>JAPDOI010000617.1:0-347675 GCA_029168955.1 Aplectana chamaeleonis | reverse complement strand
GAAGCCAAACTAATACTACATAGAGGGTAGGCCGGCGAAAGCTGGATCATCGTCGTTCCATGGCGTAGCCAAACGAATACTACATCGAGGGTGGCCGGCGAAGTTGTAGCCCGTTGTTCTGGGCGAAGCCAAGCTAATACTACGATAGAGGGTGGCCGGCGAAGTTGGCCCATATCGTTTGGCTAAGCCAAACGATGGGCCCTGGTCAGCCAAACGATTACTAAGATAGAGGGTGGCCCGGCGAAGTGCCTGGCCCATCGTGTTGGCGAAGCCAAACGAATACTACATCATGGGTGGCGGCGGCGACGTAATTTCAGAGCCTACGTTGGCATGAAGCCAAACGAATACTATATCGAGGGTGGCCGGCGAAGCCGGCTCCATGCAGGTTTGGGCATGGAAGCCAAACTAATACTACATAGAGGGTGGCCGGCGAAGTTGGCTCCATCACGTTTGGCTAAGCCAAACGAATACTACGTGGAGGGTGGCCGGCGAAGCGGGCCCATCGTTTGGAGAAGCCAAACGATGACTACATAGAGGGTGCGCCGGCGAAGCTGGCCCATCGTTTGCCGCCAAGCCAAACGGAGGAAATACTATACGGGGAGGGTAGCAGGGCGAAGTTGGCCAAATCGTTCGGCGAAGCCGAACGAATACTTATATAGGTGGGTGGCCGGCGAAGCTGGCCCATCGCTTTGGCGAAGCTCAAACGAATACTACATGTCTTTCGTTTGGCGAAGCCAAAACGAATACTACATAGAGGGTAGCCGGCGAAGTTGGCCCATCGTTTGGCGAAGCCAAACGAATACTACATGTCTTCGTTTGGCGAAGCCAAACGCAGATACTACATAGAGGGGTGGCCGGCGGAGCGGGTCCATCGTTTGGGTGAAGCCAAACGAATACTACAGGGAGGGGTGACCGGCGAAGTTTGCTGGCCTGCATCAGTTTGGCGAAGCCAAACGAGTTACTACATGGAGTGTTGGGCCGGCGAAGTTGGCCCATCGTTTGGCGAAGCCAAACGAATACTACATCGAGGGTGACCTCGGCGAAGTTGGTCTCATCGTTTGGCGAAGCCAAACGAATACTACATAGAGGGTGGCCGGCGGAGCCGGGTCCGCGCATCGTTTGGTGAAGCCAAACGGAAGAATACTACAAGGAGGTGGCCGGCGAAGCCGCTGGCCCATCAGTTTGGCGAAGCCAAACGATCCGCACTATAGATAGAGGGTGGCCGGCGAAGCCGGCTCCATCGTTCTGGCGTAAAGCCAGAGCGAATACTACATGAAGGGTGGCCGGCGAAGCTGGCCCATCGTTAGCCGAAGCCAAACGATTACTACTACATAGGGTGGCTGGCGAAGTTGGCCTATCGTTGGCATGGTGGAAGCCGGGAAACAGTCAATACTACATCGAGGGTGGCCGGCAGAGAGTTGCCTGGCGTTTCTGGCGAAGCCAAACCAATACTTACATAGAGGGTGGCCGGCGAAGCCGGCCCATCGTTCTGGAGTAAGCCAAACGATGACTACTATAGAGGGTGGCCGGCGAAGTTGGCCCATCGTTTGGCCAAGCCAAACGAATACTATACGGAGGGTAGGCAGGCAGAAGTTATTAATCGTTCGGCGAAGGCCGAACGAATACTATACGGTGGGTGGCCGGCGAAGTTGGCTTTCATCGTTTGGCAAGCCAAACGAGATACTACATGTTCTTTCAAGTTCATGGCGAAGCCAAACGAATACTACATATAGAGGGTAGCCGGCGAAGCCGGATTACAACGTTCATGGCGAAGCCAAACGAATACTACATGTCTTTCTGTTTGGCGAAAAGCCTCAAACGAATACTACATAGAGGGTTGGCCGGCGGAGTTGGTCCATCGTTGTGGTGAAGCCAAACGAATACTACAGGGAGAGGGTGACTGGCGAAGTTGGCCCACACCGTTTCCAGGTAGAAGCCAAACGATTACTACATGGAGGTTGGCCGGCATGAAGTTGCGCATCAATGTTTGGCGAAAGCCGCAAACGAATACTACATCGAGGGTGACCAGGCGAAGTTGGCACCCAACAGCCATGACAGCCAAACGAATACTACTACATGGAGTGGTGGGCCGGCGAAGCCGGCCCATCGTTTGGCGAAGCCAAACGAGATATTACATGTCTTCGTTCTGGCGAAGCCAAACGAATACTACATAGAGGGTGAGCGCCGAGCGAAGTTGGCCCATCGTTTGGCAGGGAAGCCAAATCGAATACTACATGTCTTCGTTCAAGTTTCATGGCGAAGCCAAACGAATACTACATAGAGGGTGGCCGGCGGAGCGGGTCCAATCGTTTTGGCGAAGCCAAACGAATACTACAGGGAGGGCAGGGACCGGCGAAGTTGGCCAACATCGTTTGGCTGAGAAAGGTGCTTCAAACGATTACTACGATGGAGGTTGGGCCGGCGAAGTTGGTTCCCATCGTCGTTGGGCGAAGCCAAACGAATACTACATCGAGGGTGACCGGCGAAGTTGGCCCATCGTTTGGCGAAGCCAAAACGAATATACTACTGACATGGAGGGTGGCTGGCGAAGTTGGCCCATCGTTTGGCGAAGCCAAACCGAATATTGACTGAGTCGAGGGTGGCCGGCGGAAGCTGGCCCATGGTTTGGCATGAAGCCAAAACGAATACTACATAGAGGGTGGTCGGCGGAGCCGGTCCATCGTCATTGGTGAAGCCAAACGATGGGCCCTGGCTTCTGCCAAACGATTACTACATAGAGGGTGGCCGGCGAAGTTGGCCCATCGGCGTTTGGCGAGAAGCCAACGAGACGATTGATACTACATGTCTTTCAGTTTGGCGAAGCCAAACGGAAAATGCACTACATAGAGGGTGGCCGGCGGAGCGGGTCCATCGCTATGGCTGGTCACAACGTGAAGGTACTACAGGGAGGGTGACCGGCAGTTGGCCTTAACAGCTCGTTTGGCGAAGCGGCTTTGGCAAAGCTGAATATCTACAGTCGAGGGTGGCCGGCGAAGCCGGCCCATCGCGGTTTGGCGAAGCCAAACTAATATACTACATCGAGGGTGGCCGGCGAAGTTGGCCCACGTAGTTTCACGGCGAAGCCAAACTAATCACTATGATAGAGGGTGGCCGGCGATAGTGCTGGCCCATCGTTTGGCGAAGCCAAACGAATACTACATCGAGGGTGGCCGGGCGAATAGCCCAGCCCAAGGTTTGGCGAAGCCAAACCAATACTACATAGAGGGGCGTGTCGGCAGGCCGGCGAAGCCGCTTCATCGTTTGGCTAAGCCTCAAACGATGGGCCCTGGCTTCGCCAAACGATTTCATTACATGATAGAGGTGGTAAGGCCAGCTGAAGTTGGCCCATCGTTTGGCGAAGCCAAACGAATACCACATCAAGGGGTGGCCGGCGAAGCTGGTTCTTCCTCATTGGCTGGAAGCCAAACGAATACTATATCGAGGGTGTGGCCGGCGAAGCCGCTGGCCCATGGTTTGGCAAGGAAGCCAAACTACATACTACATAGAGGGTGTGGCCGGCGAAGGGCCCATCGTTTGGCCAAGCTTCAAACGAATACTACGTGGGAGGGTGCCGCCGGCGAAGCCGGGCCCATCAGTTTGAGAGAAGCAGTCAAACGATGACTACATAGAGGGTGGCCGGCGAAGTTGGCTCCATCGTTTGGCCAAGCCAAACGAATACGTTATACGGAGGGTGGCAGCAGGCAGAAGCTGGAGCAGGCGAAGCCGGCCAATCGTTCATTGGCGAAGCCCGAACGAATACTATATGGTGGGTAGGCCGGCTTGTTGAAGTTGGCTCTCATCGTTTCGCTGGCTTAGCTTCATAAACGAATACTACATGTCTCTCGTCGTTTTGGCGAAGCCAAACGAATACTACATAGAGGTGTAGCCGGCGAAGCTGGCCCACTATCGCGTCGTCAAAGGCGAAGCCAAACGAATACTTCATGTCTCTTCATGTTCTGGCATGAAGCCACAAACGAATACTACATAGAGGTGGTGGTGCCGGCGGAGTGCTGGTCCATCGTTGGTGGCTGGGGCCAAAGCGAATCACTACAGGGAGGGTGACCATGAAGTTGGCCCATCGTTTGGGCGAAGCCAAACGATTACTGAGATGGAGGTTGGCCGGCGAAGTGTGGCCATTTATCGTTTGCAGCCTGAAGCCAGGCCAACGAATACTACATCGGAGGGTGACCAGGCGAAGTTGGCTCACCATCGTTTCATGGCGAAGCTCAAACGAATAGCTACATAGAGGGTGGCCGGCGGGCCAGTGGTCCATCGTTTGGTGAAGCCAAACGAATACTACAGGGAGGGTGGCCGGCGAAGCTGGCCTTCCTCTCCAATATCGTTTGGCGAAGCCAAACGATCACTGGACATAGAGTGGTAGGCCCGGCGAAGCCGACTCATCAGTTGTGGCGACGGTAGCTGCAGACGAATACTACATGAAGCGGTGGGCCGGCGAAGTTGACCGCTCCATCGTTTGGCAAGCCAAACGATTACTACATAGAGGGGGTGGCCGGCGAAGCTGGCCCATCCGTATTTGGCGAAGCCAAACGAATACTGCATCGAGGGTGGCCGGCGAAGTTGTCGCGTCATGGTTTGGCGAAGCCAAACCAATACTACACAGAGGGTGGCCGGCGAACGCTGGCCCATCGCTTCTGGCTGGAAGCCAAACGATGGGCCCTGGCTTCGCCAAACGATTACTACTGATAGAGGGTGGCCGGCGTAAGCCTGGCCCATTGTTTGGCGAAGCCAAACGAATACTACATCAAGGGTGGCCGGCGAAGCCGGCCCCCGTTTGGCGAAGCCAAGCCGAATACTATATCGCAGGTCATGTGGCCGGCGAAGTTATCATCGTTGGCGAAGCCAGCAGATACTATATCGAGGGTGGCCGGCGAAGCCGCTGCGGATTTGGCGCGAAGCCAAACTAATACTTACATAGAGGGTGGCCGAAGAAGTTGGCATTCACATCGTTTCAAGCTTCGTTAAGCCAAACGAATACTACTGGGTGGAGGGTGGCCGGCGAAGTTGGCCGTCATCGCCTGTGCCAAGCCAAACGGAGATACTATACGGAGGGTAGCAGGCGAAAGCCGGTCAACTGCGTTCAAACGGCGAAGCCGACCGAGATACTATACGGTGGGTGGCCGGCGAAGAAGGCTCCATCGTTCGGCCAAGGGCCGACCGAATAATACAACAGCGTGGTGAATGGAGGTGGGTCGGCAAAGCCGGCCCACTCATTTGGCGGAGCCAAACGAATACTATTACGCGTGGTGTTGAGATGGAGGTGGGTCGGCGAAGCTGGCTCCGTCGTTCCTGGCGCGAGGCAGCCGAACGATTACTACGCGTGGTGAATGGAGGTGGTGTCGGCGAAATTGTCGGCCCATCGTTTGGCGGAGCCAAACGAATACTACGCGTGGTGAATGGAAGGTGGGTCGGCGGAGTTGGCTCATCACGTTCGGCGTAAACAGAAGCCGAACGAATACTACGGCGTGGTGAATGGAGGTGGGTCGGCGAAGTCGGCCCATCGTTTGGCGTGAGCCAAACGGTCAATACTACGCGTGGTGATTGGAGGTGGGTCGGCGAAGTATTCCAATGCGTTCGGCGAAGGGGTCGAGACGAACACTACGCGTGGTGAATGGAGGTGGGTCGGCGAAGTCGGCCCATCGTTTGGCGGAGCCAAACGAATACTACGCGTGGTGAATGGAGGTGGGTCGGCGAATGTATGGCTATCATCGTTTCGGCTGAAGCTTTGAACGAATACTATACGGAGGGTAGCAGGCGAAGTTGGTCTCATCGTTCGGCGAAGCCGCTGAACGAATACTTCATTAAAGGGTGGCCGGCGAAGCCGGCTTACCGTTCGGCGAAGCTGAACAGATATACTATACGGTGGGTGGCCGGGCGAAGCCTGCTCGCTGCGGAGGATGCAAAATGACACGTGCACCGAGTCTTGGCGATGGTCGCCACCTAAGAGCGCAGCATGTTTGGAGAATTGAAAACATTGGAGCAGTTAAAAGGCTTTTTGACGTCATGTTTGTTTGTTTGGCTTGACCATTTTTCAAAAAGGACAACAACTATACTACTGTCGTCGTGGTATTCCGGTCTTTGGAACGGCGCTGGGCACACATGTGGTTGTAGACGTACTGGGTATATTCACGTTGCTTTCACAAGCATGTTTAGGAGCTAAATGTACTGTACACATTAGGGAGTGAAGTTTATTATTGTTCCTTAGCGTGCGTATGTGGAGCTGGGATGGCCACAAACAGTGTAGAGTGTGGGATAGTTGAGAGTAGCAGGTCATACGCGCGCGATACCCCTTAGTGATTTTGACTCTGAAACAGAGGGTTTGCTGCCTCCAAGTCAAGTGGCTGCCCCGGGCTAGGGACCCGAAGGGTCACTAGTCTACCAAATTTTTCACTTTTCCTAGGGGGTCGTTTTTTAGCCGAAAAAAATGTCCCTGTCAAGGGGGGGGGGGCGTTGTCCAGGACGACCCGGACCACCGCTGTGCCTGACCCTGCGTGGAAGGTGTCTTCGGGTCACTCTCCGGAGGCCAGCATATTTTTGGCTGCTGGGAGGATACAGCGGGTATCCTCACGGCGGGGGGGGGCCGGGTACGCTGGGGTCCGCAGAGGGTGGCTCCTCACCGCAGACCTCGGTGACGATTACGCCCATGTTGCGGACAAGGCGGGGCTTTCTGTGCTGTGGACCTTCAAATTCGTGAAATTAAACTCACCCATTTTTCGAGGTAAATTCACCTCATTTTTGCGGTAAATTGGACCCTCCCTCGCTGCAAGTTCGCACCATTTTCACGGATATTTACCCCATTCTTACTTATCCTAGGGGCAAATTGACCCATACAGTGAATTTGATGCGGCAAACTAAGACTTCATGCCGACTTGTACATGAGCATCAAGTCTATTTTGCTTAGGCATCAAGTCTCGAATTGGCAGAGTATATAGGATGAGAAGGGAGATTACTGATACACTGGCCTACAATATCCGAGAGATGGTTTTCCTAATCAAAAGCAAAACATTCTTTAGCTGCGATTATGCATTTGAAGGTTTTTTTGATCAAGAGGGAATTTCTCAAATGGTTTTTCAGCGATGAGGTCAATGATTATGCTGCTCACACAAAGGCCTCGTCCTGGTCTGGTCCACATCTCCCCACACCTGTACCTTCGACCGTATCTTCTCGTACATTTCAGAGGTGAGGGATTACTAACCAGAGAGACGCACTTTCGTCATAGCACCTCAGGTGCTTCAAGTACTTTCTGTTGCATTCTCCTACTTCTTCTAATGACTTTCGAGATGCTCTTTGTTCATGCTATGCATTATAGTTGTGCTTTTTGACTAAACGGACCGAATGAATGAATGAATGAATATATTCGACTTCAAAATTTTCGAATAAACGAATGAATGAATAAATTCGACCTCAAATTTTTCGAATAAACGAATGAATGAATATATTCGACTTTGAATTTTTCGAATAAACGAATGAATAAATATATTCGACTTCAAAAATTTCGAATGAACGAATGAATGAATATATTCGATTCTTTATTTCGAATGAATGAATATCGAAAATCGAATAATTTCGAATAAATGAATTAATTTAGCTACGGCCAACCGAATTAAGAGTTTGGCGACGCTACTGCTTTGAAGAGGCAGTTTTTAAGAATGGCATCGAAAGCTTTTGAACGGCTCAATATTTTCAATATTCCGCTCAGGCACGGTTCATGAGTGGAGGCACGCAAAATCGATACGCATCGTTTCTACACTATCAGCTGTCTGATGCCACACCACAGCGGCTCTAATGCGCTATTCATACAACGCCAGCGCGTCACGAGAGGGCGTTTCGTAAGGCCCCGTTCAAAGTTCATTCGCGTCGCGACGCGATGTTATAATCAGCCTACATCTCGATCACGCTACGTCGCGTCGCGTCTTCGCTGGGTGTCCACAGTGAAGAGGCGCGATACATTCGAAATGACGCGCTTTCTCCTAGAACGATAGCGGTCGTATAGCGAGATGGGAGTCGTTCAGCCCGCCGTTTCAGCCCAGCGATTCCATCAGTGTTACTGTCTGAGTTGGGGATAGTGTTCGCGGAATTACTGGATTAGGCGAGATTCCTAGCTTTTTTTTCGCTTTTCGTGAATTTGTTACTTCAACATTTTCTGCCCTAACGAGTACGAGCCGCAAAACTTGCTGCTATTTGATGTTTACTCCACCTCTTTGAGTATTACTCATTTTGCCACCTATTCGTTTCATTTCGTTTCCAAAAATCGATAAAAAAACAAAATCCAAATTAGCCATCGTCGACAGCCATAGAAGCACCTTGTCAAAGGTTGGGAAAATAATACAAATCTTGCTCTATTGAGAATTCCCGTGCTTATTTTGATCTAGCGCATATGTCGTGGCTCAGGCAGAAATGGGAACCCAACTGGGCAACGTCATAGTCACTCACCAATAGCATATCTTGTCGGGGACACAACCGCAATTGTTGACTAACTGCCGTGTGTATTTTATTACTGTAATTGTTTTGACCTGCCTACGGCGGGTATTTGTATTCTGTGCGCGTCGGCAACGACGTATTATAATAAATAAATATAAGCGGGGGCCAGTGACGCCGAGGTGCGAGGGTGCTCAGACCAGTGATGACGTGTCAACGCGCCCGGTTTTGCCCCATCCTCGTCTTGGATGCGCTCTATCGATTACCTAGAGTCTAATTCGGGCCCATCACCCGGAAAGAGTGTGGGCCCTCTCACAAAAATTGAGCTATGGGTATATAGAGCTCAAGCGTATGTTCCCTCCATGCCCTATCGATCGACATGGGAACCCCTCGCTTTCATGATCCAAGGACTTGAGCGAGTGCAAGTCCACTCGATGACTCCAGCCGGCGGCGCGGTCACTCTATGCAAGATTGTGCGCCGTTGATGGTTTGATTGAGGATTCAATGTGCCATGGCTAGTGGTTTCCCGGGTCATAAGGAACTGTGTTTCGAATCTCGATTCGGCTGACCGGGTGGTGAAAACCGAGCTCCGCCCCCAAAACTTGTCGGGGACACAACCGGTCACTATGATTTGCACTGAAATGCACCCAAAAAGTGACCGGTTGAGTGACCATTTTCTGCCTGAGGGGTTCAATTCCCCTACCAATTTTCGCGGCTTTAGCTTTGGCTACCAAAAAAAGCTCAGTCGGTACCCTGGATCTCCATCAAAATTCAGTTTCAACTTTGGAAACCGCCAAGTTTTGCTCAAAACCAAAAAAAGCGTTGGATAGAAGACGATTTACACTTTCGACCAGTACTGCCCCTACCAGAAGAAAATTCCAGTCCGCAATTGTGGACAAACGCTGTTGCAGCACGTAATGTAATGAAGTCGTGCTGGGACGAAGGTTGATCGTGCCGGAACTACGTGATCCCTCTAGTATTGTCATCGTGTCGCGTGCTGCCATAGCGTGTGTCTGCGATTGCGGACCAGAGATTCGCTCGGATGAAAGCGCTTTTTCAAGTACTCGTCGAAAACAGATTTATTTTGAAACACATATCATCACTGGGAGGTTGAGGCGTTTCCATGTTCAATGAGGTTTGAGGCTGTGTTTGAGCTCATTACTCATCAGTTACGAACTACGATTAACGAATTACGAGGATTTGAAAATTACGATTTACGCAATTCAAAATTTCAGTTACGCACAGCCCTGACTCGCACTATTGCTGGTGCACTGGCCCTTCGAAAAATTTCTGTGTAGGATCCGGTAATGGATGTGTTAGATTATTCGAATGTATTCGAAGATCGAATATGTTCGAATAATTGTCAGTGTCGATAGTCGATTTCGAATATTAATCGAATACCTGGTATTTTCGAAAGTCGATTTCGAATAATAATCGAATATGAGATTTTTTCGATAGTCGATTTCGAATAATGATCGAATATCTGTTTTTTTCGATAGTCGATTTCGAATAATAATCGAAATTCGGGATTTTTTGATTACTCGATAATCGAATAAATAATCGAATAATTTATTCGAATGTTTATTCGATTGCGAATATTCGAGCACAACTATACTATGCATCACCTTGAGAGCGCATGTGGCATAGTGGCACGAGGCGTTGCTTTTACTGCACACGCCCGGGTTCGATCCACGCCCAAGGTCAACCAAACCTATCCTTCAAGGGTCGGCAAGATAGTGTAATCGACTTGAAGAGGTGCAGACCCCACAAGTCATTGCGTAGGCTCGAACCGCATTCACGTCCTTGCGATCCTTACGATCCCGAAGTCGAAAATGCGACGTATCCTAATTGTGACTGGAGAAGCCGAGTCTCTATGTCTTTTCACCCAGTCGCCGCGTTCATGCATGCCACTCTTGAAATGATTGAGCTCATGCTTGCCTCGGCTCAGCGAGATTGTCCGGCTGTTGAGTTCAATATTTTCAGAACTAACTTCATTATGAGAATATGATGCTCTCATCAGTGTATCAAGTTGACGTTAGGCCTCGGTCATAGTTGGCCGATAGACGTAGCCAGCCTGGTCGGTAATCATGAAAGACATGTTTTTTCATACATCTCGACCGGGCTGTCCACGGCGTTTTTTCGTCCAACTCTGACAGGGACCTTATAGTCATTAAAGACAGTGTTCACAATTAATCTCGTTCTCGAATTGTAAAACACTATGCTGGCAGATAATGGAGGGGAGAGGCCGAAGAAAGCAGCAAAAACGAGAGAAAAACGTCCACGTAGCGGAGATTTCGTGAGCCTGCTGTACTCACCCTGCCCTCCGTTCTGACGAGCTTGTGGCGCCGCGAAAGTCTTCGATGACGAATTGCCAAGCAACTCCGCCACGTCCGGCCTGATCGATCCTCGCACACTTCGCCATTAGCGCGCGCTTACGAAAGCTAGCAGGACGCGGAAACTCGTGCGGGCCCTGAACCTGTACGTACGTTAAAAACCGTTACTTTAGCTTTTTCTGAGCGTTTCTCGACGATGCTTCTCCGCCCAGACAACCCCATTTTTAAGTCGAACTCGGGTGGGATATTTATCGTGGAGACTGCCTTCAAGTAGTGCTAACGAAAGCTTTACAGGAGAAAATAGGATTCATGAGTCAAATGAGATTTATGTATTTCTGGAAAGCGGGAAAATAAAAGTGTTGGATTGGGGAGTCAGTTCTCACCCTTGTTTTTTTGCGCCGTTTTGTGTTTTATTCAGCAAAGTGTGATTTACCTTTTGGAGACGCTTTCCTTCTTTCATTTCATGCTAAAACTTGATCACTTTTGAATTCTGCCTCCAAATTCAAATCATGGTCCGAGCATTGAATCTTTTGAAATGTTTTTTCTCGCCACCGATTGAGGTATGTACCAAATCGGCTGATGACCACAGTTTATGAAAAAACATTTGACTCTCCGACGACTGGGTGATGGCACCTATACAGCTCACCTCCGCACTGCCGTTCAGTTCGCAAAGTGCATGCTGATCGCGAAAGCGTGCTGCGGCCGCGATCGCGAGTAACCTTAGACAGGGATGTGGGATCACCCGGGCGGTTTTTGCTTTGATGCCCGGGTGATCCCACCGCCCCGGTAATCCCACCGCACGGGTGATCCCACATCCCTGTCTGAGGATATACGCGAAAGCGCGCCGCAGCACGCTTTCGCAATCAGCGTGCACTTTGCGGACTGAACGGCAGTGCGGAGGTGAACTGTACATAAACTCGCGGAAACTTTCGATTCGGGTGGATTTTGCATTTTTTTTCAGAGGAATTGACTTTTTTTGCTCAGGAGTTTTTCCACATTGCCCTTCCGCGATGGTCCACATCGAGCGGAACTGACAAGACCTAAAATAGACGAGGAACCAGCAGAAATACTAGAAAGGAAGCTAACTAATGGAGATCGTTTAGGTATGATATTTTCTTGCACATCTGCAACTTCTTTTTCTGACAGTAAAGAAACATACGAGCACTAGACATCAAAAGACAAAGATCAAACATTTTCAAATGGAACACAGGATTTTCTGGACTGAATTTCCCCTCGATATCGTTCTACGAGGCATACTGAGAAGTAATGAGTTGTGTAAGGATTTAAAGATGCTCCCTCCCAAACCTCCAAATTAATTTTGTAGATCGCGCAGAGTTCCTCGCTCTGAAGCAAATGCATTGTGCTCATGTTATCGAAAAAGAAAGAGAGTTGTCGTATTTGATGCGTTCGCCGGAATACGACATCGAAAGGATCAGGTATCTGCGGAAGCGGTTGGATGAATGCTACCAAACGTATGAGGTAAGACCAGCGCTACCGTTACTGCCAGTGTGAGGTAGAGCGATCGCCCAATCCATCATGCATTTCGTATTGGTTGTTCATTTTACTGGAATGAATGAAGAGGCAATATATACGTCGCCCCATTCAGGAGATTCTCGAAACAGCGCAGCCAGTGAGACAATTATCGACTATTCTTGCTCATCGAATTCTGCTTGCTGATGCTTATCTGTTCCACGCAAGGATAAAACATAGCAAGTGTTAGTTGTATTCTCTTCCATCTAATCACATCAACAGTACTTCGCGACGGCCATGTATGGCAGGGTGCACAAAAAATCCAGGGAGTGCCAAAAAGTTAGTGCCTCCAAGCTTATTATATACGTCCATGAAAAATTTTGCACTTCGTTTTTCCGCCTAAGTGAGACCTCCTTTTTGAGTGCTATGCAGGTGAGAGTTCCTCACTCTCAACTCTGCTTAGGCATCGAAAATTTCTTTTTTGAAGAGTGGGACCAAGTTGTCTTAGGAGCCAGCAACGGTTGACCGTCGCGTAGAAAGAAGTTTTCTCGATAATGTCCACTGAGTGACTTTGATTAGAGAACTCTCTGTAGCAGATCTCTCTGCTGTTCAAGCTTACAACTTTTCTTCCGTTTTTAAAGTGCCTCAAAAGAAGAATTGTCCGATGTTGCGTACGGCAAGATTTGAATGATCGCTCTTTTTCAGCCAATCGTCGATCTCAAAGGAAGCTCTACCACATGGCAGTTGACATCTATAGCGACCTGCTCGCCCTTGCTAAGCGATGCCTGCCTCCGGCCGATTGGTCGTTGCTCACTCTAGCCGAGCGGCTTTCTACTATTCTTCGAGAAAGTTGTTCACTGCAGCCGAGCCTGATTTTGGAAATCGCTTCGGTGCTCGACAATGCCGAACAGAGTGAGTCTTTTACCATGAACATAATTCAAAGACTAAAATATGTTCATGGTCCTGAGTGGACCTGAATCAGCGGAAGAGAAGATGAGTGACGATTTTTTAGCAGCTCGAGCAGTGGTCGGGGTTCTACTCTTTGTAAAGACCCTCCGAAATTCCAAGCATATTACGCGAGCAGCGTTGGGAGGTCTTCGCTACGCTGCACTTGTTAGCGGACGCCTGTAGTGCACCGCGTCAAACGCGGTTAAGATCATACGCACGCAGTTTATCGACTAATCCAGAAATTCTGAGGCTACTTCATACAGTCCACGGCAACGGAAAAAGGTGGTGGTGCGCACTCTCACTAACCATTCTGTAGCTATTGCTGGCGCAGTTCCAGCTTTGCCATCAATCGATAAGAAACGGCTGATATTTTTTCTAAATTACAGTCTTTTTTTCCATTTCCTCGTGTTATTCCTGTGGTCGTCTACAGTAAAGACTCTAGGTGAATCAATACTGTATGTTTCGGGGAACAACGTAAGGTTTATTATCATTTCCGGTGCTTTTTTATGGTTTATGAATAAAATCACTGTCCCGCTAAATCGCCGTAGCAGTGTGCGCAGAGTAGCTGCGACGGAAGACAGCAGCGATGCAGTAAAAACCGGGATTCAACTAGCGCTAGAAAATCAATTGAAAGAACAAACGGGAGACTAAAGTTAGCATTCTGAGCACTGTTTCCTTTTTAGTAAGGGATTCGTTGAATAAATGCTAGCTACGACAAGGACGTCCTACATATGTATATCCACCAGTTTTTGCTGACCTTTTTCCGCCGTTTTAGAAAAAAACGATTACCCTATGTTTTTTTGGCGTAAAGGTATGTAGTGTTCACGATAAAAAAACCGTAGTTTAGTTTTCTATGTTTTTGAGCAGGCAAGTTCACGAAGTAGTGGACTATAAGGAAAAACCCCTATGAAACTCTTGAATATCGGAGAAAAAACTGTTAAAAAACCTATTGAATATTTATTTACGCCTGCTGGTGTGTTTTGTGCACTGCGGACCAAACGTCAAACCAAACGTCGCAATTGTTTTGAGCTTCGAAAATCTTAGGTGGGTGATTCATTTTTTTTCTGTTTCCTATACCAAAAACTCTTGAGGAATAAGATGGGCCAATGTACATGCTTGGATGTTAGAATCTTTTCCGACGAAGAGTTTTTAAAAAGTCGGCCGTCATTTCCTTGGTGACAAGAATGCTGGACAGCTGTTTCATGGCGTGGGCGGGGAGACCCAATGGTTGGCTGGACTACGAGATTTTCACCTACTTAAGGGCTTTGCAGAGTTGCAGCGACCAGCGGCACGCCGCCGAGCGAGAGCTTTGAGGCGTGGTCGAAACCACAAGGACCTCGCAGAGTTGCAGCGACGTTGTCGTCAGCATAGCATTCCACCATTGCGTACGATCTCATTCATTTGACGTCGCATCTCGCTTTTACTTACTTAGACTTAATCGGTTGGCTTTCGCCCGACGCGGTCATTCCGCATCTTCACCGAGGTGTGCCGTCCTAGTGCCCGAGCAGTCGAAGCCGTGTCCATTTTTCACGGTCTTCAGCCACAATTTGAACACATTCCATCCAGCTGTCACTATTCCATTTCCTGCGAAACGAAACATCGCGCCTGAACTGTCTTTCGATGCCGAGTGACTTCAAATCCTCTTTAACCACATCCGTCCAGAACTTTCGCCTACGCCCAGGTGGCCGTTTCCAGACAGGATTTGGAAGCATTCTTAAAGCGTGTTGTACGAGACGATCCGGCGTTCTTCTTAGTATATGCCCGAGCAGTCGAAGTCGACTTTCCATTGCTGCTTGAGATGGCGTTAGGAGATGCTGGCACCTCCCTCGTGTCAAGCGTTGATGCACTACGTCGATTTCCTTGTAAAGATCTTCGTTATGGCATACACGCGGCCAGAAATATCAAGCAAACGCCTAAAAGCTTCCTCTCCGTGCAATCCAACCTTTCCATCTGCGTCTTCGGTGCTGCCCACGTCTCCAATCCGTACATCATGATAGGGCGAATAGCGGATAGGTAGACGCGCAACTTGACTTCCTTCGCGATGGTGGTAGACCACAAACACTTGGTTAGAGAAATTAAATGCAGACGTAGCTTTCGCACATCGTTGTCGAATATCCGCTGCATAACTACCATCGTTCTTCAGCAAACAGCCCAAATAACAGAAATCGTCCACCAGTTCGATACGTTGTCCGTCCACACAAACTCCCGTTGAAGGCCTCTGAGAGACCCACATCTGCTTGCATTTGTCGGGACGAAGACGAAGTCCATAGGCTGCGGCATACTTCGAAACGAGGTTCACAATCCTTTGCAGTTTTGCGTTGTTTCCAGCGAATAACACAATGTCGTCGGCGTACTCCAGGTCGACAAGGGAGCGTCCTGATGGTGTTAGGATCACATCCGCAGGAAACTGTTCTGCAACTCTACGCATGATGTCATCAACGGCGAAGTTGAAAAGAAAAGGTCCTGCAACGGCTCCTCGCCCTACTCCTGTTTTCACCTCGAAAGCTGACGTAATTCCGACAGGTGAACGAACTGCTGCTGTTGTTCCTTTGTGCATGTCCTCGATTAACCGAACATACTTTTCCGGGACTCCATCAGCTCGCAGAGCATTGAGCAATCGATCACGATGAGGAGAGTCGAACGCGGCTTCGAAGTCCAAAAAAACAAGTTGTAATGGCTTCGAATACCGCTGCCACGATTCAATTACTCTTCTCACGACGAACACTTGGTCGATGGTCGATCTTCCAGGTCGAAAACCGGCTTGCTCATCTCTGGTCGTTCTTTCACGATGTTTGATAAGTCGCTCGAGAATGATACGTTCTAAAACCTTGTACATGACACGAAGTAGAGAGATTCCTCTGTAGTTCTTAGGATCCGTGACGGATAGCTTCTTGTGAAGAGGTACGATGATCGCATGTCTCCACGAATCGGGTATCCTTTCGCTCATCCATATAGCACGGATGGTGTTAGTCATTTCACGAATCCCAGACGGAGGAAGAGCTTTCAGCATTTCAGCAGTGATAATGTCATCTCCACCTGCCTTTCCATTCTTCATTTTCCGGACACAATCCAAAACTTCAGACTCAGTCGGCGGTTCCTCACTGACATCGTAATGTGCTCTCTGAACATGCGGGAGCTCAGGTACTGATGGCGCTGGACGATTCAGTAGTGAACTGAAGTAATCCTTCCATATTGGCAGCGTCGCATCACCAACTGCAACTCCATTGGTAGTCTTACACGATTTTTGGAAGTTTTTTGGGGATTCATGGGGATTTGGGGATTATTCCCGGAAAGGGAATATGCTGGTTCAATCTCGCCCGGAGCCAAGCGTTTTGCGATCAACTCAACACCTTGTGTAAACATCCATTGGTAGTGTTCAAGACAGGAGAACATCTCTTCATCTTCCCGCTATACTGTCGCAGCAACGTGTAGGCTTTCCTCGGATTCTTCTCCTCCCAAGCCTTCTCGAACTCCTTAGCTCTACACGTCCACTCTCGTTCGCGGTCACTTTGAAGCTGCCGACGCAACTTCCTCCTCTGACGCTTCTCCTCCACGAAGTTTCCTGCAGTTTGGAGAGCACATACTCTGTTGTAGGTAGATGTTGTTTCTTCTGAGACGTAGGCGAACTTCTTCTTAGGCTGTACAACCGGGAGTGCCTCTTTCGAAGCGTCCTGTATGCACTTGACAAAAGAATCCGCGTCGCAAAGTTTCTTCTTCGTCCGTACTCCGATGTGAATAGAAACGCGTTGTCGAAAATTCCTTCTGCACTCTTCATCTCTGAGACTTGTCATGTCGATCCTCTGGAGAGGCTGAGCCCTTCGCTTCCTCTTATGAATCCTCGCGGTGAAGTTCAACAGAACAGGACGGTGATCCGAATCGAATGCGACATCCCACACAGCTCTAGATCTTCGAATGTCCGATACTGGAATATTCCTCGTCAGGACATAGCCAAGCTGTAGTTTCAAAGTTGTCATCTTCCGCTTCCGCTGCTCTTCTGGAGATAGCTGGGTTGGTCCCTGCCACGTAAGCTGATGGCGGCGATGATTCCTCTTGAATGTCGATGCAATAATCAGACCACTGCGTTCACAAAAGTCGACAAGGCGGTAGCCATTGTCCGATGTTTGCTCCATTGGGTAGAACCATTTACCGAGTACTTCGGATTCCTGATCAAGTCCCATCTTCGCATTTGCGTCAATCCCCACGACAACAGCATGTTGACAAGGTATCCTGGCCAGCAACGTATTGAGTTCCTCATAAAACGCATCCTTCAAATTGTCTTCGGCGGTTTCAGTGGGCGCATGAGCACTCACTATCCACAGATTGAATCCTCTGTGATCCCGCAGTCGTACGAATGCATTCCGGCACGACGTTGAGCCGAACTCCTTGACCATACCATTGAAATCCTTCCTTACAGCTATTGCACAGCCTCCCACTCTCCTATCGTCAGCGTTACCGCAGTAGATGGTGTACTCTCCGACGCTGATGACGGGTCTATCCTTGAGGCGGGTTTCCTGCAAAGCCGCAAACGGTGCATGGAAATAGCTCAAGAGTCTGGATAGCGCAGTTTTTTGGATATCACTCGACAGCGATCGACAGTTCAGGGTGGCGAAATTGTGGCTTGTGGCCAAAGACTCCATGACTCCTTAGGTACGGATCCTAAGGTGTTATGGACCAGAGGCCTTGGTGTGCCGGACGGCGACACCTTTATGCAATGTGCGGGATACTTTCGCGATATAGTTGTGCACGCTATATCGCTCGAACGTTCCCTGTGTACACTCAAACGTCTGCTGGGTTCAGTAGAAGCAGGGGCACCAACGAGCAGGTACCAACAGACTTGTATACACACCCCCGTCGCATCTCGCTATACACAGTTTTTGTTGGTTTGATATGATTCGAAACTTATGTAAATGTCTACCAACAACTTCTACAAAATATTGTGAAATATTGCAAAAAATATTACTATATATTGCAAAAATATTGCAGTATTGCAAAAAGCTGAGAAAATAATTCAAGTTCACGACCAGTAGAGTGATGCCTTGATGAATAGTTTTTGAGATAATAAAATTAGTGGACGGTTTGAGGCAATCGCTTTGAAAACAATCGTACCAGACGACATTGAAACAAAAAAAAACCAAATAAAACTGGAAACAAAACCAATTCGAGATGGAATTGCGAATTTGGACAATTTGAAGTATGCTCCAATGATTTTCCCTTCAATTTGTGCTGAAATAGAAGGAAAGGTCCTCAGAGGGTTGAATTCAT
The DNA here is from genome assembly GCA_029168955.1 of Aplectana chamaeleonis. NCBI lineage: Eukaryota > Metazoa > Nematoda > Chromadorea > Rhabditida > Cosmocercidae > Aplectana > Aplectana chamaeleonis. The sequence continues at coordinate 329,226 of JAPDOI010000617.1, read as the reverse complement.
GAAAGGAACGAGAAAAAAAAAGCTCGAATCGATCGTCGGCGGCGCTCTTCGCCAGCGATGGAAATGGTGGAGACCATTCCCCGCCGGCGCTCGGTGACGGCGTCGCTCCGGGAGTCGCTGTTGTCGCGGCGGCGGAAACACTCTGCGAGGTAGCCACGTCGCTGCTGCCGCGCGCCACGCCGCCGCCATCGCCCGCTGCGTGGCGCCCCCCATTCTCCATCATTGCACTGCCGCAGCGAGACTCGCCGCGGTGCAACTCTGCAGAGCCCTTTACTGGCCGTTTTCCGTCGTACTTCCGCACTTGCTCTTCTTAGTGGAACCCAAAGCTCACGTTTCCGCCAAAAAACGTGGAACTTTTTCATCGTGAACACTGCCATTAAGCATCCCTCTCAGAGTAGCGTATGTTGCTTTGAATTACCATTTTTTTCATTCTCACTCACATTCCAGCATAACTAGCCTCAGGAACAATACCAATTTTTCCTTCATCTTGGAAGAGTGATTTTCGCATCACCTGATTTGTTTGTTACCGTTGCAATTTACTCGTAGAGCTGAAGGTATATGAGATCACTCTACGGTCATGTCATGCCTTGACAATAAACTACTGCACATAACTTTTTTCAGGTCTCAAAGGAGAAGAGGAAACAGAAACTCAATGGAGAATCCGACAAGCTCGTCAGAGCTTGGGATCACTCGGAGCTAATTATTTCCTGATTATTTGAACTCTTTTTCACATTTTTTTGCTGTCAACTTGTGTGTGTGATCCTCTGCAGTCGGCATGATTACTAATGAAGGTTGGCGCAAACTCGGTGCCATGTGCTATAACATAGCTATACCGAGTTTGCGCCAACTTTTAATGGGGAACGCAAAGTATCACTAGAATCCATACCGAAGTTATGTAGTTTTCATCCTAAGTCGTATGTATAACCACCACCTTACATGTCTATGTACTATGTGATCAACATTGCCATGACACCTCGCACCTTGTCGCCACTTTACCTTGTTGTTTTTATTGGATCAGATTACACCCATGGAATTTCACTTTGTTAAACATAACCTTGTTTCCACTTCCAACCTGTGTGAAAAAAGATTGAGAAGTTTCCATGAATGACAACGCTCTATTTCTCATGTTCTGCATGTATAAACGACCTCGTCAAAATTTGGAGAACCTCATTTGCAGCAAACAAGTTATCACTTTGGGACCACCCGTGACAGTTTTCTCCGAAAACTTGATAACCGCGGCCCGCTGTTGGGCAGCCTTCACTCCGTGCGAGAGCGTGCGATTACGCATCGATAGTCATCGTGGCAGGGTCCAGCTGCCCGTTGGCAAAGCCCGCAAATAACTTACGACCCCCCCTCGGGGATCGGTCCGAGCCCAAAAATATGGGAAACTATAACGACCTTAGGAAAAAATCGGTCTTTCTTTTTTTCTTTGAAAAATCCAGCTAGAATCAAAGAAAAAAAATGTAATGGAACTGTATAGAAAACAGTGAAGCCCCATCAAAAATCATCCTGGAAAAAGTCGGCAGTAGGCTGATTTCAACAAATTTGCAGTTCACCACTAGCCAAACCGAAATTAATCCAGAAAAAATTTAGGCGGGCTGGAATATGCAAAAAATTGAAAAAAAAACAGCCCGACGCCCGTCCAAAACGCGGGCTTTAATCGTGAATTTTGGGCACGGGGATGAAGTTTACGGGCGGAAAAACTCAATGAATGTTAACGATCAGAACACTTTATGCAAATATAATTTTTTTGCTATACCTCGTATTTCACACATGTGTGATTAACTGGATTACGAAGGCTTCCGGAGAAAATGTCCATGGCTAATTTTTTTTACCCACCTCGAACTTAGCCAAACGTCAGAGTTTTCCTCCCTCTCTAAAATCGAAAAAGTTGTTGGCTCAAGAGAAAAATCCTCACTAAAAGACAAATTTTAATTTCAGGTAGTTTCTGAGATTTCAACTCTAAAAAAAGGCGTTTTCGTACATTTGCTCCTGTAATCGATTACGAATCGAAGATTGTATCATTATTTTGACTTTTTGCTTAATTGATGACGTCATTTTTCAGCAATAAATTATTAGAAGAATTCGAAAATTACCAGTTCTCCTCACTCGGGAGGAGAATTAACAAGAACGACCAAGAGTGATATGGCAATAATAGAATGCGCCCAGGCCTCGCGCCCTTCCCACAATGACGTCCGAGCCTGGCGCGCCTTACATATTTTTAAGTATAATTGTTTCGGAAGTTTGAGAAGCTGGGAAAAAAAATCTCTCTGGGCAAATTTTGACACAGCCCAATTACCTCCAAGTCTGGACCCTTGGTGGTTCGAAATCCTATTTTTTCCTCTTCATTTTTAAGATGAAGTACAGCGAATTTCCGCCTACAAGGGTATTGAAAACAGTTGAATAGACTGGGAACTGATTCTTTTCAGGTTGTGAACAGTTGCAATTCCTTTTTAATTCGCAGAAACCACTTTTCCACATATCCTACTAGGTTCTTGTCTTTTTCCAATGAATTGTATATATTCTTCTTCACGAATATTTTACGATCCCCCCTCCAACTTTTCGTTTTTCCACGAAAAATTTCACGACCCTCCTCACCACCCGTTGACAAGCTATCCACACCTGCTGGACCCTGCATCGCGGCCAAACGATTTGCTAGCCGCTTACGCTCGACCGCTCTTTCTCGCCCACACCCGCCCTCGCTCGCTTACGCCCGCCTCAGGAAGGAAGCAACATGCTTCAAGCTTTCTTCTTCATGCTTCAGCCCGCAACCTCGGGTCTATTCGAAAACAATTACTCTCGCAACCAGAAATCCCACCAGAGCCACGGCAAATACCAAACAAAACACCTTCACAAATTTTGTGAACAATACGATCGACGCTTTATCAAGAATACCCTTAAAAATATGGCTTACCACATAAAGAGTCTATCGCTTAGCACATTGGTGCCATATCAACTTTGGCATCCTTGGTGTGCGGTTAAGAAAATGCTGAAAACGTTTAGATATGCTTGCTCCGTTCCTTGGATTATCGTAAAATTTCAACCCGGAAAATTTGAAAAATTTCACAACAACGAGAGACGCGGCGTCGGCTTCCCTCATTTTCGCCTATGTTGATTAATTTGACCGTATTGTCTGATTGGTCCTACTATGGCAAACTGGGGCGTCGACAACAGGTTGATCCGCCCACCACGAGTCACCGCTGGCCAACGCGCCGATATTCGGCGGGGCCGTGGCCGCGAGTTATGATCTGGTCGATGTCGAGCTGTTGCACAGCAATTACGGCGGAGAGTTATGATCTCGTCGATGTCGAGCTGTTGCACAGCTAGCGCTCTAGATACAAGGGAAGTACATATACGACGCATTTTTCAGGCATGCTGCGATTGATGTAAGCGCAGCCGGTTCAATTACCCAAGTTTGCGGTACATTGGCCCCGCCCAGCATCTGGAGGTCCTGCCTATCCGGTGGTGACCCCAGTGGAGGCTGGGCGATCGGTGTGAGCCGACTGCGACGCGTGTCGGCGTGCCGTGTCGGTGTAAAGCAGTTCTTAAGCTAGATGAAACAGTCTTGTAGGATGTGAACCGCTGCTAAATAAGCTGCTAAACGCGACACATTGAGTTGTCAACAGCCCGACAACAGGCGGACGTCGTTGGCAACGGGCAGCTCTCAGGCTGACAATACGCGCGATCTGACTTGTCAACAGGAAGCGGTTTACGAGGTGACAACTTATCAACCTGTTGTCGCCGCCCCGTATTGCCTGTGTATCTGATGACTTGCTCTCACCCCACACATGTCTGCAATAAACGAAGAATCATCACCACGAATCTTATTGTATTCTCGGATCCATCAGTGCTGGGAGAGATCACACCCAAGTGCTCGATTTTGTTGATTTCCATCCACTCACTTCATGCCTCCCTTCCTTTTATCCCCTTGTATTTTAGTTTATCCACGGAATCCTTTTTGAAAAAGAAAGATTTGGAAAAAGAGCATCGATGTTCGCATCTCAAGTTGACGACTATCTCTCATGAAGGCTCCGAAGAATGGCTCGATTCCTCTGCTTAAAGGCAGCGTTCACGATGATGATCCTCGTTGAATTTCCACAGTGAAATGATAGGCAAGAGGGATCCTAGGCTCCCAGTGTCGAAAGAACGGTAGAAAACGAGCCAGGAGCGGCAAAATAACGGCTGCAAACAAGCGTTTTGGTGCCCCAGACACGCCTGGTGCCCCAGATCCGCCCCCTCGGAATGAACAAATGAAGACTCAGATTACAGGAATGATTAAGTCAAGCAAGTGCTGATAAGTGAGCTGATCGCTTCATTGCACTGATAGGTATCATCCTTCTAGCGGTCTATTTCTCCACGCTCAAAAATCAACGTAAGCAAGAGAGGCTATTTTTGCTCAAAAACGCGTCTTTCGTGTCCTTTTCAAGCATGCCTTGCTATATAGGGCACCAGACCTTCCATAAACCGTGGAGATATCGGGAATAAAAATTAATCGTGAACACTGCCTTTAACCGATGTTGTTGGTCAGATATAGAGAGGACATGTTCAAAGATAGACCCGTCCTCTTTCTTGACGATGAAAGAACTTGACATTCCAGAAGCAGCGTTTTTAGATACTACCGTCTTGAACGGAATGACTTCTTGAAGAAAATCTCTTAAAAGAAAATCGTCAGGGATGCTGCTTGTGATGCAAAAAAGGGACAAATTTGGGAAGCTTTGTCCCATCTAATGGCACTAACGTTTGCATCTCCTAATGGTCGCTTCTATAGAGCCGTGAAGTTTAGGCTGATTCAGTGCCTAAGCAAGATCGGCTGCAATCTAATCCGATTTAGAGCAGTGAATGCGAGAAATGCGTAATCGAATCTTACGCTTCTCGCTTTATAGTCGTCGCGGCCTATCAACAGCTCATCTGCTCTCGGCTCAACCCGTTTTTTATTCGGCTGCTGCACACCTTTTTCTTTTTTCACGCTGGAGAACAGTACGATTGAGCGTCTGACCTATGCAAACACTGGAAAAAAGCATGTTCTTGATCGCTTCTTATATTTCTCAGTTTGAGCGAAAAATTAAATCTGCAATAGAAAAGAACTTACTGACATCTGTGCCAGCACACTACTTCCTTGCTTTCCTGTAGCAGATGTTCTAAGACAGGATCATAAATTGGTTCGCTGTGTTGAACAGATTTAACAAAAACTTTCGGCGATCAAAACGTAATCTTCATGATCCACCTCTAAAAAATCTTTTTCCTCAGACGTGGGAGGACATGTTTGATGGCTTACTGTTTTTGAAATTTTTTTTCAACACTCTTCTTCCACATTTTTCTGCTTTGTCAAGAATAACATTAACTCTTAGGCGCTATTCGCACTCCTCGCGCCAGCGCAGCACGCGCGGGCGTTGCGTTGGAGTTTGAAGGGCGTGACGCCCACTCCGCCATGACAGGTACGGCGGTAATAATTTTCTCCTCATTTCCATTTTTGATCCATCAGCAATTTCATTCCGTTTCATAATTATTGATTCCAGTACTATCCTCTGCTACCGGTATGACGGTAATGACGGTAAACGCGTGTACGTATTTTGTTTGCTGGGCGAGTTCAGGCCCACTCTAGTCGGCTCGGCCTACCATCGCCGCTGTAGTAATCATAGCCTCCGCAAACGCGTTACGCGCGTGACGTTCGTAGTAAGCATTCATACTGCAACGCCTCGCCCGTGATGCGCGCGCGGGACGCGCTGGCGTTCAGTAAGAATAGCACAGAAAACTGCGCTTTAGCGAACGCTAGACTTGAGCAATGATTGTCACTCACAGATGAAGCTCTCGTCAGATGAGGTCATGCCGCTTTGGACTCTCTTGTTTGCTGCGATGGTTGGCCATGACTGTCCTCAGTGTCATTCTACTTATTTCCACCGGCATGGTGAATATGAATGTGGGACCGAGAATTCGAGACACGTGCCTCCATATGAAGTAAGATTAATGTTCAATCAGAATTATGTAGAGTTTGACGGATGTGAGTATTTCAGCTCTACTGCTCTCGAGGACAATTGCTTTTATCAAGGAGAGTCTATTATCCTGTTTCTAGTTTTCTGCATGGTTCGGCTCGTAACCTATAAATTTGAATCGTGTGTTACCATGCGGTGAGCTTCTTCTACATAGATTTATTAACCTGTGTTGAAAGAGGAAGTAATTTTTTCTAAAATCCTTAGTCGGAAGAAATACGTTCTTCTTTTAAATAATGATATGAACGCTCCCTTTCGCAGCAAAACTTACAAGTTGCAGGGCAGGAATACACCATTTCCTGACACACATGCGACACACGACTCTAGTAGAGTTTCCTGCGCGGAAAACGAGACTTTATCGGTTTGCTGTACAGCACACCAATGGGTCTTTCAAATACCAAGAACTCATCACTCAAGTTCGCATCCCAAGACTCCTGACAGTATTGTTTAGCTTACGATTTCGCCTCCAAAGCTCCAAGTATATATTTGGGGCGCTCTTTATTTGCTTCTTCTCTTTTGAGAATTATTATGACCCTTTCTTTCGACTCACCACTAATGTTTCTTTTATTAATCGAGCCTTCTACGTATGAAAGGCGTATCCAAGCGCGCCTTGATTTTATACCTGAAATAAGGCTTCGATATCTTCTAGTTACGCGCGTTTCTTCTACGGCTTCTGGAGTTCTTGAGGTGAATAACACGGGAAGCGCATCTGAAAATATAATAAATACTAATGGTTCTGCATTTACACCTTGCACGCCTACATATCGTTAGGTATGTAGAGCTTCTTATCAGACAAATTCTTAATAAGATTTCTGAGGAAAGTTGATCGGAAAATCACAAGTAGATGGAAAGAAACGAATCAGCGTTTCTTTCTTATCAAAAATTACGAGCGGTGTTGTGCTTAATATTCAAAGGCAGTGCCCACGATAATCTTCAAGATTTTGCGATTTTTTCGCTAAATCGATTGCTTCGTCCTCGCATGGAACTAAAATGACGAAGAAATTGAGAGAAATGCACCAGAAGTACACGAAATGTTGTACTCTCACGGCTCCCCCGTACTCTCAGTGGAACGGTTTCCTGGAAAGGCGAAATCCTCAGAGAACCCTTCCTTTGAAGTTCTCAACTCTATGTGGCTCCATTCTTCCCTTTAGACCCTGGCTAATACTTTTCTGCATTATATTTTCTTCCACAGTGTTTTGACCCCAGCATTCAGCGGTCGCTTACGCTGAGAACTCGTTCATCCTACCTCGGGCGCTTCTGTTCACAGAGCCTCACAGAACAGGAATGGAAGCCACTTCACAGTGCGGTTCGTTATCCCAATTCTCCGGGCCACTGCTGTTGCTGTCCGTACAAATCCGGATAGTTCCCGGAAGGCAACAGCAGTGGACCGGACAGCATTAGACGTGAACCAGCCGGTTGGAAGAACGACGATTACTGTGAGGCGGCTCAAAGCCAGAAATCGCTTAGACCGGGCAAGTAGTTTAGGTCAGAAAATTCCTTCACTGAAATGAGACATTTCAGTGCGTTTTTCGCCGCTTCTCCATGATTTTACTAGCATTTGCTAGCCACGCATTGTTTTGAGTGGAGAACTCAGAACCGAAAATCATCGCCTTTAATGGTGACGATATCATGTGATGGCAGCGTGTGAGCCAATATCAGCGTACGGCTGCTCCCTTCCCCACGCCCATGGTCTACTTCTAGCTGAGCAAAAAAACTACCTAAAACTACTGAAAACTAGAATTCTAGCTGAGCTTCCCGTGCTTATTTGGATCATATTTTTCCGATTTTCAGTTATCAGTGCACCATATTCATAATTCAGACAGAAATTACTGAGTAATACCCTATTACCTCTTCTAAACTACGGATGTCTCGTGATCCTTGCTTAGTTTGGGAACTTGTGTTTTGCTCTTGCTGTGATTGGGTCAACAAGTGGTGTTTTCTGACTTTGGATCTTATTGGGTCCAAGTCTTACGGCCGACTCAGACAGTCGGGGGGTAGTACACGGCACAATAGGAGTTGCACTCCTGTACAAAGGGACTAGCAGCACCCCTGCTGTAGCTACTCAGGCAATAACACCGGCTGATCGGGCGGAGAAGTAGGCTCCCCGGCTGAGCGGGAGGGCTTATTTTGGGGGCGGAGCGCCCTACCGGGTGAGCGGGCGGGCATGCATTTTACCGGGTGAGTGGTATGGCTTTACGGGATGAGCGGGCAGACATAAATCCATGGCGAAGCATATCAGCGGGTGATCGGCCGGACACTAAAGCAAACCAGGCTCATGTACGGCGCTGGCAAAATGGGCTTCGAGCTGATTCGATTGATGGCATTCGAGCGGGTGGTCATCCACACGATTTGTATCATTGACCCCTCACCCCTTACGGTTAGCTGTGACCGTGGGGACGTGACAGCTGGTAAGTTCATGAATTTTGAAGCAAGGTAAGGCTTGTCGCTTTAGGGATGAAGCACGAGCTTCGAACTTGCTGGGGAATAGGGAGGAGTTACTAGGGGCTTTATCTGCTCCTGCAGATCGATATCATTCGCGTGGTAAGCAACTAATACCGGACCTCCATTTACCGGCTAAGGGGACAGTCAATACCGGGACTCGCCCGGGTACGATGACAAGTCAGCCGGTATTGCCTGCCCCCTCAGCCGGCGTTAGTGCCTTAGTACTGCTAACAGCAAGAACTGCTGCGAATAAGCAGCAGCTCGAGCTGATTGCTGTCGGATTCAACCCCTTTGTTTATCATGGCACGCATGAGTTCGGCAGCCAACTTTCCTGGTATCTGCTGACACCCCTCCCCATTGTATTTTCTGACACGAGTGAACACTGCAGCATCCTTGTCTAACAATAAGACGGCAGCGGGTATCTAAGGCGGTCACTCTCACTTAGGGACAGTAGGCCGTCTGAGGCCGGTCCGAGATGTCACTTTCCCACTTTCTGGACGTTAATTTTGGATGCTGAGGGGATCACCCTCATGGCCCATCGCGAGGGAAGACTCCTCGCTGTAGACCGTGGCGAGGTTCGACTCCTTGCTGCTGGCCGTGACAAGGATCATAACCAACACCGCTAAAGTGGATGGTAGTTCGAAATCATTCTCCGTTCGATAATGAGGGATTGAACCCCAGCATATGTTGGCAGCATATGCTGCCGTTAGCAGCAGCTCCAGCAGTTGTATCGGATCCGAGATGCTCAACCTACGCGTGGTGAATCTGTGGAGTCGACTACCAAGATCAAGAAGAGTCATCAAACGAGCGTCAACAACTCCACAATGAGTTTTTTTTTCTGTATGGGAGTGTGAATGGCTGGCTGCCGCACTCCTTCGTATTCTGCTACTACGAGCTGGGATTGAGAGGAACACAGGGCCACGCAGCAAGACTCCACACAAATAACTCTTCCGAGCTCAACATTCGTGTGATAACTTGTGATCATTTGTAATGCCCTTCGAAAGACCTTAAACAGGCATAAAATATTCATTGAAAATTTTAATGATTTTCTGCCCGGATTTTCAATAAATAATAGCCATTCTTCACCGAATGAAATTCCTTTATCAAATATCCTCATATCCCTAACTCCATATCCTTATACTTAAAGCAGTTATGTCCCGATGTGTGTGTGTGTGTGTGTGTGTGTGTGTGTGTGTGTGTGTGTGTGTGTGTGTGTGTGTGTATGTGTGTGCATGTGTCCCCGATATCTTTGGAATGGCCGATCAAAACTTGTATGAAATGGTACCAACATTTAGGTGGGTGCGACATTTATCGATTACCAAAAAATCAGCCCGACTCACCTCTTACGTGCCTCGGGCCAACCGAGTTTGTCCGTGGAGCGCACTTTTGGCCGTGGGTCATGATAACTTCTGCGAGTCGTCTAGCGATGCAAAAAATGCAGGGCGTCATAAAAGGTGTGCAGGACCCCAGTGAGGGTGTGCAAGACGTCATAGTAAGTGTGCAGGACCCTAATCGGAGTGTGCAGGACGTCATAAAAAGTGCGCAGGTCCTAAGTAGGAATGTGCAGGACCCCAGCGGAAGTGGGCAGGACGTCATAGAAAGTGGGGAGGACCCCAGAGGGGGTGTGCAGGGCGTCATAGAAAGTGTGCAGGACCCTAATCGGAGTGTGCAGGACGTCATAGAAAGTGCGCAGGTCCTAAGTAGGAATGTGCAGGACCCCAGCGGAAGTGTGCAGGACCTCAGTGGGAGCGTTCAGGGCGTCATAGAAAGTGTGCAGGACCCTAATCGAAGTGTGCAGGACGTCATAGAAAGTGCGCAGGTCTTAAGTAGGAATGTGCAGGACCCCAGTGGGAGTGTTCAGGGCGTCATAGAAAGTGTGCAGGACCCTAATCGAAGTGTGCAGGACGTCATAGAAAGTGCGCAGGTCCTAAGTAGGAATGTGCAGGACCCCAGTGGGAGTGTGCAGGACGTCATAGAAAGTGTTGCAGGACCTCAGTGGGAGCGTGCAGGGCGTCATAGAAAGTGTGCAGGACCCTAATCGGAGTGTGCAGGACGTCATTGAAAGTGCGCAGGTCCTAAGTAGGAATGTGCAGGACCCCAGCGGAAGTGTTCAGGGCGTCATAGAAAGTGTGCAGGACCTCAGTGGGAGTGTGCAGGGCGTCATAGAAAGTGTGCAGGACCCTAATTGGAGTGTGCAGGACGTCATAGAAAGTGCGCAGGTCCTAAGTAGGAATGTGCAGGACCCCAGTGGGAGTGTGCAGGACGTCATAGAAAGTGTGCAGGACACTCAGCGGGAGTGTGCAGGGCGTCATAGAAAGTGTGCAGGACCCTAATCGGAGTGTGCAGGACGTCATAGAAAGTGCGCAGGTCCTAAGTAGGAATGTGCAGGACCCCAACGGAAGTGTGCAGCACGTCATAGAAAGTGTGCAGGACCCAAATGGTAGCGTGGAGGGCGTCATAGAAAATGTGAAGAACCCAACGGGAGTGTGCAGGACGTCATAGAGAGTGCGCAGGTCCCCAGTTGGAGTGTGCAGGGCGTCGTAGAAAATGCACAGGTCCCGAGTGGGAGTGTGCAGGTCATCGAAAGTTAGCAGGACCGCAGTGGGAGTGTGCAGGACGTCACCAAGAGTGTAGAATTTGAAAAAAGGTTTTTCAATTTCAATGCTAAATCTTAACCTTTTGTGGAGAGGAAATAGATAGGAAAATATGAATCTTGAGAAGCGTGGGACGCGTTCTGAGATTGGCGCAGAACTCCTGCGACATTTTTTCCAGTTTTTAGGATACAAGCAGCAACTCCGCTTCCGCACCTTCTCTGTTCGCCACTCATTGCAACCGCTCAGTCATTTCGAAGCCCTAACTTCCAAAAACCAGTTTTATATATGTTGCAAGTCTGAGCTTATCAAAATCTGCACCACAAAAACATAAACAACCACCTACTAATTTCATTCATTGAGAACGAAGGCATGATGTTGGTCAACTAGGGAAACATTATATAATATGAGAATGCGTTTTTCCTTATCATGATAGAGACGGTAAAGCGAGAATAATCGCTTGTGAACTTTACAAATTGGAAGAAAGGGCAGTGGGTAGCGACGTAAGGGAAGGAAGTACAGAAGGGGTTCTGAATTTTGTGCCGGTAGCAACCGACGATTTACCGCTGGCTTCTTATGTTTTGCTTTATGATCCCACATTTTGATATACCCACGGCCTGCTGTAAATGTACGGCACCTTGCTCTGCTCAGGAGAGTACTTTCGGGTAGGCGGAAGTCAGTCACCACCGTTCTAACAAACTAATCCGTCTCAGGTAGTTGGCTCATGCAAAAGTTTCTGTGAGCGAAAACTTCGCTAGGTCTCGCTAGTTTATTAATATTATTTGTTTGTTATATGCACTCAAGGCGCTCAAAAGTGCCTATCGGCTCTTTCCATCTTTGTTGATCGCAAAAATCCCTGTTTTGTTAATAAATTTTCCACTACGAGAACTCCGAAAAACTAAGTTGAAAAACAGAAGTACACCCTCATTCGAAGTACACCTCTTCCTCATTTTGAGCCGGTCGAAGTAAAGCTTGTAGGGCTTATCATGTCGAAACCACCTTATCACTGTTATATGTATTTTGCCATAACTCAGAGAGTCGGGGGGTCCGATTCGGCCGCGATAGGCTTTCTAATCGGGTACTTAGTCGAGTTGAAAGGAACATCCGCAGCAGCACGTGCTGCTCCGAGGAGCACGTGGCCTGTTCGATAGAACTACGTGGCGCAGAGAGACAAAATCCCTGCCGCACCCCCGTTTCCCACGCAGCGGCACTTTGCCTATTCGATTGGTTTACGTGGCGCAGCGAGGCAAAACTTTTGCCGCACCCTATTTCCCACGCTGAAGCACGTGGCCTGTTCGATAGGTCTACGTGGCGCTGGCGGCATGCTCCCTCCCCTTCGATGAGAGCGGGTCTCCCCCAACAAGGATACGGTCCAAGTCACGGCCGCAGCAAGGGATCACACCCACAGCAGTCCGCGACAGGGAACACCCCTCGCTGAGGACCGTGGGGGAGACCCCTTGGCGGTTCAAAAATCGTCCAGAAAGTGACTCGTAGTCACCATCCAGGAGCGGCCCCGAAACGCGGACTGCGCTCTCTATGGGATGGGGCCCCTTTTATACGTGCTGTGCGGCTGATATGCGCCGGGTCAGTTCTGAAGCGATCGAACAACGTGTTCAATCATGAGCATTGTGGCTCGTTCGTCGTCCAAACTCATCGTAGTCGAATCAAAAGCGTATCGTGACCGAGTGAAACGGCTATGATCGGCTCTTGGACGACGATTAGGCCACGTGGAGCACGGAGAGTACGTGGCCGTATCGTCGTCCAACCGCTTGGTAGTCGAATCGAAAGCCTATCGTGGCCGAATAGTACCTCCCCCCCCCCGATTTTCTGAGAACCGACCGCTCCGCTGCTTACTCCGCCTGAGGCCGGATTCATCAAAGCATTTTCGGTAATAATTTAGCGTTATAGGCTAACCGCAACCGTTATCAGTTTTCCACACGCTAACTGACCGGTTGAAAGAAGCGGTTAGTTGAAAGCACAGGTTACTGGCTAACCAGCCGCTGGAAATGAAGGGAGCTTGAACTTGAATTTGTTTGGTCTTGTTGGGTATTGTAGGTTATGATTCATCATTGCATTTCCTCCGGTAAGTTAGCTAAACCGGTCGACCAAGAGCATTTATATACCTGCGATTCATACACTCATTAACCGGAGGAGAACTGGGTTATGCCACGGTTACGCTAACCGCGTGTTGGGGTGGGTGAGGACATCGGTTAGCAGCTAACCAACCGCTCATGATCAAGAAAAATCATGCTCCATCGAGGCCTTAATATGCCACCTTGACTGCGTCGGGCGAATTTTCGGGCTAATGGGTCCCTATGGCTCATTTTGGCTCAGTTCTACGATCTGTGACGCCTTTTGCTGGTCAGGAATCTAATCGTGCGTCGTGTTTTGGAGTTTACTTGGTAACGTAGGTGTTAGTAACATAGGAGAGCTGTAAAACGCAGCAAAATTTGGCGAATTAATTTTCGACCTTCATATGGAGTGCTCGTCGGGTCGTAGAAAGCGAGTAGTGTTTCAAAAGAAGGGAGCGCGGCGTCGTAGAATTTCAGTTGCGCTTAATGTGTAGCGTGCGCCGCGATGTGGAAAGTGATTTGTGCTTTATGTGGAGTCTGTGCCGCGTCATGGAAAGTAAGTAGCGCTCCCTCCATACAGGGGTGTGACGCATGGTAAAAAGCGAGTAGCTTCACGTGAACTCTGCGCAGCGTGGTAGGTAGTGAGAAGCATTTCAAGTAGAGCGTGCGCTGCTTCGTGAATTAGGAATAGCGCTTCGCGTAGAGCGTGCGCATCATAAACTGAAGAACTGATTTCTAAACTTTTATCATTTGGCATACATACTAAAATAATGAAATGGATACACAACTTCATAACTGGGAGATCATTCCAAGTCAAAATCAACGAATCGTTTTTTAAACATACCCAGTTACTAGTGGTGTGCCACCCGGCGGTGTCCTTTCACCTATTCTTTTTGAGTTGTACACTTCTGAAATCCCCAGCCTAACTATCAATGTAATGTTTTCTGTAAAAGGTTCGCTGATGATATCAAGGTATATAAAATATTGAGAGCAGTAGGGACTGTCTTGCTCTACAATTTTGGCGCGCGCGAAGCGCGCACCAGATTTGGTTTTGAATCGGCCCCGCGCGCAACCCCTTTTTCGAAATCTCAGTTGAGAGTCAACGTAGAAATTAGAGCTAAATAGCATAAAAAAAACGCAAAAAGTTGGCATATGTACCCAAAAATGGTATAGAACGGTTCGCTGGTTTTCGAGCAAAAATATAAAGACCGCGCGTTTTTGTTGTTAATCTCCTTTTTTTTCAGAGGGCGTACACGATTTTGTTGGTACACTTAAAATTGAGCTAGGGAGCTCATTTTTGGACAGGAGGCTGGAAATGGATGCAGGTCGCATCTATTACAATTTGAACTTGATACCTTAACTTTGAAGGGTACCTCAAAATCTTGGGTTTATATACTAAATTAGCCGTGAAGCACGAAAACTGCTTTTTTCTGCTACGGCTGTGGAGACCGGGGTCTGTGGGTGAATCTGCAGCCAATCAACACAGGTCGTCGGAGATAAGTACTGAACTTGTCCGAATCCGTACTCTTGACACGTCATCGATCGATAATCAATATTATCGATTTTCGAGCTTTTTGCACAAAATGCGGCTAGGAGTGGTGATTGCTGATGGGATTGGTTTTCTTGGTTGAAAAAATTCGCTCATCAGTCATTATCGATGAATACCGATCAATAATATTGATTTGTTCGCCTGTTGCACAAAATGCCGCAATGATTTTCGAATGTTGGTGGCTCTAAGTCACTTGTTTGGGAAATTCTTCTCATCATGCAAGACCAAATATTAATTATCAATAATATCGAGTTCTCACATGTTGCACAAAATGCGGCAATTAGTGGTATGTTTATGGTTTTGGGTTATAAGTTTCAAAAATTGTACTCATACGACAATATCGTCTGTTAGATGTTTCATCATTCCAAAATGGAATTCGTTGAGCAAAATTGAAGTCAGAAAGGGAACCTTCGGGAAAAATATGTGAAATTTCTGAAAATCTAGCTTCCTGGAAAAAGTAATGATTTGGTAATGATAAAAAAAGTTTCAAAAATGTCTTGAAATATCTTAAAAAAATGATTTGGCGTAAAATAGCCTGGAAAAATAAAAAAGCTAGGAAATGAAGTGAAATAACCAAAAAATGCGATATGGTGGTCGATCATTTTACAAACTTCTCCGTTAAAGGCACTGTTCGCGATAAACTTCATCCTCGAATTTTCCATGACAAACGCTTCTCGTGGCTCTCAGAAGCAGAACAGCGTCGAAAAAACGGGACGAAAAGCTACCCAGGAGCCGCAAAACGGCTTAGAAAAGTGGGCAAACCCCGCCATTGTGGGCAAGCCCCGCCTCTTCCCGCCCCTCGACGTGAACAAAGGAACACTCGAAATCGTGAGTTGAGCGATGGTTTCCGATCAAAAGCCCCGTTCTCCCCTTCATTCTCAGCTTCTCTCTTTACTCAGGTCAGCTCGCACACATTGGCTGCAAAAGACGGAAGGTACAAGCCTTGGACAACTCGTCCACCATTTTCCCTAGCTCAATTTTTGAGGGACCATAACTCCATTCCCAGAAGGTCTTGTGCGATTCCAGAAGCATCATTGGAATCAGAATGGGACCGGTTTCAAGATAGGCAAAAAAACAGAAAAGCGAAGTTATTGCGAACAGTGCCTTTAAACTAATCAAAAGGAAATCAAGCACGATATGGAGTGGAGCCTTGCGTTCACCTAGCTTGACCTATGCTGATTCCCTCATTACAGCTTTCAAAAATGGCTCAACGTTTCCGTTGCGCGCTTGATTTCGTTTTGATAAGTTTAACGGAGAAGTTTGTAAAATGATCGACCACCAAATCGCATTTTTGGTTGTTTCACTTCATTTCCTAGCTTTTTTATTTTTCCAGGCTATTTTACGCCAAATCATTTTTTTAAGATATTTCAAGACATTTTTGAAACTTTTTTTATCATCACCAAATCGTTACTTTTGCCAGGAAGCTAGGAGGAAGCTAACTCTATCAGCTCCGAAGACCATGGTGCTCCATCTTGGAGATTCCGTTGATATGCACATTTACAACCTTGGAGAGCTTGAGCTTAATAGTGCCGACACATTGATGGATTTAGGATTCATACTAGACAAACACCTCACTTTCAATTTCTGAAAGTTGAGCTCCGCAGAAAAGGTCAAGGATTTGGCATTGCTCTTAAATGTCGTGAAATTGTTTCATTAGATTTGGCTATCAAACCGATTTCCTAAATGTAGTGAAGTTGTTGAATCGATTTAACGGTTGTTGGTATATGCAGAACATAATCATTAAATGTAGTGAAATTTTTGCAAACGGATTTGGCAGGAGCTCTATCAATTATCACAGTCGAATCACGCGCCAGGAGGTCCTCTGGCGAGCGAATGAAGACAAAAAGAAAAAAATAATCTTCAGCCAACAATGCTGAACGAAACGTGGCCTTATGGACTAGAAACAAGGTTTTCGAATGTTATTCTGCCTTTTCAGTGTAGCTCCCACTAAGATACCAGACCTTCCCTCACCGATTAGATAAAAATCATGAAAACGAAATCTAACGCAGTTTATTAGCTACTTACGCTATGTCTTCGTGTCCTCAACGCTTTCACAATTCACATTGTTTGGAAACGTTTTTGCTGCTAGGTTTATTCTTGTTCTCATTCGATTCAATATGCGCTCCAAGAAAAACCCCTTCTGACGCGTGATTTGACTCTGATAACTGATAGGGCTCCTGCCAAATCCGTTTGCAACAATTTCGCTACATTTAATGATTCCTGAAAGTTTAGGTTCCTGGCAAAAGTGAAGATTTGGCATGGCCATAGAAATATACTCAGTTAAAAAGGGAAAATAAAGAAAAATGAAAAAAGGTTTTGAAATATTCCTGAGAACGATTTGGCGTAGAATAATTTGTTTTTCGGGAAATGAAGTGAAATAGTTGAAAGTATGATTTGGCAGTCGAGTTTGAACCAACTATTGACAAGAGTTGTGCAAAACGAGAGATTGCATTGTATTAGCTTATCCGTAGAACATATCAAAGCTAAATCACGCGTGATAAGGCAAGCAGTAAAAGCTCGTTCGGGAGCTGGAATGCGGTCTTCACGTATTAAGTGAAGTAAAATCAACACGCGTGATTTCGCTTCGATATGTTCTACGGATAAGCACAGACAAGGCGATCTCTCGTTTTGCAAAACTCTTATCAATAGTTGGTTCAAACTCGACTGCCAAATCATACTTTCAACTATATCACTACATTTCCCAAAAATCGAATTATTCTACGCCAAATCGTTCTCAGCAATATTTCAAAACCTTTTTTCATTTTTCTTTATTTTCCCTTTTTAACTGAGTATATTTCTATGGCCATGCCAAATCTTCACTTTTGCCAGGAACCTAAACTTTCAGGAATTTCATTTATTTTTCCTAAAGGTTTTCTTTCTAACATTATTTATGCCTGGTGGTGTTAGATGAAAGTAAACCCACTGATGTCCTGCCCCCTCCCCCTTCTTTGACGTCCTGCGCACTCCAACTGATGTACTGCACACTCCCTCTGATGTCCTGCACCCTTCCACTAATGTCCTGCACACTTTCTGTGACATCCTGCACACTCCCACTAATGTCCTGCACACATTCTGTTACATCTTGCACACTCCCACTGATGTCCTGCACACTTTCTACGGCGTTCTGCGCACACCCATTTGGGTCCGGCACTTTCTACGGTGTCCAACGCACTCTCATTTGGGTCCCACACACTTTCTACGGCGTTCTGCGCACACCCATTTGGGTCCGGCACTTTCTACGGTGTCCAACGCACTCTCATTTGGGTCCCACACACTTTCTACGGCGTTCTGCGCACACCCATTTAGGTCACAAGCACGCTCATGCCGATCATTTTTCCGCAGGGCTACCGTTACCCTCCTTCAAAAATTTTCTGAGTGTCAGCTTGGATATAAGCACATCGTAATAGCCAACAAACGTGTTTGCACAATTTCGACCTCCTCAGCCACTTCCCGGCGGCTTCTCGAATAGAACGGTGTGTGAATGAATGCATACAGCGCCTCTGCCCTTTTATACCCCGCATGTTATGAGCGTGTGCTATCGTTCGTTATCATGTTTTGCTCAAGAATGGTTACGGTAGCCCTGCGGAAAAAATGATCGGCATGGGCGTGCTTCTATTTGGGTCCCGCACACTTTCTACGGCGCCCGGCGCACTCCCACTTGGGTCCCGCACGCTTTCTACGGCGTCCGACGCACTCTGATTTGGGTCCCACACAATTACTACGGCGTTCTGCGCACACCCATTTGGGTCCCGCACACTTTATACGGCGTCCGGCGCACTCTCATTTGGGTCCCGCACACTTTCTACGGCGTCCGGCGCACTCTCATTTGGGTTCGACACACTTTCTAGGGCGTTCTGCGCACACCCATTTGGGTCCCCCACACTTTCTACGGCGTCCGGCGCACTCTCATTTGGGTCCCGCACACTTTCTACGGCGTCCGGCGCACTCTCATTTGGGTTCGACACACTTTCTAGGGCGTTCTGCGCACACCCATTTGGGTCCCGCACACTTTCTACGGCGTCCGGCGCACTCTCATTTGGGTTCGACACACTTTCTAGGGCGTTCTGCGCACACCCATTTGGGTCCCGCACACTTTCTACGGCGTCCGGCGCACTCCCATTTGGGTCCTGCACACTTTCTACGGCGTCCGGCGCACTCCCATTTGGGTCCCGCACACTTTATACGGCGTCCGGCGCACTCCCACGTGGGTCCCGCACACTTTATACGGCGTCCGGCGCACTCTCATTTGGGTCCCGCACACTTTCTACGGCGTCCGGCGCACTCTCGTTTGGGTTCGACACACTTTCTAGGGCGTTCTGCGCACACCCATTTGGGTCCCGCACACTTTCTACGGCGTCCGGCACACTCTCATTTGGGTCCCGCACACTTTTTACGGCGTTCTGCGCACGCCAATTTGGGTCCCGCACACTTTCTACGGCGTCCGGCGCACTCCCACTTGGGTCCCGCACACTTTCTACGGCATGTGGCGCACTCTCATTTGGGTCCCGCACACTTTCTGCGGCGTCCGGCGCACTCTCGTTTGGGTTCGACACACTTTCTAGGGCGTTCTGCGCACACCCATTTGGGTCCCGCACACTTTCTACGGCGTCCGGCACACTCTCATTTGGGTCCCGCACACTTTTTACGGCGTTCTGCGCACACCCATTTGGGTCCGGCACTTTCTACGGTGTCCAACGCACTCTCATTTGGGTCCCACACACTTTCTACGGCGTTCTGCGCACACCCATTTGGGTCCGGCACTTTCTACGGTGTCCAACGCACTCTCATTTGGGTCCCACACACTTTCTACGGCGTTCTGCGCACACCCATTTGGGTCACAAGCACGCTCATGCCGATCATTTTTCCGCAGGGCTACCGTTACCCTCCTTCAAAAATTTTCTGAGTGTCAGCTTGGATATAAGCACATCGTAATAGCCAACAAACGTGTTTGCACAATTTCGACCTCCTCAGCCACTTCCCGGCGGCTTCTCGAAGAGAACGGTGTGTGAATGAATGCATACAGCGCCTCTGCCCTTTTATACCCCGCATGTTATGAGCGTGTGTTATCGTTCGTTATCATGTTTTGCTCAAGAATGGTTACGGTAGCCCTGCGGAAAAAATGATCGGCATGGGCGTGCTTCTATTTGGGTCCCGCACACTTTCTACGGCGCCCGGCGCACTCCCACTTGGGTCCCGCACGCTTTTTACGGCGTCCGGCGCACTCTGATTTGGGTCCCACACAATTACTACGGCGTTCTGCGCACACCCATTTGGGTCCCGCACACTTTATACGGCGTCCGGCGCACTCTCATTTGGGTCCCGCACACTTTCTATGGCGTCCGGCGCACTCTCATTTAGGTTCGACACACTTTCTAGGGCGTTCTGCGCACACCCATTTGGGTCCCCCACACTTTCTATGGCGTCCGGCGCACTCTCATTTGGGTCCCGCACACTTTCTACGGCGTCCGGCGCACTCTCATTTGGGTTCGACACACTTTCTAGGGCGTTCTGCGCACACCCATTTGGGTGCCGCACACTTTCTACGGCGTCCGGCGCACTCTCATTTGGGTTCGACACACTTTCCAGGGCGTTCTGCGCACACCCATTTGGGTCCCGCACACTTTCTACGGGGTCCGGCGCACTCCCATTTGGGTCCCGCACACTTTCTACGGCGTCCGGCGCACTCCCATTTGGGTCCCGCACACTTTATACGGCGTCCGGCGCACTCCCACGTGGGTCCCGCACACTTTATACGGCGTCCGGCGCACTCTCATTTGGGTCCCGCACACTTTCTACGGCGTCCGGCGCACTCTCGTTTGGGTTCGACACACTTTCTAGGGCGTTCTGCGCACACCCATTTGGGTCCCGCACACTTTCTACTGCGTCCGGCATACTCTCATTTGGGTCCCGCACACTTTTTACGGCGTTCTGCGCACGCCAATTTGGGTCCCGCACACTTTCTAAGGCGTCCGGCGCACTCCCACATGGGTCCCGCACACTTTCTACGGCGTGTGGCGCACTCTCATTTGGGTCCCGCACACTTTCTACGGCGTTCTGCGCACGCCAATTTGGGTCCCGCACACTTTCTGCGGCGTCCGGCGCACTCCCACTTGGGTCCCGCACGCTTTCTACGGCGTTCTGCGCACACCCATTTGGGTCCCGCACACTTTCTACGGCGTCCGGCGCACTCCCATTTGGGTCCCGCACACTTTCTACGGCGTCCGGCGCACTCCCATTTGGGTCCCGCACACTTTATACGGCGTCCGGCGCACTCCCACGTGGGTCCCGCACACTTTATACGGCGTCCGGCGCACTCTCATTTGGGTCCCGCACACTTTCTACGGCGTCCGGCGCACTCTCGTTTGGGTTCGACACACTTTCTAGGGCGTTCTGCGCACACCCATTTGGGTCCCGCACACTTTCTACGGCGTCCGGCACGCTCTCATTTGGGTCCCGCACACTTTTTACGGCGTTCTGCGCACGCCAATTTGGGTCCCGCACACTTTCTGCGGCGTCCGGCGCACTCCCACTTGGGTCCCGCACGCTTTCTACGGCGTTCTGCGCACACCCATTTGGGTCCCACACACTTTCTACGGCTGGGGCCGGCGCACTGCCATTTGGGTCAATCAGGACACCTCCTTCCTTCCCCGTTTCTGCGCCTCTCATTTGGGTCCCACACACTTTCTACGGCGTTCTGCGCACCCATTTGGGTCCTGCACACTTTCTACGGCGTCCGGCGCACTCCCATTTGGGTCCGCGCACACTTTCTACGGCGTCCGGCGCACTCCCACGTGGGTCCCGCACACTTTCTACGGCGTCCGGCGCACTCTCATTTGGGTCCCGCACACTTTCTACGGCGTCCGGCGCACTCTCGTTTGGGTTCGACACACTTTCTACGGCGTTCTGCGCACACCCATTTGGGTCCGCACACTTTCTACGGCGTCCGGCACACTCCTCATTTGGGTCCCGCACACTTTTACGGCGTTCTGCGCACGCCACAATTTGGGTCCCGCACACTTCTACGGCGTCCGGCACACTCTCGTTTGGGTCCCCCACACTTTCTACGGCGTTCTGCGCACACCCATTTGGGTCCCGCACACTTTCTACGGCGTCCGGCACACTCTCATTTGGGTCCCGCACACTTTCTACGGCGTTCTGCGCACACCCATTTGGGTCCCACACCTTCTACACACACTTTCTACGGCGTTCTGCGCACACCCATTTGGGTCCGGCACTTTCTACGGTGTCCAACGCACTCATTTGGGTCCCACACACTTTCTACGGCGTTCTGCGCACACCCATTTGGGTCACAAGACACGATCATTTTTCCGCAGGGGCTACCGTTACCCTCCTTCAAAAATTTTCTGAGTGTCAGCTTGGATATAAGCACATCGTAATAGCCAACAAACGTGTTTGCACAATTTCGACCTCCTCAGCCACTTCCCGGCGGCTTCTCGAAGAGAACGGTGTGAATGAATGCATACAGCGCCTCTGCCCTTTATACCCCGCATGTTATGAGCGTGTGTTATCGTTCGTTATCATGTTTTGCTCAAGAATGGTTTTCACGGTAGCCCTGGTGAAAAAATGATCGGCATGGGCGTGCTTCTATTTGGGTCCCCCACACTTTCTACGGCGTCCGGCGCACTCTCATTTGGGTCCCGCACACTTTCTACGGCGTTCTGCGCACTCTGATTTGGGTCCCACACAAATACTACGGCGTTCTGCGCACACCCATTTGGGTCCCGCACACTTTATACGGCGTCGGGCGCACTCTCATTTGGGTTCGACACACTTTCTACGGCGTCCGGCGCACTCGCATTTGGGTTCGACACACTTTCTAGGGCGTTCTGCGCACCCCCATTTGGGTCCCGCACACTTTCTTCGGCGTCCGGCGCACTCCCACTTGGGTCCCGCACACTTTCTACGGCGTTCTGTGGCGCACTCTCATTTGGGTTCGACACACTTTCTAGGGCGTTCTGCGCACACCCATTTGGGTGCCGCACACTTTCTACGGCGTCCGGCGCACTCTCATTTGGGTTCGACACACTTTCCAGGGCGTTCTGCGCACACCCATTTGGGTCCCGCACACTTTCTACGGAGTCCGGCGCACATCCATTTGGGTCCCGCACACTTTCTACGGCGTCCGGGCACTCCCACTTGGGTCCCGCACACTTTCTACGGAGTCCGGGCACTCCCACTTGGGTCCCGCACACTTTCTAGGGCGCCCGGCGCACTCTCATTTGGGTCCCGCACACTTTCTACGGCGTCCGGCGCACTCGTTTGGGTTCGACACACTTTCTAGGGCGTTCTGCGCACACCCATTTGGGTCCCGCACACTTTCTACTGCGTCCGGCATACTCTCATTTGGGTCCCGCACACTTTTTACGGCGTTCTGCGCACGCCAATTTGGGTCCCGCACACTTTCTAAGGCGTCCGGCGCACTCCCATTACGGGTCCCGCACACTTTCTACGGCGTGTGGCGCACTCTCATTTGGGTCCCGCACACTTTCTACGCGACGTTCTGCGCACGCCAATTTGGGTCCCGCACACTTTCTGCGGCGTCCGGCGCACTCACTTGGGTCCCGCACGCTTTCTACGGCGTTCTGCGCACACCCATTTGGGTCCCGGCACACTTTCTACGGCGTCCGGCGCACTCCCATTTGGGTCCCGCACACTTTCTACGGCGTCCGGCGCACTCCCATTTGGGACCCGCACACTTTATACGGCGTCCGGCGCACTCCCACGTGGGTCCCGCACACTTTATACGGCGTCCGGCGCACTCTCATTTGGGTCCCGCACACTTTCTACGGCGTCCGGCGCACTCTCGTTTGGGTTCGACACACTTTCTAGGGCGTTCTGCGCACACCCATTTGGGTCCCGCACACTTTCTACGGCGTCCGGCACGCTCTCATTTGGGTCCCGCACACTTTTTGGGCGTTCTGCGCACGCCAATTTGGGTCCCGCACACTTTCTGCGGCGTCCGGCGCACTCCCACTTGGGTCCTGCACGCTTTCTACGGCGTTCTGCGCACACCCATTTGGGTCCCACACTTTCTACGGGGTGGTGGCCATCGTATCAACACTCCTGAGGAGGCGGGAGAAACGGGGAGGAGCGAGGATCCTGATTGGACGCAACAGCCGGGGCCGGGGCTAACGTGTTGCGTCCAATCAGAACCTCCTCCTCCCCCCGTTTCTCCCGCCTCCTCAGGAGTGTTGATACACGATGGCCACCACCCTTTCTATGGCGTTCTGCGCACACCCATTTGGGCACACTTTCTACGGCGTCCGGCGCACTCCCATATGGGTCCCGCACATTTTCTACGGCGTCCGGCGCACTCCCATATGAGTCCCGCACGCTTTCTACGGCGTCCGGCGCACTCTCATTTGGGTTCGACACACTTTCTACGGCGTGTGGCGCACTCTCATTTGGGTCCCGCACACTTTCTACGGCGTCCGGCGCACTCCCACTTGAGTCCCGCACACTTTATACGGCGTCCGGCGCACTCCCGCGTGGGTCCCGCACACTTCCTACGGCGTCCGGCGCACTCTCCTTTAGGTCCCACACACTTTCTACGGCGTTCTGCGCACACCCATTTGGGTCCCGCACACTTTCCACGGCGTCCGGCGCACTCCCACTTGGGTCCCGCACACTTCCTACGGCGTTCTGCGCACACCCATTTGGGTCCCACACACTTTCTACGGGGGTGATGGCCATCGTGTATCAACACTCCTGAGGAGGCGGGAGAAACGGGAAGGAGCGAGGTTCCTGATTGGACGCAACAGCCGGGGCCGGGGCTAACCCGTGTTGCGTCCAATCAGGAACCTCCCTCCTCCCCCGTTTCTCCCGCCTCCTCAGGAGTGTTGATACACGATGGCCACCACCCTTTCTATGGCGTTCTGCGCACACCCATTTGGGCACACTTTCTACGGCGTCCGGCGCACTCCCACTTGGGTCCCGCACACTTTCTACGGCGTCCGGCGCACTCCCACTTGGGTCCGTCTTCGGTCACTTACCACCACACGACGGCGCGGCAGCCTCCGTCTCGCGCGATGGGTGCTGCGTCAGAGAAAGAGAGTCAGCGCGCAGAGACGGAGTGCAGCCGGCAGCTCGGCTGCCGAACGAGCCCGCCGCCAGCAGCTGGTCGACGTTATGGGTGCAAACGATTCTTCAGAGAGTTTGGTGGATGATTTCGTAAATGGTGTGACTTTCACGTGATTGGCTGACATCAGTTGCTCTCATCGATTGGTCAACGTAGTTACCGGCAACTCACATCATTTCTCAAAAAAAATCTCGAACAATTTTGAGGCTGAGCTCCACAAAGTTCTGCAAAAGGGTGTCGCTTTTTGAACACCATTTGTTTTGCAAAAGAGCGAAAATAAAACTCCAAAAGTTCCAAGCGAGTGCGACCTTGACGACTTGGGACGACGACTTTGCTACAACTTTATGTAGATAGGTTGAATAGCTCTTGCTCATCTGCATTTCGTAGTTTTGATCCCAAGGGATGCTCGTGATACTCTTTGCTAGTTACGAGTTTACCGCGTTTCCTGGCAAGTATTTTAGATAAGTTCTCTTTTTATAGTACGACTTGAGAAAAATTCTTTTTTCGTAACTCGAAGATTAAAATATTCGACTTGATCCATGCATTTAATCAGTGATACGGTCGTTTTGATTGAGTAAGGTGACCATATCTTATTTGAGCACTCATTCATTCCATGAACCTAAAACTTATATCGTTAATGGAAGCTAGGCCTCCGCAGTAGAAAATTAAGCACTCCGATTGTAAGTAAATTAGTACTCAGGTTTATAGTAAAAATTATATAATACTAGGTACGAATTGTTTGCCTATTATCTCAAACAACTAGCAACTCTGTGGCTCTTTACTGAAAGATACTTAGAGATTTAATTGTTTGAATCTTCTTTGAATATACAGTTTTTATGCTTATTTATTTAATGAAATATATAATTAGAGGGAAAATCAAGAAAAGGGAGAATAAAATAAAAATAATGGGAACGAAAAGAAAAGAACGAGCAGGAAAGAGAGGAAGAAGAGGATGAAGAAGAAAGTTGAAGGAAGAGAAGAAAAAGCGAAAAAGATGAGTATGGAGAACAACAAACCAAATCAGAAAGAAAAGGAAAATATGAATAGGTTGAAGAAAAGGAGAAGTAGCGGAAAAGAAGATGTTGAAGAAAATGAATAAGAACAAGAAAGCCAAGGGAAAATATAGAGAAAAGAAGGAAGAGAAAAGGAAAGATGAAGGAGAAGTGATTGAAGAAACCGATGACGGTGTTACAACAAAAAGTTGGGTAAAAATAAAAAAAAGTCTAGTATCTAGGTGTAAATACAAACCAGTAAACATAGTAAATGGTGATCGCGATCTACCTCACTGGATTGACACAAGATAAGAACACGGAAAACATTCAAGTTCAACCAAAGTTTCACGACACGTAACTGCCTTCTTAAATCCCTCTTCTTGTACTTAAATCTTATACAGCATTCTGCTTCCTTTCAATTCTTGTTTTTCTTCTTTTTCCTGTAATCAATTTCTTCTTATTATTCTTTCTCTTCTTCTTCCTTACTTCTTTTTTCCTTTCTTTTAACCTTCCTTTCTTACTTACTTACTTACTTTCTATCATTCTTTCTTTCTTTCTATCATTTTTCCTTTTCTTTCTTTCTTTTTATCATTCTTTCTTTCTTGCTTTCTTTCTTTCCTTCTTTCTTTCTTTCTTTCTTTCTTTCTTTCTTTCTTTCTTCTTTCTTTCTTTCTTTCTTTCTTTCTTTCTTTCTTTCTTTCTTTCTTTCTTTCTTTCTTTCTTTCTTTTCTTTCTTTCTTTCTTTCTTTCTTTTCTTTCTTTCTTTCTTTCTTTCTTTCTTTCTTTCTTTTCTTTCTTCTTTCTTTCTTTCTTTCTTTCTCTTTCTTCTTCTTTCTTTCTTTCTTTCTTTCTCTTTCTTTCTTTCTTTCTTTTCTTTCTTTCTTTCTTTTCTTTCTTCCTTTCTTTCTCTTTCTTTCTTTCTTTCTTTCTTTCTTTCTTTCTTTCTTTCTTTCTTTCTTTCTTTCTTTCTTTCTTTCTTTCTTTCTTTCTTTCTCTCTTCCTTCCTTGTTTGCTTCCTTCCTTCCTTCCTCCCATCCTTCCTTCCATCATTCATTCCTAGTGTTCTTTTCTCCACTTTCATCTTCTTCTTTTCTCTTTCTGCTCTGCTACGTCGAAGTCTTTTTCTCCTTCGTCTTCCTCTTCTCTTACATCTTCTCTCCATATTGTTTTCTTCCATCACTTTTTTCTTTGTCTTCACCTCTTTTTGCTTTCTTTCTGCCATTTCTCTTCAATTTTTCGTTTTCCTCTTTTCCTACTATTATTCTTTCTCTAATGCTTCTTTTTTTGCCTTCAACTTCTTCATCATGTCTGATCCCTTTGCCCCTCTCTCTCTCTCTTTGATTTTCCGTCTCAAATGTTCTCTTTTTTGTTTTTCGACTTTTTCCTACAACTTCTTCATTTTCCCCTTTATTCCTCCGTTGTTGACTCTGGACGTTACAGTCGTTCTCGGAGCCGAATTCCGGGTCCGCTTTTGCAGACAACGTATGTTCCATTACACAACAGAATGATGATCGTGCTGGGAGGATCAGGAAGGATAAGAACAACAGAAAAAAAGAAAGACGATGAAACGGATTAACAAAAAGAAGAAGTAGTAGAGAAAGAAGAGCAGCAATAAGGAGAACGACGTAGAGGACTAGAAAAAAGGGAGAGAAAAGGAGAGGATGAGGAGTTGAAGGAAAACAAGTGGATAAAAGATGTGTAGGAAAGAGAGAAGGAGCAAAAAGAAGAATTGAGAGATGAGTGAAGCAACGATGGGGTAAATATAAAGGAAAAAGGAGGGATGGAATAAAAAAGATGAGGATGAAATAAGATTAAGAGGAGGGAGGACAAGAGAAGAAGGGAATAGTGAAACTAGAAGAAGTAGAAGTTGAAGAAGATGCGTAATTCAAAAAAGAACGATTACAAGAGAAAAGGAAGAAAGAGGAAGTGACAAGGAAAACAAAAAGCAAAGCAAACAGAAGTTACCAAGTCATGTTGAAGAGAAAAGAAGTGAATGACAAGGTGTCATGGAAGTTTTATTGAACTCAAATGTTCATTAGGTTCGTACTTATCTTGTTTCAATAGTCGAATTCAATACTGTCCGCTATTCTTTGTGCATGTTTAATAAAAAAAATGAGCTTATTAAATTTGCTCAAGCTTGTCAAAGATTGCTGGTGATGCAGTTTTTAACAAAGCTTCGAGATGGTTTGAAAATATTTTCGAATGCACATTTTAGCATTTTGATGGATACACGTCTTTCCTCTTCAAATTATTATTATCTTTGTTATTTCCAAGCATTTTTCAAAGTAAAGGCATTCTGTTTGTTATACCATTACCTTCAACATCTCGTCGTGTTCCATAATTTCCGTAAATAGCATTATGAAAAGTACAAATCAACTTCTTGTGTGGTTTTGTCCCTTAAAGAAGGAAATGGAGCGGCAATGCCTACTTGATTTGCTGTGCAACGATGAAATTTTGAAAAACTGCATTCCTGACTCGAATAAACAGTTTGTAGAATAAAAAGCACACAACTGGATGCCCTAATCTTGTGTTTTAATAGGAGGAAAATAGCTAGGTGGCTGTCGGCCTCCTCTGTAAATGGCCACGGTACAATCCTTCCGGCAGTATCCTTGAAACCGTACCTTAAACCGCCGGATTTCAATTAAGGAAAAGCATTTTTAAACCATAGTGTCTGGATAACCATGGCAGAAGAGCATTTATTTTTGAACCAGTTGAAGTTTGATGGGAAATCTGAAATAATTTCTCTAATTTCACCTCGGACAATCCCGGATAAAGTGAGATTTTCAAATGCTCAACAATATTATTACAAAATGGGTATCGCACGATTGCTACCACGGGTCTCAATTAAAAGCCCAAAACTAGTGTTGAAAAGAGGAATATCTTTTCGGGGGTTTTGATAGTTACTGTATTTGGGAGACCTGTCTCTTGAACAGCTTTTTTCAAAAATGATTCTTCTTTTTCCCAATTAAACTTTCAGCTTCCTCTGTTTATCGCGACAAAACACTTTTCTCACAACCAAGTAGAGAAAACAAGACATTGACTACGATGAAATTCAAAAACAACAAAGAGCGTGTAAGTTCGAAGTTCTTCTTTATACTTACTGCTTTATTTACTATCCGTTTTGTGATTCTCTTCTAATATGTGTTTCCCTTCTAAATCCCTCCATGACTCATCACGTGTCATTTGACCACTTTACAATTCCAGCTATCGTGAGAGCCTCCCCCTGTACGGTATGACGAAATAGAGCCGCCGTCGCCCGCAGCTGGCAGCCTTCCACTTTGTCTGCGAAGAGACACGAGACGACGAGGGTGCCAGCCGCGCTCGATACCGTTTCGCAGCAGCCGCCGCTCGGTCGGGTGGTAAGTGCCCCGTAATCACTTGGGTCCCGCACACTTTCTACGGCGTTCTGTGGCGCACTTCTGAGTCACACCGTGCCACGTTCCAAAACGTACTTCCAAGATCCTGCCGTATTGATCGAGGCGTTGCCCCGTCAAATCCTGAGCAAAAGCCTACCAGTAACGGTGTTTGTTTCACTAATGCATTTTTACGAATAAGTAAACGTCGGATGGTTTATAATAACATGTTTACGTGTTTTTGTCTTTCTTGACCCTCAATTTTGAGGTTCCACAGAAATTGAGCTACCAACTTCAAAATTTGACAGGAGCTAGGTGCAAACAAAACCAGCTCCCTGGCCAAAAATGAGCTCTCTAGCTCAACGATAAGTGTTCCAACAAGATCGTGTACGCCAACTGAAAAAAAGGAGATGAACCCTTTTTTCGACCAAAATCACGTGGTTTTGACAATTTTTCTAGAATCTCAGGTAACCATTTCGGACCATTTTTCGAACAGTTATTCACCTTTCTAAAGTGTATTAAATGCGAAAAGAACGGTCTTCCTACGTTTACTCTGGACCCTGATACTGAGATCAGGGGGTTGCGCGATGGCGAATCAAAGCCAAATCTGGTGAGCGCTTCGCGCTCACCACAATTATGTTGTCTGCATATACCAACAACAGCCAAATCGATTCAACAATTTCACTACATTTAGGAAATCGCTTTGATAGCCAAATCTAATGGAACAATTTCACGACATTTTAGAGCAATCATTTTAGAGCCAAATCCTTGACCTTTTCTGCGGAGCTCAACTTTCAGAAATTTCACAACTTTTTACAAGGGTTTCCCTTCTACAATATCGTCAAGCTCTGAAAGTCAAGTTGTTTTTTTTTCGAAAACATAGTGGTAGAAATGATGAAACAACCGCTCCTCTGCTAAGACTGCACGATATGTAATAGTTGCAACGCGGCTTCCTACAAATAAGATAGCATTCATTTCCGAGCTACTCGCAGTCGTATTATCACTATAGTACAATTCAATTCCGAGCAACTCGCAGTTTTGTGCATTACTATCACAAAGAGTGGTGCGGTTTTGAGAATGATATCTGCATTTTCACAATTGAGTTTCTCGAAAAACAACCGCTTCGCATCTACGATTGTGATAATACAAGTGCGAGTAGCTTGGAAATGAAGGTTTAATGCGAAGCGGTTGTTTTTCGAAAAAATCAACTATCAAAATGAAGAAATCATTCTAAAAACCGCACCATTCCTATGACAGTGAAGCCCAACCCTGCGAGTAGCGGGGAAATGGAGGATACTTTTGGAATTTAAAAGTCGAAAAAATGAAGAAATGAGTTTTAAAATGACCCAATTGTACAGGGTCTAGGCACTATCCTAGACGGGGGGGCACCCGCAATTAAAGATGGAAATTAAATGAACCGCCAACTGGTAAGGCTACCAGTCGAAGTATTTTCATGAAGTTTCTATAAAAACAATGATTGATAGCAGTATCAGGCATTTTTTTATCAGAATTTTTCATCATTTCTATGAGTTAATCTTGGGTGGCTCCACCCCGTCTAGGATAGACCCAGGGTCAGCCGCTCTAGCCAAACTTCACCGCTTCATGCTTATGTGGTTCGTCTGCGCCGGCCCATTTGCCTGATTCGGAACAAGAACGATAGTTAAGTGCGCCAGAAGAGGGCTACCGTAATCTTAGGAATAATGTTATTCGGCTCTCGTAAACAAATTTGATGACACCCAATTGATCAAGGGTAAAGTATAAAAGAAGTGAAGAGCGGTGTGTCTTCATTCACACACCGTTCTTCTCCAGAGGTCAGCAGTTGAGGATCTGCCTGGACTACAAAGCAGGAGAACAGCATCACCGGTGGCGAAGATGTAGCGAATTCGGAGTCAGAACTTAGAAACTTTTAGAGCCAACTTGAGTGAGATAACGGTAGCCCTATTCTGGCGCACTTAACTATCGTTCTTGTTGACTCGGAGGCATGGCTTGCATACGGTGCCCTGAACATTGAACTGAGGTCATGCGCATGTCCCTTGATGTCCTGCACACTTTTACTAAGGTCCTACACACATTATACGACGTTCTGCACACAACTACTGGGGTCCTGCACAGGTCAAATGATGTCCTGCACTCTACTACTGAGGTCCTGACCACATTCCACGACGTCCTGCACACCCATACTGGGGTCCTGCACAGGTTCCATGCAGTCCTGCACACTTTTACTGAGGTCCTGTACACATTTCATGATGTCCTGCACACCTCTATTGGGATCCTATACACGTTCGATGACGTCCTGCACACCTCTATTGGGATCCTGCACACGTTCCATGATGTCTTGCACACTCCTACTGAGGTCCAGCACACGTTCCATGATTTTCTGCACACTCCTACTGAGGTCCTGCACGCATTCTACGACGTTCTGCACACCCCTACTGGGGTCCTGCACATGTTCCTTGATGTCCTGCACGCTTCTACTGAGGTCTTGCACACATTCTGCGACGTCCTGCACGCCCATACTGGGATCCTGCACAAGTTCCTTAATGTCCTGCACACTCCTACTAGGGTCCTGCACACATTCTACGACCTCCTGCACACCCTTACTGGGGTCCTGCTTAAGTTCTTTGATGTCCTGCACACATTCTACGACGTTCTGCACACCCCTACTAGGGTCCTGCACAGGTCAAATGATGTCCTGCACTCTACTACTGATGTCCTTTACACATTACATGACGTCCTGCACATGCCTAGTGGGGTCCTGCACACGTTCCATGATTTTCTGCATTTTCCTACTGAGGTCCTGCACGCATTCTACGACGTTCTGCACGTCCCTACTGGGATCCTGTACAAGTTCCTTAATGTCCTGCACACTCTTACTGAGGTCCTGCACACATTCTATGACCTCCTGCACACCCTTACTGGGGTCCTGCTTAAGTTCTTTGATGTCCTGCACACATTCTACGGCGTCCTGCACACCCCTACTAGGGTCCTGCACAGGTCCCATGATGTCCTGCACACCCCTACTAAGGTCCTGCACGCGTTCCATGATGTCCTGCGTACTCCTACTTCGGTCTCGCATAGTCAACCGACACTTCAGCACACCCCGCCACGCCTTCTTATCGATGGTGCGCATGAAACGAACACGCGCTGCGCTCAAAGCATCCCTCCCGCACAGCGTCCTCTTCCGAGCCGGACGTCTAAAGTACACCACCCTAGAGAGAAAGGTGTTTATATGGAGTCTAAGAAAACAATGACTGATAACGAAAAACCCCATCATTTTCATAAACTAATCTTTGGAGGCCGGTTTCCGAGTTTGAATCGCCCGTTAGGGACCCAGAAGTCATTATGGTGAGTTCTGCCAATTATTTTCGGCATTCCCGTGGCCGATTACCTCTAGTCACAAATTTTCAAGCGAATTGGTTCACGCCTTCCAAAAAAATGGTTTTCGACGGACGGAGGTGGAGGCGGAGGCTGTGGTGGAGAATGTTTTTGCGTACTTGGAGAGGTCATAACTTTAGAAAGCGGGGACCTAAAGGATGAAAAGTTGCACACAAATGTAATTTCTTGCAGCGCATCGAATGTTTTACAGTTCATACTTCTGGTGGCGGTATGAATAGGTGATCTCATTGTAGGGCAGCCGCGCGGGAAGAGATCAAAGCCAAATCCTGGTGCGCGCTTCGCGCGCACCACAATTGTTCGCATTGTGAAACAGTTGCAAATAGAGCAGATAGGGCTATATACAATCTATTCAAGGCTTTATCCACAAATTCATCGCAACACCTTATAATAGCTTACAAATCATACATTCGTCCTCTATTGGAGTAGGGTACTCCAGTGTTCAATCCAAACTCTAAACGCAGCATTCAGAGACTCGAGTCAGTTCAAAACAGTTTTACTAGAAAGCTGTGGATGCGTTTACATGGGTATGATTTCTGAAAGTTGGGCTCCGCAGAAAAGGTTAGGAATTTGGCATTGTTCTTAAATGTCGTGAAATTGTTTTATTGGATTTGGCTCTAAACTTGATTTTTTAAATGTAGTGAAATTATTGACTTGATTTGGGTGATGATGGTATTTGCAGACATCGTAATCATTAAAATATAGTTAGATTGCTACTAATGGATTTGGCACGCTCTTTATCAATTATCGGAGTCAAATCACGTGTCAGAAGTGTTTCTCTTGATAGTCTTCGTGTCCTCAACGCTTTCACGGTTCACATTGTATGGTAACGTTTTTGTTGCTGGACTTATTCTTTTTCTGATTTGATCCAGATCACGCTCGACTCAAAACTTCTTCTGACACGTGATTTGACTCCGATAATTGATAAAGAGCGTGCCAAATCCATTAGTAGCAATCTAACTATATTTTAATGATTACGATGTCTGCAAATACCATCATCACCCAAATCAAGTCAATAATTTCACTACATTTAAAAAATCAAGTTTAGAGGCAAATCCAATAGAACAATTTCACGACATTTAAGAACAATGCCAAATTCCTAACCTTTTCTGCGGAGCCCAACTTTCAGAACTTTCACAACTTTTTTCGAGGGTTTACCTTCTACAATATCGTGTAGCTCTGGAGGGAGGAGCCGCGATGCTGTTATGATAGCTTTATTATAAAAGTCAAGTTGATGTTTTTGAGAAAACATAGTGGTAGAAATGGAGAAAGAACCGCTATGCTGCTATGATAGCAAGGTAATATGTAGCTGCATCGCGGCTTTCTCGAGATAGAACACAATGCATATACTTTTTGAATTTAAAAGTCAAAAAAATGAAGAAATGAGTTTCAAAAGGACACATTTGTGCAGAATCAGTCGCTCTAGCCAAATTTCATCGGTTCTTGCAGATGTCGCTGTTCTGCTTAGGACCAGACTTCTAACTCGGAGGCATAACTTGCAGACGGTGTCCTGGACATTAAACTGAGTCCCTGCACACGCCCCATGATGTCCTGCACATCCCTACTGGGGTTCTGCATACGTCCCATGATGTCCTGCACACCCCTACTGCTGTCCTGCACACGTCCCATGATGTCCTGCACAACCCTACTGGGGTTCTGCGCACGTCCCATGATGTCCTGCACACCCCTACTGCAGTCCTGCACACGTCCCATGATGTCCTGCACACCCCTAGTGGGGTCCTGCATACGTCCCATGATGTCCTGCACACCCCTACTGCAGTCCTGCACACGTCCCATGATGTCCTGCACACCCCTACTGCGGTCCTGCACACGTCCCATGAACGTCCCATGATGTCCTGCACACGTCCCATGATGTCCTGCACACCCCTACTGAGGTCCTGCACAGGTCCCATGATGTCCTGCACACTCCTACTAAGGTCTTGCACACGTCCCATGATGTCCTGCACAACCCTACTGGGGTCCTGCGCACGTCCCATGATGTCCTGCACATCCCTACTGGGGTCCTGCATACGTCCCATGATGTTCTGCACACCTCTACTGCAGTCCTGCACACGTCCCATGATGTCCTGCACGACCCTACTGGGGTTCTGCGCACGTCCCATGATGTCCTGCACATCCCTACTGGGGTCCTGCATACGTCACATGATGTCCTGCACACCCCTACTGCAGTCCTGCACACGTCCCATGATGTCCTGCACACCCCTACTGGGGTCCTGCGCACGCCCCATGACGTCCTGCACATCCCTACTGGGGTCCTGCATACTTCCCATGATGTCCTGCGCACCTCTACTGCGGTCCTGCACACGTCCCATGATGTCCTGCACAACCCTACTGGGGTTCTGCGCACGTCCCATGATGTCCTGCACATCCCTACTGGGGTACTGCATACGTCCCATGATGTCCTGCACACCTCTACTGCAGTCCTGCACACGTCCCATGATGTCGTGCACAACCCTACTGGGGTTCTGCGCACGTCCCATGATGTCCTGCACATCCCTACTGGGGTCCTGCATACGTCCCATGATGTCCTGCTCACCCCTACTGCAGTCCTGCACACGTCCCATGATGTCCTGCACACTCCTACTGATGTCCTGCACACTGCCACTGAAATCCTGAACACACTCCATGACATCCTGCTCACCCCTACTGGAGTCCTGCGCACGTCCCATGATGTCCTGCACACCTCTACTGCGGTCCTGCACACGTCCCATGATGTCCTGCACACTCCTACTGATGTCCTGGACACTGCCACTGAAATCCTGCACACACTCCATGACATCCTGCACACCCCTACTGCGGTCCTGCCCACGTCCCATGATGTCCTGCACACTCCTACTGAGGTCCTGCGCACGTCCCATGATGTCCTGCACAACCCAACTGGGGTCCTGCGCACGTCCCATGATGTCCTGCACATCCCTACTGGGGTCCTGCGTACGTCCCATGATGTCCTGCACACCTCTACTGCGGTCCTGCACACGTCCCATGATGTCCTGCACACTCCTACTGATGTCCTGCACACTGCCACTGAAATCCTGCACACACTCCATGACATCCTGCACACCCCTACTGGGGTCCTGCCCACGTCCCATGATGTCCTGCACACTTCTACTGAGGTTCTGCACACATTCCATGACATCCTGCACACACTCCATGACATCCTGCACACCCCTACTGCAGTCCTGCATACGTCCCATGATGTCCTGCACACCACTACTGCGGTCCTGCACACGTCCCATGATGTCCTGCACAACCCTACTGGGGTCCCGCGCACGTCCCATGATGTCCTGCGCACGTCCCATAATGTCCTGCACATCCCTACTGGGGTCCTGCATACGTCCCATGATGTCCTGCACATCTCTACTGCGGTCCTGCACACGTCCCATGATGTCCTGCACACTCCTACTGATGTCCTGCACACTGCCACTGAAATCCTGCACACTCCTACTGAGGTACTGCACACATTCCATGACATCCTGCACACCCCTACTGCGGTTCTGCACACGTCCCATGATGTCCTGCACACTCCTACTGCGGTCCTGCACACATTCCATGACATCCTGCACACCCCTACTGCGGTCCTGCAGACGTCCCATGATGTCCTACTCATCCCTACTGCGGTCCTGCACACGTCTTTTGGTGTACTGCACACTCCTACTGCGGTCCTGCACACGTCCCATGATGTCCTGCACACCCCTACTGAGGTCCTGCACACATTCCATGACATCCTGCACACCCCTACTGCGGTCCTGCAGACGTCCCATGATGTCCTGCACAACCCTACTGGGGTCCTGCGCACGTCCCATGATGTCCTGCACACCTCTACTGCGGTCCTGCAGACGTCCCATGACATCCTGCACACCCCTACTGGGGTCCTGCACACGTCCCATGATGTCCTGCTCATCCCTACTGAGGTACTGCACTCATTCCATGACATCCTGCACACCCCTACTGCGGTTCTGCACACGTCCCATGATGTCCTGCACACCCCTACTGCGGTCCTGCACACACTCCATGACAGCCTGCACACCCCTACTGCGGTCCTGCACACATTCCATGACATCCTGCACACCCCTACTGCGGTCCTGCACACATTCCATGACATCCTGCACAACCCTACTGCGGTCCTGCACACACCCCATGATGTCCTGTACACTCCTATTGAGGTCCTGCGCACGTCCCATGATGTCTCTGCACACCTCTACTGCGGTCCTGCACACATTCCATGACATCCTGCACACCCTTTACTGGGGTCCTGCCCACGTCCCATGATGTCCTGCACACTTCTACTGAGGTCCTGCACACATTCCATGACATCCTGCACACACTCCATGAGACATCACTGCACACCCCTACTGCAGTCCTGCATACGTCCCATGAAGTCCTGCACACCTCTACTGTGGTCCTGCTTACGTCCTATGATGTCCAGCACAACCCTACTGGGGTCGTGCGCACGTCCCATGATGTCCTGCACATCCCTACTGGGGTCCTGCGTACGTCCCATGAAGACGTGCACACCTCTACTTCGGTTCTGCACACGTCCCATGATGTCCTGCTCACTCCTACTGAGGTCCTGCACACGTCCCATGATGTCCTGCACATTCCTACTGGGGTCCTGCGCACGTCCCATGATGTGCTGCACATCCCTACTGGGGTCCTGCATACGTCCCATGATGTCCTGCACACCTGTACTGCGGTCCTGCGCACGCCTCATGATGTCCTGCACAACTCTACTGATGTCCTGCACACTGTCCCATACCTGCACACTCTACTGGGGTCCTGCACACATCCATGATCCTGCACCCCTACTGCTGCACACGTCCCATGATGTCCTGCACACTCTACTGATGGTCCTGCACACATTCCATGACATCTACCCATGACATCCTGTCACTGGTCCTGGTGCACGTCCCATGATGTCCTGCACACCTCTACTGCGGTCCTGCACACGTCCCATGATGTCCTGCACACTCCTACTGATGTCCTGGACACTGCCACTGAAATCCTGCACACACTCCATGACATCCTGCACACCCCTACTGCGGTCCTGCCCACGTCCCATGATGTCCTGCACACTCCTACTGAGGTCCTGCGCACGTCCCATGATGTCCTGCACAACCCAACTGGGGTCGTGCGCACGTCCCATGATGTCCTGCACATCCCTACTGGGGTCCTGCATACGTCCCATGATGTCCTGCACACCTCTACTGCAGTCCTGCACACGTCACATGATGTCCTGCACACTCCTACTGATGTCCTGCACACTGCCACTGAAATCCTGCACACACTCCATGACATCCTGCACACCCCTACTGGGGTCCTGCACACGTCCCATGATGTCCTACACACTCCTACTGATGTCCTGCACACTGCCACTGAAAACCTGCACACACTCCATGACATCCTGCACACCCCTACTGCGGTCCTGCACACCTCCTATGATGTCCTGCAGACCCCTACTGCGGTCCTTCCTGCACACGTCCCATGATGTCCTGCACACCCCTGCTGCGGCCATGCACACGTCCCATGATGTCCTGCACATCCCTACTAGGGTCCTGCATACATCCCACAAAGTCCTGCACACCTCTACTGCGGTTCTGCACACGTCCCATGATGTCCTGCACACTCCTACTGAGGTCCTGCACACTGCCACTGAAATCCTGCACACTCCTACTGAGGTACTGCACACATTCCATGACATCCTGCACAACCTTACTGCGGTCCTGCACACGTCCCATGATGTCCTGCACACTCCTACTGGCGGTCCTGCACACATTCCATGACATCCTGCACACCTACTGCGGTCCTGCAGACGTCCCATGATGTCCTGCACAACCCTACTGGGGTCCTGCGCACGTCCCATGATGTCCTGCACACTCTACTGCGGTCCTGCAGACGTCCCATGACATCCTGCACACCCCTACTGCGGTCCTGCAGACGTCCCATGATGTCCTACTCATCCCTACTGCGGTCCTGCACACGTCTTTTGGTGTACTGCACACTCCTACTGCGGTCCTGCACACGTCCCATGATGTCCTGCACACTCCTACTGCGGTCCTGCACACATTCCATGACATCCTGCACACCCCTACTGCGGTCCTGCAGACGTCCCATGATGTCCTGCACAACCCTACTGGGGTCCTGCGCACGTCCCATGATGTCCTGCACACCTCTACTGCGGTCCTGCAGACGTCCCATGACATCCTGCACACCCCTACTGGGGTCCTGCACACGTCCCATGATGTCCTGCTCATCCCTACTGAGGTACTGCACACATTCCATGACATCCTGCACACCCCTACTGCGGTTCTGCACACGTCCTATGATGTCCTGCACACTTCTACTGCGGTCCTGCACACATTCCATGACATCCTGCACACCCCTACTGCGGTCCTGCACACATTCCATGACATCCTGCACACCCCTACTGCGGTCCTGCACACATTCCATGACATCCTGCACACCCCTACTGCGGTCCTGCAGACGTCCCATGATGTCCTGCACAACCCTACTGGGGTCCTGCGCACGTCCCATGATGTCCTGCACACCTCTACTGCGGTCCTGCACACATTCCATGACATCCTGCACACCCCTACTGGGGTCCTGCCCACGTCCCATGATGTCCTGCACACTTCTACTGAGGTCCTGCACACATTCCATGACATCCTGCACACACTCCATGACATCCTGCACACCCCTACTGCAGTCCTGCACACGTCCCATGATGTCCTGCACACCCCTACTGCGGTCCTGCACACGTCCCATGATGTCCTGCACAACCCTACTGGGGTCCTGCGCACGTCCCATGATGTCCTGCACATCCCTACTGGGGTCCTGCATACGTCCCATGATGTCCTGCACACCTCTACTGCGGTCCTGCACACGTCCCATGATGTCCTGCACACTCCTACTGATGTCCTGCACACGTCCCATGATGTCCTGCACAACCCTACTGGGGTCCTGCGCACGTCCCATGATGTGCTGCACATCCCTACTGGGGTCCTGCATACGTCCCATGATGTCCTGCACACCTCTACTGCGGTCCTGCACACGTCCCATGATGTCCTGCACACTCCTACTGATGTCCTGCACACTGCCACTGAAATCCTGCACACTCCTACTGAGGTACTGCACACATTCCATGACATCCTGCACACCTCTACTGCGGTTCTGCACACGTCCCATGATGTCCTGCACACTCCTACTGCGGTCCTGCACACATTCCATGACATCCTGCACACCCCCACTGGGGTCCTGCCCACGTCCCATGATGTCCTGCACACTTCTACTGAGGTCCTGCACACATTCCATGACATCCTGCACACACTCCATGACATCCTGCACACCCCTACTGCAGTCCTGCACACGTCCCATGATATCCTGCACACCCCTACTGCGGTCCTGCACACGTCCCATGATGTCCTGCACAACCCTACTGGGGTCCTGCGCACGTCCCATGATGTTCTGCACATCCCTACTGGGGTCCTGCATACGTCCCATGATGTCGTGCACACCTCTACTGCGGTCCTGCACACATCCCATGATGTCCTGCACACTCCTACTGATGTCCTGCACACTGCCACTGAAATCCTGCACACTCCTACTGAGGTACTGCACACATTCCATGACATCCTGCACACCCCTACTGCGATCCTGCAGACGTCCCATGATGTCCTGCTCATCCCTACTGCGGTCCTGCACACGTCTTTTGGTGTACTGCACACTCCTACTGCGGTCCTGCACACGTCCCATGATGTCCTGCACACCCCTACTGAGGTCCTGCACACATTCCATGACATCCTGCACATCCCTACTGCGGTCCTGCAGACGTCCCATGATGTCCTGCACAACCCTACTGGGGTCCTGCACACATTCCATGACATCCTGCACACCCCTACTGCGGTCCTGTAGACGTCCCATGATGTCCTGCTTATCCCTACTGCGGTCCTGCACACGTCCCTTGGTGTACTGCACACTCCTACTGCGGTCCTGTACACGTCCCATGATGTCCTGCACACTCCTACTGAGGTCTTGCACACATTCCATGACATCTTGCACACCCGTACTGCGGTCCTGCACACGTCCCTTGATGTCATTCAAAACCCTACTGGGGTCCTGCACACATTTCATGATGTCCTGCACATCCCTACTGCGGTCCTGCACGCGTCCCATGATGTCCTTCACATCCCTACAGTGGTCCTGCATACGTCTTTTGGTGTACTGCACATCCCTACTGCGGTCCTGCGCTCGTGCCATGTCCTGCACATCCCTACTGAGGTCCTGCACCCATTCCATGACATCCTGCACATCCCTACTGCGGTCCTGCAGACGTCCCATGATGTCCTGCACACCCCTACTGAGGTCCTGCACACATTCCATGACATCCTGCACATCCCTACTGCGGTCCTGCAGACGTCCCATGATGTCCTGCACACCCCTACTGCGGTCCTGCACACATTCCATGACATCCTGCACACCCCTACTGCGGTCCTGCACACATTCCATGACATCCTGCACACTCCTACTGAGGTACTGCACACATTCCATGACATCCTGCACACCTCTACTGCGGTTCTGCACACGTCCCATGATGTCCTGCACACTCCTACTGCGGTCCTGCACACATTCCATGACATCCTGCACACCCCCACTGGGGTCCTGCCCACGTCCCATGATGTCCTGCACACTTCTACTGAGGTCCTGCACACATTCCATGACATCCTGCACACACTCCATGACATCCTGCACACCCCTACTGCAGTCCTGCACACGTCCCATGATATCCTGCACAGCCCTACTGCGGTCCTGCACACGTCCCATGATGTCCTGCACAACCCTACTGGGGTCCTGCGCACGTCCCATGATGTCCTGCACAACCCTACTGGGGTCCTGCGCACATCCCATGATGTCCTGCACACCTCTACTGCGGTCCTGCACACGTCCCATGATGTCCTGCACACTCCTACTGATGTCCTGCACACTGCCACTGAAATCCTGCACACTCCTACTGAGGTACTGCACACATTCCATGACATCCTGCACACCCCTACTGCGGTCCTGTAGACGTCCCATGATGTCCTGCTTATCCCTACTGCGGTCCTGCACACGTCCCTTGGTGTACTGCACACTCCTACTGCGGTCCTGCACACGTCCCATGACGTCCTGCACACCCCTACTGAGGTCCTGCTGTAGTCCTGCATACTCCTGTTTCAGTCCCGCATAGTCAACTGACACTTCAGCACACCCTGAAAATGGTGAGTTCTGCGGGTTATTTTTGGCATCCTCGTGCCCGATTACCTCTGGTCACCAAGTTTCAAGCAGTTTGGTCCACGCCGTCCAAAAAAATTGAATGTGACGGACGGAGGCGGAGGCGGTGGCGGTGGCGGAGAAAAGTTTTGCGTCATTTGAGGCGCCATATCTTTTGAGAACGGTGACCGATCGCAATGAAACTTGGCTCAGGTACGTATATTGATTAGATCCTTCGAATGATGTACAACTTACTTTTCTGGTGACAGTATGAATAGGTGATCTCAGTATAGGGCATGCGCGCGGTAAGAGATCAAAGCCAAATCTGGTGAGCGCTTCGCGCTCACCACAATTACACGACTACTCTGTGGCGACTTGTTAAACTTACTGTCGCTAGGGAGTTTTATGGTTCCCGATGGTGATACTTTCTGCGAGTATTATGGCTCGCACGATGGTTTATTCGTGGTAGAATGCTGTACAAGATGGGCGTGGCCTCTTATTATATCGGCGAGGGCACGCCCGGTATCTATTGAGATGCATCAATTGTTACTGATCAAATATAGAGGTTTTGGTGGAATACCAGAACATACTCCTTCGGATTCTCTCCGAAACAGAATATTTAAGCTGTCAACTTTACAATACCGTAGAAGGAAATATGATCTCATAATGATCTACAAAATAATCTCCGGTAAACTACCTAATTGTGCCAACAAATTTTATACGTTTTCCCTACCTAGTACCAGAGGTGGTCAGTTCAAATTGAATTTTTCGAGGGCAAAAAGTTGCTTGAGAGCTTCATTCTTCACACAGAGTGGGCTCTGAATATTTGAACCTTTCCGAGAAGTGCACGATACCTACCTCTTTACCTTAATATAAAAGCTAATTGAAAACTACCTAAATGAATCAGAGGCTGCTTAGTTCTACCGGATAATGTCATTGTGTGACATTGTTCCATCTGAATTTTCCCAGCATTTTCATTTTCTTCCTGGCTAATGTTTACCTTATTCTTGTGTTTTGTATTACGCGTGGTAATCCACGTTCAAATAAATAAATAAAAAAAAAATAAATAAATAAATAAATAAATAAA
Source organism: Aplectana chamaeleonis (assembly GCA_029168955.1). NCBI lineage: Eukaryota > Metazoa > Nematoda > Chromadorea > Rhabditida > Cosmocercidae > Aplectana > Aplectana chamaeleonis. The sequence continues at coordinate 286,397 of JAPDOI010000617.1, read as the reverse complement.
TAAATAAATAAATAAATAAATGAATAAATAAATAAATAAATAAATAAATAAATAAATAAATAAATAAATAAATAAATAAATAAATAAATAAATAAATAAAGGATACTTAAAAGCGCTTCATGAAGAGCGTGCGCAGCGAGACGGAGTGTGAGTAGCGCTTCAGGAGAAACGTGCGCAGGAGAACGCGCGGCGTGCTAGAGTGCAGCTTGCTTGCCCGCTCGCAGATACTATTAATACTCCAGCTGCGACGCTACAGCTGAGTTGATTAAAGTGGGTCTAAACTTTGCCGTGATGGCAAAATCTGTACACGCGTTCAACTTCGTGGTAGCAGAAGCAAGTAGTATAATTGATGATTATGGAACGAAATGAAATTGAGGATTGATTAATAATGAAATTTCGAAAAAGTCGGTACAGCCGTCGCAGCCACGGCGAAACGGGCGCCCGCGCGTGAAGCGAGGTCCTGGCGTCAGGTAATTTATGCTGCAACGCCACGCCCCGCGAGTCTCTCGGTGTTGAGGAATATAAATATAATCATTCTTCTGAAGGCCAGCGCGGCGTAGGGCGTTGGAGTATGAGAATAGCCTGACATCACGCCTGTGCATCACTTCCGCTCAGCCATGGCGACAACGCCCATACCGGTTATAATATCGATTCGTCGTCACTCATGCATCAACTTCATTACGAGTCATCATAGCATGGTGAAGAACTCACCTCTAGTCCCTCTACGCGCGGCACGCGTAGAAAGTATTCAAATTACAAGGCCATGCCCGCGCGCGACGCGCAGGCGTTCAAGAGGAGGAATTGCTCCTGACTGTGCCCCCACCACATTTTGTTTGCCTTAAAAGCATCGTACACCATGAAAACCTAACTCCAGCTCAAAATAATATCACTCAGAAAGTTTGGAATTTCAAAATCGCCTCTGAATGGAGATTCGCTTACCTCAAAAGGGTTTCCTGGGTTTTCGGGGCCGGCCTTGGGGTCGATCCGTTGTTACAAGGAACAAAACTCCGTGGTCGCTGCCGGCGATCGTACGTTGACGTGTCGTAGCACGCAATTCACACGCCACTCGATTTCCCGTTCGACTTTGATTGACAGCAGCTGACAGCAATGGAAGCAGCAGGTTAGAAACCCTTTTTAGTTTCGTTCAAGAAAAAAAGATCACTCGCTGAATGGCGTCCTCGGTGAATTGCTTACAACGCTGCGCCAAGGAACGAATCGCAAAAGTGTTCCTTGCGTTCTTCGCGCAACTATCCCAAATTGATGTCGGCGGGAACTTCAACTTTGTACTAAGCATTCTTGAGATGGATTTTTCTTGAAAAGTTGACGTTTTTGAGGGGGCTTTTTGCAACCCTCAGGCCCTATAGGGATATAACAACACGGAAAAGTCAAAAGCCCTAGTAGGGTTTTCATCGTGTACGATGCCTTTAAAGAAACCCTTTTCTATCTTTCTAGGTGACCCTAGCGATGAAGAGTGAGCGGTCGAATTTCAACGTGTTGCATGCATGTTTGTATTTAATAGGCGAATCTGCTGCCTATATCTGTACAATGCAAAATCACAACACTTTGTGCTAAGCAACTAGACTCAGGATCATTTTGAGCAAAGCCCATTCCGTTAAGAAATTTGACCCTGAATGCGGTTGTTGTGACACCGCGTAAACCCGTACGAACTCAATCAGTTTTTTGCCTGCCTCATCGGGCCGAAGATCATCCCCAAAGTGCGATTTCAAACATGAGCGCAGCTTCTATTAAAAACAAACATGCATGCAACACGTTGAAATTCGACCGCTCACTTTCATTTTGCTATAAGATACTTAAAGGCAGTGGTCACGATGAAAAACGTTATCGAAAAAACTACGAAAATCAGCTTAGATCAAAAATAGCTGAAAAACTATGAAGGTAGTTCGGTTGAAAACGGCCTAGAATTAGAGTTTCTGGGGCCCAAAGATGCCAATTCGTGCACACGTGCACAGAGCCGACAAAAAAGATCGCTGTCTCATGCCGAGCGGTCAAAAATCATCGACATCCAGATGAAGAAATAAATGCAAATTTACCGAAGAAAACAATTGTGGTGAGCGCGAAGCGCTCACCAGATTTGGCTTTGATTCGCCATCGCGCAACCCCCTGATCTCAGTATCAGGGTCCAGAGTAAACGTAGGAAGACCGTTCTTTTTGCATTTAATACACTTTAGGAGGCTGAATAACTATTCAAAAATTGGTCCGGAATGGTTACCTGAGATTCGAGAAAAACTGTCAAAACCACGTCATTTTGGTCGAAAAAAGGGTTCATCTCCTTTTTTTTCAGTTGGCGTACACGATCTTGTTGCAACACTTAACGTTGAGCTAGAAAGCTCATTTCTGGCCAGAAAGTTGGTTGTGATTGCACCTAGCTCCTGTCAAAATTTGAAGTTGGTAGCTCAATTTTTGTGGAACCTCAAAATTGAGGGTCAGGAAAGACAAAAACACGTAAACATGTTATTATAAACCATCCGACGTTTACTCATCCGTAAAAATGAACTAATGAAATAAACACCGTTACTGATAGGCTTTTGCTCAGGATTGAACGCGCCCTGAGACGGGGCAACGCTTCAATCAATACGGCGGGATCTCGGAAGTACTTTTTGGAACGCCGCACGGTGTGAATCAGAAGTGGGCCACAGAAGGCCGTAGAAAGTGTGCGGGACCCAAATAGCAGTGCGCCGGACGCCGAAGAAACTGTGTGGGACCCAAATGAGAGTGCGCAGGACGCCGTAGAAAGTGTGTGGGACCCAAATGAGAGTGCGCAGAACGCCGTATAAAGTATGTGGGACCCAAACAACAGTACGCCGGACGCCGTAGAAAGTGTGGGGGCCCCAAATAACAGTGCGCCGGCTGCCGTAGAAAGTGTGTGGGACCCAAATGAGAGTGCGCAGGACGCCGTAGAAAGTGTGTGGGACCCAAACAACAGTGCACCGGACGCCTTGGAAAGTGTGTGGGACCCAAATAACAGTGCGACGGACGCCGTAGAAAGTGTGCGGGACCCAAATGAGAGTGCGCAGAACGCCGTAGAAAGTGTGTGGGACCCAAATAACAGTGCACCGGACGCCGTAGAAAGTGTGCGGGACCCAAATGAGTGTGCGCAGGACGCCGTAGAATGTGTGCGGAACCCAAATGGGTGCGCGCAGAACGCCGTAGAAAGTGTGTGGGACCCAAATAACAGTGCACCGGACGCCGTAGAAAGTGTGCGGGACCCAAATGAGTGTGCGCAGGACGCCGTAGAAAGTGTGCGGAACCCAAATGGGTGCGCGCAGAACGCCGTAGAAAGTGTGTGGGACCCAAATAACAGTGCACCGGACGCCGTAGAAAGTGTGCGGGACCCAAATGAGTGTGCGCAGGACGCCGTAGAAAGTGTGCGGGACCCAAATGGGTGCGCGCAGAACGCCGTAGAAAGTGTGTGGGACCCAAATGAGAGTGCGCAGGACGCCGTAGAAAGTGTGTGGGACCCAAATGATAGTGCGCAGAACGCCGTAGAAGTATGTGGGACCCAAACAACAGTGCGCCGGACGCCGTAGAAAGTGTGCGGAACTCAAATGAGTGTACGCAGGACGCCGTAGAAAGTGTGCGGGACCCAAATGAGAGTGCGCAGAACGCCGTAGAAAGTGTGTGGAACCCAAATAACAGTGCGCCGGACGCCGTAGAAAGTGTGCGGAACCAAATGAGAGTGCGCAGAACGCCGTGGAAAGTGTGTGGGACCCAAATAACAGTGCACCGGACGCCGTAGAAAGTGTGCGGGACCCAAATGAGTGTGCGCAGGACGCCGTAGAAAGTGTGCGGGACCCAAATAGGTGCGCGCAGAACGCCGTAGAAAGTGTGTGGGACCCAAACAACAGTGCGCCGGACGCCGTAGAAAGTGTGCGGGACCCAAATGTGTGCGCGCAGAACGCCGTAGAAAGTGTGTGGGACCCAAATGAGAGTGCGCAGGACGCCGTAGAAAGTGTGTGGGACCCAAACAATAGTGCGCAGAACGCCGTAGAAAGTGTGTGGGACCCAAACAACAGTGCGCCAGACGCCGTAGAAAGTGTGCGGAACCCAAATGAGTGTGCGCAGGACGCCGTAGAAAGTGTGCGGGACCCAAATGGGTGCGTGCAGAACGCCGTAGAAAGTGTGTGGGACCCAAATGAGAGTGCGCAGGACGCCGTAGAAAGTGTGCGGGACCCAAATGAGTGTGCGCAGGACGCCGTAGAAAGTGTGCGGGACCCAAATGGGTGCGTGCAGAACGCCGTAGAAAGTGTGTGGGACCCAAATAACAGTGCACCGGACGCCGTAGAAAGTGTGCGGGACCCAAATGAGTGTGCGCAGGACGCCGTAGAAAGTGTGCGGAACCCAAATGGGTGCGCGCAGAACGCCGTAGAAAGTGTGTGGGACCCAAATAACAGTGCACCGGACGCCGTAGAAAGTGTGCGGGACCCAAATGAGTGTGCGCAGGACGCCGTAGAAAGTGTGCGGGACCCAAATGGGTGCGCGCAGAACGCCGTAGAAAGTGTGTGGGACCCAAATGAGAGTGCGCAGGACGCCGTAGAAAGTGTGTGGGACCCAAATGATAGTGCGCAGAACGCCGTAGAAGTATGTGGGACCCAAACAACAGTGCGCCGGACGCCGTAGAAAGTGTGCGGAACTCAAATGAGTGTGCGCAGGACGCCGTAGAAAGTGTGCGGGACCCAAATGAGAGTGCGCAGAACGCCGTAGAAAGTGTGTGGAACCCAAATAACAGTGCGCCGGACGCCGTAGAAAGTGTGCGGAACCAAATGAGAGTGCGCAGAACGCCGTGGAAAGTGTGCGGGACCCAAATGAGAGTGCGCAGAACGCCGTAGAAAGTGTGTGGGACCCAAACAACAGTGCGCCGGACGCCGTAGAAAGTGTGCGGGACCCAAATGTGTGCGCGCAGAACGCCGTAGAAAGTGTGTGGGACCCAAATGAGAGTGCGCAGGACGCCGTAGAAAGTGTGCGGGACCCAAACAATAGTGCGCAGAACGCCGTAGAAAGTGTGTGGGACCCAAACAACAGTGCGCCAGACGCCGTAGAAAGTGTGCGGAACCCAAATGAGTGTGCGCAGGACGCCGTAGAAAGTGTGCGGGACCCAAATGGGTGCGTGCAGAACGCCGTAGAAAGTGTGTGGGACCCAAATGAGAGTGCACAGGACGCCGTAGAAAGTGTGTGGGACTCAAATAACAGTGCGCCGGACGCCTCAGAAAGTGTGTGGGACTCAAATAACAGTGCGCCGGACGCCGTAGAAAGTGTGCGGGACCCAAATGAGAGTGCGCAGGACGCCGTAGAAAGTGCGTGGGACCCAAAGAATAGTGCGCCGGACGCCGTAGAAAGTGTGCGGGACCCAAATGAATGTGCACAGAACGCCGTAGAAAGTGTGCAGGACATCAGTGCGTGCGTGCAGGACGTCATAGAAGGGGGGGGGGCAGTGGGTTTGCTTTGAATTAACACCACCAGGCATAAACCATGTTAGAAAGGAAACCTTCACGAAAAATAAATGAAATTCCTGAAAGTTTAGGTTCCTAGCAAAAGTAAAGATTTGGAATGGCCATTTTTTTTCGAAAAATTAGAAATATACTCAGTTAAAAGGGGAAGGTAAAGAAAAATGAAAAAAGTTTTGAAATATTCCTGAGAACGATTTGGCGTAGAATAATTTGTTTTTCGGGAAATGAAGTGAAATAGTTGAAAGTATGATTTGGCAGTCGAGTTTGAACCAACTATTGATTCTGTAAAAAAAGGGGTCTCCCAAGCAAAAGTGGTTTGGTTAGCGTTACAAATGTTTCAAAAAAAGGGAACAATAGGAAAGTGGAATGAGGAGGGTCTACAAAAAATGAACAATATCCTCCAAGAACTCTTTGTCTTTGTCGAAACTTCCAAACAGCGGAAACAAACCGTTGCGGTTCTCTATGAAGAAGCGCTTTTGGCTCCATAAAGGACTTTGATTATGTGAGTGTCGATAAAATATGTATATATGCATGTGTACCTAACAGCTATCATTAAAAGAGGAAATGATGTCAAATTGTGGTGAGCGCGAAGCGCTCACCAGGATTTGGCTTTGATCTCTTCCCGCGCGGATGCCCTACAATGAGATCACCTATTCATACCGTCAACAGAGGTATGAGCTGTACACTATTCGACGCGCTGCAAGAATTTACATATGTGTGCAACTTTTCATCCCAACTGGTCCCCGCTTTCTAAAGTTATGACCTCTCAAAGTACGCAAAAACGTTCTCCACCACCGCCTCCGCCTCCGCCTCCGCCTCCACCTCCACCTCCGTCCGTCGAAAACCATTTTTTTGGAAGGCGTGGACCAAATCGCTCGAAAATTTGTGAGTAGAGGTAATCGGCCACGGGAATGACGAAAATAATTGTCAGAACTCACCATAATGACTTCTGGGCCCCTAACGGGCGTTTGAAACTCGGAAACCGGCCTCTCAAGAATAGTTTATGAAAATGGTGGGTTTTTCGTTATCAGTCATTGTTTTTTTAGGCCCCGGTCATAGTTGGTGCTATTTGCATCTGCATCCCCCGCACTTCCGCACCCCCAACACCCCCCGCACCCCCAACACCCCCAACACCACCCCGGTCGATACGTATGTTTAAAATGATGGAGTGAGGTTGAGAAAGTCACTCGATGCATCCAACCAGATATGACGATGATTACGTGGCCAACAGGATTGCACCTGTTCAGAGAAATAGTGAAGGCGAGTATGGTGAAGTCACGGAGGTAGCAGTAAGGTTAGCTTTCTAGTGATACGCAATGTTTTATCATCGACCCACCCACCCGGTGATTTTCTCATCCGCCGTCATCCACGTATTGCATGGATATCGACCGCGTCGGATACATTGAGTGATTTTCTCAACCTCACTCCATCATTTTAAACATACGTATCGACCGGGGGTGCGGGGTGTTGGGGGTGCGGGGGAGCGGGGGATACACCGAGTGATTTTCTCAGCTTCACCTCACCATGTTGTTCATAAGTATCGACCGGGTGGGTGTTGGGGGGTGCGGGGGGGATACACCGAGTGATTTTTGCATCCCATTTCCAATGCATTCTGTGTGTATCGACCGGGCTGGAGGCGTCGGCTCATCCAACTATGACCGGGGCCTTAGACTCCATATAAACACCTTGCTCTCCAGGGTGGTGTACTTTGAACGTCCGGCTCGGAAGAGGACGCTGTGCGGGTTGATGTACTTGACCGCGGCGCGTATTCGTTCAAAGCGCACCATCGATAAGAAGGCGTCGCAGGATGTGCTGAAGTGTCGGTTGACTATGTGAGACCTCAGTAGGGGTGTGCAGGACGTCGTAGAATGTGGGCAGGGCCTCAGTAGGAGTATGCAGGACATCATCGAACGTGTGCAAGACCTCAGTAGGAGTGTGCAGGACATCATGGAACGTGTGCAAGACCTTAGTAGGAGTGTGCAGGACATCATGGGACCTGTGCAAGACCTCAGTAGGAGTGTGCAGGACATCATGGAACGTGTGCAGGACCCCAGTAGGGGTGTGCAGGACGTCGTAGAATGTGTGCAGGACCTCAGTAGGAGTGGGCAGGACATCATGGAACGTGTGCAAGACCTCAGTAGGAGTGTGCAGGACATCATTGTACCTGCGCAGGACCTCAGTAGGAGTGTGTAGGACATCATTGTACCTGCGCAGGACCTCAGTAGGAGTGTGCAGGACATCATGGAACGTGTGGAAGACCTCAGTAGGAGTGTGCAGGACATCATGGAACGTGTGCAGGACCGTAGTAGGAGTGGGCAGGACATCATGGGACGTGTGCAAGACCTTAGTAGGAGTGGGCAGGACATCATGGGACGTGTGCAGCACCCCAGTAGGGGTGTGCAGGACGTCGTAGAATGTGTGCAGGACCTTAGTAGGAGTGTGCAGGACATCATAGGACCTGTGCAGGACCCCAGTAGGGGTGTGCAGGACCTCAGTAGGAGTGTGCAGGACATTATGGTACCTGTGCAGGACCTCAGTAGGAGTGTGCAGGACATCATGGGCCTGTGCAGGACTCCAGTAGGGGTGTGCAGGTCGTCGTAGAATGTGTGCAGGACCTCAGTAGGAGTGTGCAGGACCTTAGTAGGAGTGTGCAGGACATCATGGGCCCTGTGCAGGACCCCAGTAGGAGTGTGCAGGACATCATGGGACCTGTGCAGGACCCCAGTAGGGGTGTGCAGGACCTCAGTAGTAGTGTGCAGGACATTATGGGACCCGCGCAGGACCCCAGTAGGGGTGTGCAGGACGTCGTAGAATGTGTGCAGGACCTCAGTAGGAGTGTGCAGGACCTTAGTAGGAGTGTGCAAGACATCATGGGACCTGTGCAGGACCCCAGTAGGGGTGTGCAGGACCTCAGTAGGAGTCTGCAGGACATTATGGAACGTGTGCAAGACCTTAGTAGGAGTGTGCAGGACATCATGGGACCTGTGCAGGACCCCAGTAGGGGTGTGCAGGACGTCGTAGAATGTGTGCAGAACCTCAGTGGGAGTGTGCAGGACCTTAGTAGGAGTATGCAGGACATCATGGGACATGTGCAGGACCCCAGTAGGGTTGTGCAGGACGTCGTAGAATGTGTGAAGGACCTCAGTAGGAGTGTGCAGGACCCTAGTAGGAGTGTGCAGGACATCATGGGACCTGTGCAGGACCCCAGAAGGGGTGTGCAGGACGTCGTAGAATGTGTGCAGAACCTCAGTAGGAGTGTGCAGGACATCATGGAACGTGTGCAGGACCTTAGTAGGAGTGTGCAGGACATCATGGGACCTGTGCAAGACCTCAGTAGGAGTGTGCAGGACATCATGGAACGTGTGCAGGACCCCAGTAGGGGTGTGCAGGACGTCGTAGAATGTGTGCAGGACCTCATTAGGAGTGGGCAGGACATCATGGAACGTGTGCAAGACCTCAGTAGGAGTGTGCAGGACATCATTGTACCTGCGCAGGACCTCAGTAGGAGTGTGTAGGACATCATTGTACCTGCGCAGGACCTCAGTAGGAGTGTGCAGGACATCATGGAACGTGTGGAAGACCTCAGTAGGAGTGTGCAGGACATCATGGAACGTGTGCAGGACCGTAGTAGGAGTGGGCAGGACATCATGGGACGTGTGCAAGACCTTAGTAGGAGTGGGCAGGACATCATGGGACGTGTGCAGCACCCCAGTAGGGGTGTGCAGGACGTCGTAGAATGTGTGCAGGACCTTAGTAGGAGTGTGCAGGACATCATAGGACCTGTGCAGGACCCCAGTAGGGGTGTGCAGGACCTCAGTAGGAGTGTGCAGGACATTATGGTACCTGTGCAGGACCTCAGTAGGAGTGTGCAGGACATCATGGGCCTGTGCAGGACTCCAGTAGGGGTGTGCAGGTCGTCGTAGAATGTGTGCAGGACCTCAGTAGGAGTGTGCAGGACCTTAGTAGGAGTGGGCAGGGACATCATGGGCCCTGTGCAGGACCCCAGTAGGGAGTGTGCAGGACATCATGGGACCTGTGCAGGACCCCAGTAGGGGTGTGCAGGACCTCAGTAGTAGTGTGCAGGACATTATGGGACCCGCGCAGGACCCCAGTAGGGGTGTGCAGGACGTCGTAGAATGTGTGCAGGACCTCAGTAGGAGTGTGCAGGACCTTAGTAGGAGTGTGCAAGACATCATGGGACCTGTGCAGGACCCCAGTAGGGGTGTGCAGGACCTCAGTAGGAGTCTGCAGGACATTATGGAACGTGTGCAAGACCTTAGTAGGAGTGTGCAGGACATCATGGGACCTGTGCAGGACCCCAGTAGGGGTGTGCAGGACGTCGTAGAATGTGTGCAGAACCTCAGTGGGAGTGTGCAGGACCTTAGTAGGAGTATGCAGGACATCATGGGACATGTGCAGGACCCCAGTAGGGTTGTGCAGGACGTCGTAGAATGTGTGCAGGACCTCAGTAGGAGTGTGCAGGACCTTAGTAGGAGTATGCAGGACATCATGGGACATGTGCAGGACCCCAGAAGGGGTGTGCAGGACGTCGTAGAATGTGTGCAGAACCTCAGTAGGAGTGTGCAGGACATCATGGGACCTGTGCAGGACCCCAGTAGGGGTGTGCAGGACGTCGTAGAATGTGTGCAGAACCTCAGTAGGAGTGTGCAGGACATCATGGGACCTGTGCAGGACCCCAGTAGGGGTAAGCAGGACGTCGTAGAATGTGTGCAGAACCTCAGTAGGAGTTTGCAGGACATCATGGGACCTGTGCAGGACCCCAGTAGGGGTGTGCAGGACGTCGTAGAATGTGTGCAGAACCTCAGTAGGAGTGTGCAGGACATCATGGGACCTGTGCAGGACCCCAGTAGGGGTGTGCAGGACGTCGTAGAATGTGTGCAGGACCTTAGTAGGAGTGTGCAGGACATCATGAAACGTGTGCAACACCCCTGTAAGGATGAGCAGGACTTCATGGAATGTGTGCAGGACATCAGTAGGAGTGTGCAGGACATCATGAAGCGTGTGCAGGACCCCAGTAGGGATTAGCAGGACGTCATGGAATGTGTGTAGGACCTTAGTAAAATTGTGCAGGACATCATAGAATGTGTGCAGGACCCCAATAGGGGTGTGCAGGACATCAAGGAGTGTGTGCAGGACCTTAGTAGGAGTGTGCAGGACATCATGAAACGTGTGCAAGACCCCTGTAAGGATGAGCAGAACTTCGTGGAATGTGTGCAGAACATCAGTAGGAGTGTGCAGGACATCATGAAACGTGTGCAAGACCCCTGTAAGGATGAGCAGGACTTCATGGAATGTGTGCTCGATCTCAGTAGGAGTGTGCAGGACCTCAGTTTAATGCTCAGGACACCGTATGCAAGCCAGGCATCCGAATCTACAAGAACGATAGTTAAGTCCGCCAGAACAGGGCTACCGTAATCTCACTCGAGTTAGCTCTAAAATTTTCTAAGTTCTGACTCCGAATTCGCTTGATCTTCCCTACAGGTGGTGATGTTTTCCTGCTTTGTAGTCCATGCAGATCCTCAACTGCTGACCTCTGGAGCAGGACGGTGTGTGAATCAAGACACACCGCTCTTCACTTCTTTTATACTTTACCCTTGGTCAATTTTGTATCATCCAATTTGTTTACGAGAGCCGAATAACATTATTCCTAAGATTACGGTAGCCCTCTTCTGGCGCACTTAAAGGCAGTGTTAACGACAAATCTCGTTCTCGAGGTCTCGGTGTGAAACTCTAAGTTGGCAGGTGCTGTAGAGGAAAGGGTCTAAGAAGGCAACGAAAACTGGCCAGAAATGAATACAAACGGCTTTGAAAGCTCTCCCGATGCGCCTACCTATCCCGGTCCGCCCCCGATCGGACGAGCTTGTGGCGCCGCACGCGTTTCGATGGCAAATTGCCAAGCAACTCTGCCGCAATTAGCATTACCGATTCGCGCAAATTTCGCGATTAGCGCGCGCTTGACGAAATCAGCAGGGCCCATGATTCTCGTCCACGCCCTGAATTAAGAAGCCGTTATTTTGACTTATTCTAGACGTTTTTCTTCGCTCTTTCTTCACTATTAGTGTTACCTCACAACCAAATAATCCCATTTATGACTCAAACTCGAGTGTGACATTCATCGTGAGCACTGCCTTTAACTATCGTTCCTTTTCCGAAACAGACAAATGGGCCGGCGCAGACGAGCCACATCAGCATGAACCGGTGAAGTTTGGCTATAGCGGCTGACCCTGGGTCTATCCTAGACGTGGTGAGGCCACCCAAGATTCACTCATAGAAATGATGAAAAACTCTGATAAAAGAGGCTGATACTGCGCTATCAATCATTGTTTTTATTAGAGCTCTGCGGAAATACTTCGACTGGTAGCCTCACCAATTAGCCGTTCATTTCATTTCTGTCTTGAATGGTGCGCGCCCCGTCTAGAATAGTGCCTAGAACCTGTACAATTGGGTCATTTTGAAGCTCATTTCTTCATTTTTCGACTTTTAAATTCAAAAAGTATATGCCTTGCATCTATTTGTAGGAAGCCGCGTTGCAACAATTATCTTGCAGTCTTAGCAACGGAGCGGTTGTTTCCTCATTTCTACCACTATGTTTTCGAAAAAAACAACAACTTGACTTTAGAGATTGACGATGTTTTAGAAGGGAAACCCTTCAAAAAAGTTGTGAAATTTCTGAAAGTTGGGCTCCGCAGAAAAGGTCAAGGATTTGGCATTGCTCTAAAATGTAGTGAAATTGTTTCATTAGATTTGGCTATCGAACAGATTTTCTAAATGTAGTGAAATAGTTGAATCGATTTGGCTGTTGTTGGTATATGAAGATAACATAATCATTAAATGTAGTGAAATTGTTGCAAACGGATTTGGCAGGAGCTCTATGAATTATCACAGTCAAATCACGCGTCAGAAGGGGTTTTTCTTGGAGCGCATATTGAACCAAATGAGAACAAGAATAAGTCTAGCAGCAAAAACGTTTCCATACAATGTGAATCGTGAAAGCGTTGAGGACACGAAGACATAGCGTCAGTAGCTAATAAATTGTGTTACATTTCGTTTTCGTGATTTTTATCTAATCAGTGAGGGAAGAGGGAAGGTCTAGAACCTAAGTGGGAGCTACACTGAAAAGGCAGAATAACATTCGAGAACCTTATTTCTAGCCCATAAGGCCACGTTTCGTTCAGCATTGTTGACTGAGGTTTATTATTTTTTCTTTTTGTCTTCATTCGCTCGCCAGAGGACCTCCTGACGCGTGATTTGACTGTGATAATTCATAGAGCTCCTGCCAAATCCGTTTGCAACAATTTCACTACATTTAATGATTATGTTATCTTCATATACCAACAACAGCCAAATCGATTCAACTATTTCACTACATTTAGAAAATCTGTTCGATAGCCAAATCTAATGAAACAATTTCACTACATTTTAGAGCAATGCCAATTCCTTGACCTTTTCTGCGGAGCCCAACTTTCAGAAATTGTTTTAGGGAACCAGTCAATTCTTCCTCGTAAAATACCACAACGGTTTGTTTCCGCTGTTTGGAAGTTTCGAAAAAGAAAAGAGTTCTTGGAGGATATTGTTCATTTTTTTTGTAGACTCTCCTCATTCCGCTTTCCTATTGTTCGCTTTTTGTTGAAACGTTTGTAACGCTAACCAAACCACTTTTGCATGGGAGACCCCTTTTTTACTGAATTGTTCACTTTTTCTTGATATTACGCTGTAATATCCCATGCAAGAATTTCGAACAAAGACCTCTTCATCTCCCCACTAGATCAGTCCTCTTTCTGTGGTCACAAGAATCAATGACCCAAACTGTTGTAAAACTATCTCAGAAAAATCACTCGATGTGGCTGACAAGACCGATGTTCACATGATATTAGCTAAGAAATGAATGATATCCAGGATATCGTTCCACATAATTCATTCATATTGATCGCGTCAGCCACATCTGGCTACACCGGGTGTTATTTGCACCTTCCATGTTTTTTATACGTATCGAACGGGTCGGCCACAATGATTTTCTCAACCAACTCTGACAGTGGCGTTAGGCCCCGGTTATAGTTGGTCGCTCAGACGTAGCCAGCCCGGTCGATAATCATGAAAGCCTGCTGGCCTACAGCCGGATGCACAATCTGCCCGCAGTTCTTCGCTTGCGAATGAAACTACATAACTCAAAACCTGCACTACCTTCCATTCCATCTGGACACTTTCACATCAGTGGAACAAAGCAGATTTACATACTCATTATTTCGTTTCCGCCGACCCATTCCTTCGCAGAACAACCGCTTCGATTCCATGAAGTTGACATGAAAAAGCTCTGCTGAGCTGCGAATGGAGATAATTCTAACAATTTGTTTTTGAATTTAAATGCTGATAAGCAAGTACCATTTATTGCAGAAAAAATCAGTAGGCTGGTGAGGAAGAATGAGGGAGCACTCAAAATGGGTTTGTGTGAATGACCTCAGCGCGTTACGAAACTGAAGAGCAGCCTGGCAACATGACCTACATAATATCTCAAGCTTTCTGCACGCTATGCTTGTTATCCTTACACTTTTACAAAAGTTTTGCAAGGTGTTCTTGTACTCCTGCGCAAATTCCGAGGCATCCAGCACACTATCACAGACGGCTAGCGCAAAGCTCAAGACTCTTGCTCATTCTTTTGGGTAACCTACACAATTTTCCGGATGACCAGTGACGGGCCCGGGACTCCTAATCACTCTACGGGGTGTCCTGCACAAATTCTCGGATGACCAGCAACGGGTCCCGAACACCTGCCCACTATCCGGGTTTCCACGACGTCCCGATGACGTCATCAGAAGTCCGAAGCATTTTTGGGACTATCCTAGACGGGGAGGGGGGGGTGCACCCACGATTTGCTCGTGAAAATGAATGGAAATCCTGATAAAAGATGCTTGATGCTGCTATCAGTCCTTGTTATTGATGAAGTTCTGTAGAAATACTTCGATTGATAGCGTTATAGATCGGTGGTTCATTCCATTTCTGACTTGAATCTTGAGAGCCCCCCCCCCCCGTCTAGGATGATCCCGCACTTTTCACGATGTTTCGATGACGTCATTAGAAGCCCGGAGCACTTTTCACGACGTCCGGATGGCGTCACGAGAAGCCCGACGCACTTTCCACGACGTTCCGATGACGTCATCACAAGCCCGGAGCACTTTTCACGACGTCCCGATGGCGTCACGAGAAGCCCGAAGCACTTTCCACGACGTTCCGATGACGTCATCAGAAGCCCGAAGCACTTTTCACGACGTCCCGATGACGTCATCAGAAGCCCGAAGCATTTTTCACGACGTCCTGATGACGTCATCAGAAGCCCGAAGCACTTTCCACAATGTCCCGATGACGTCATCAGAAGCCCGGAGCAATTTTCACGACGTCCCGCTGACGTCACGAGAAGCCCGAATCATTTTTCACTATGTTCCGATGACTTCATCAGAAGACCGGAGCACTTTTCACGACGTCCCGATGACGTCATCAGAAGCCCGAAGCACTTTTCACGACATCCCGATGACGTCACGAGAAGCCCGGAGCACTTTTCACGACGTCCCGATGACGTCATCAGAAGCCCGAAGCACTTTCCACAATGTCCCGATGACGTCAGCAGAAGCCCGGAGCACTTTTCACGACATCCCGATGACGTCACGAGAAGCCCGAAGCACTTTTCACGACGTCCTGATGACGTCATCAGAAGCCCGAAGCACTTTCCACAATGTCCCGATGACGTCATCAGAAGCCCGGAGCAATTTTCACGATGTCCCGCTGACGCCACGAGAAGCCCGAATCATTTTTCACGATGTTCCGATGACGTCATCAGAAGCCCGGAGCACTTTTCACGACGTCCCGATGACATCATCAGAAGCCCGAAGCACTTTTCACGACATCCCGATGACGTCACGAGAAGCCCGGAGCACTTTTCACGACGTCCCGATGACGTCATCAGAAGCCCGAAGCACTTTCCACAATGTCTCCATGACGTCAGCAGAAGCCCGGAGCCTTTTCACGATCCTCCGATGACGTCATCAGAAGCCCGGAGCACTTTTCACGACGTCCCGATGACGTCATCAGAAGCTCGGAGCACTTTTCACGACGTCCCGATGACGTCATCAGAAGCCCGAAGCACTTTTCGCGACGCCCCGATGATGCCATCAGAATCCCCACTCACCTACAAATCGATTACTTACCAGCCTACGTACCTCCTACCAACTTACCTGTCTGCGAAGTTGATTGCCTGAGACCATTGGCAGTGGCTATTAGCAGTGAGGACTGAAAAGCGTGACGGCCTACGGCCCACGGCCCACGGCCACGGCCCACGGCCACGGCCCACGGCCACGGCCCACGGCCACGGCCCACGGCCACGGCCCACGGCCACGGCCCACGGCCACGGCCCACGGCCACGGCCCACGGCCTACGGCCCACGGCCCACGGCCTACGGCCCACGGCCTACGGCCCACGGCCTACGGCTCACGGCCTACGGCGCACGCCATGAAATTTTCTTAAGCTTTCGGGCTCACAACTTAGGTATTTGTGAACCGATTTTGCTGAAATTTGGACAGCAGGTGTCTTCTTGACCCCTTCACTTATATCCGGAAGGAAATCTTCAGAAATTTTGATTCAAAGATTCTATGAACTATTTTATAAAATTCTAAGTGATCACAAGGCGTAGGCAAAACCACACCTCTCCAGCCGCTTCGCGGCTGGAGCGATAAGAGTTGTGCAAAATTAGAACGCATTGTATAAGCTTGTCCGTAGAACATATCGAAGCAAAATCACGCGTGATAAGGCAAGCAGTAAAAGCTTGTTCAAGAGCTGGAATGCCGCGATCAAGTTTTAAGTGCAGTGAAATCAACTGTTTGTTCCATATCACACGTGATTTTGCTTTGATATGTCCTACGGATAAGCTTATACAATGCGATCTCTCATTTTGCACAACTCTTATCAATAGTTGGTCCAAACTCGGCTGCCAAATCATACTTTCAACTATATCACTACATTTCCCAAAAATCGAATTATTCTACGCCAAATCGTTCTCAGCAATATTTCAAAACTTTTTTTTTCATTTTTCTTTACCTTCCCCTTTTAACTGAGTATATTTCTAATTTTTCGAAAAAAATGGCCATGCCAAATCTTTACTTCTGCTAGGAACCTAAACTTTCAGGAATTGAACAATGAAAGCAAGCTTTTCGGTCAATGTTTTTGACCAGATGAGTCCGAAGGATAATGTTCATTGATTGAAATTCAATTTCAGGCCAGCTGATCTTCTTGATATCAGAGATCGTCGCTGCCGATGATGTGGAGTGGGCTCGTCCAACATCAAAAGACAAGAAAGTCCAGGCTTCAAGGGGGGGGGAAAGACCCGAAACAGTGGTTTTTTCGCGATTTTCTCTTATAGGTCCTACTACTCGAGACCCAGAAAAGGGTTTAGAGAGAAAAAGACGACAAGCATATTTGATCGCGACCACTGCCTTTAAAGGCAGCGTACACGTTAAATTTTGCTCCCGCGTTTTTCATAGATTATGAGAGGTCCGGAGCGCTAAAAAACATCTACGCTGAGGGAAATGAAGAAAAGTGATCGGAAGTACGTTTTCTAGGCTCAAAAATATCCAGTGTTATTGCAACTGAATCGTGATATTGGAGGAATCGGCCACTTGTGTGAAAATATGATCTCTCAATCAAAGCAGGCGATCTCTCGCGTTGTCTCCCACTTGGCTGTGCTACCATATTTCTCTCGTTGATCGTTTGCTCCCTCAAGATCGGTTAGGCTCCGTCCATACGTGGCGAGAACGCCCGCTCTCGCTCTTCAGCGCTCCTCAGCGCTCTTCAACGCTGATAGGCGCCCGTACAGGCAGAAAGACACCGGCAAATGCATCCTGCCTCGTGTTGATTCGATTGAAAACGCTTGACCTGGTGATCACTCACTCGAATCGACTCGTTTGCTGCTCATTTATCACGGTTTGGGATGTTCTCGGTCGGCGTATTAGACACGATGGCATTGATTTTGAGGTAGGTTTGGCTTTTATTGCTCGAGGGAAAAAGCAAGTCGCTCGAAAGTGGCTGCATCTCTCCCGAATCAAGCGTGAGCGAGCGAGAGGAGGAGGAAACGCGCGGCAGCGGGCTTGAGCGCGCGAGAGCGAACGTAAGCGCCCTTCAGCGGCTGTCGAATCGTGTGTTAATGAAGGCCATCGATTTTGCGTAATCGCACGCTCTCGCAACGTGTGGACGCTGCCTTATTCAATGTGTTCCCGGTCAGAGGAGACGAAATACAGCTGGGGCGGGCAATTACAGGGGTAGGACTCGGTTACCACTCATGTAAAGTAGTTGTGACTCGTTTTTGAAGCTTCGAAATGCGTGAGCGTTATGATGCAAGCCGTACGGTTCGGTTTGCATTGCTATCTCAACAACGTTTACGAGCGTGTATGCTGCCTTTCAAGGCATCGTTCGCGCTGCAAATCAGAGGCCGGATTCATCAATCTTACCGCGGTTAGTGAGTAACCGCGGTTAGCGAAACCGGAGCTTAACCACCTAGTTTCGCCGCGGTTAAGCCTAACAGCGATTCACCAAACGGGATTTGAGACAAGATATAGTGTTATCAACCAGAATCTGTTGATATCAATCGGAGATAGGTATATAAGTATCTTATAGCAAAATGAGAGTGAGCGGTCGAGTTTGAACGTGTTGCATGCGTGTTTGTAATTAATAGAACCTGTGATCATATTTGAGATCGCACTTTGGACGATCTTCGGCCCGATTAGGCAGGCGAGAAACTGATTGAGTTCGCACGGTTTTACGCGGTGTCATAACATCCGCATTCAGGGTAAAATTTCTTAACGTAATGGGCTTTGCTCAAAATGATCCTGAGTTCAGAACGTGTAGTGATTTCGCCTTGTACAGATATAGGCAATAGATTCGCCTATTTTACACTTTATCGCTAGGGTCACCTAGAAAGAAAGAAAAGGGTTTCTTGAGGCGAACGAAATGTGGTGGCGGCACAATCAGGAACAATTCCTACTTTTGAACGCCTGCGCGTCACGCGCGAGCGTGGCCTAGTAGTTTGAACACATTCTACACATGCTGCGCGTAGAGGGACTAGGGGTGAGCTTTTCGCCATGGTATAATGACTCGTAATGAAGTTGATGCATGAGTGATGACAAAGGGATGTGAAAACCGGTATGAGCGTTGTCGCCATGGCTGAGCGGAAGTGAGCACAGGCGTGACGTCAGGCTATTCATACTCCAAGGCCCTACGCCACGCTGCCCTTCAGAAGCATGATTATGTTTATATTCCTCAACAGCGAGAGACTTGCTGGACGTGGCGTTGCAGCATGACTGGCCTGACGCCAGGACCTCGCTTCACGCGCGGGCGCCCGTTTCGCCACGGCTGTAGCGACTTTTTTTGAGATTTCATCATTAATCAATCCTTAATTTCATTCCGTTTCACAATTATCAATTCCACTACTATCCTCTGCTACCACGAAGTTGAACGCGTGTACTATAGTTGTACCGTTTCGAAAAAAATGTCGAACGATCGAAAATCGAAAGTTTTTCATTCGAAAATATTTCGAACGAACGGAAAATGAAAAAAAATGCGTTCGACGAAATTTCGAACGAACGAAATTTGAAAAAAAAATTTGTTCGACGAATTTTCGAACGAAAGAAAACAAACGAAAACAATTACGAAAAATCTTTCGGAAATTTTTCGAAAATTTCGTTCGTGTAAAACTATAGCGTGTACATATTTTGCCATCACGGCGAAATTTAGACCCACTTAAATCAACTCAGCTGTAGCGTCGCAGCTGTAGTATTCACAGTATCTGCAAGTGGGTGGCGCGGTTCAATTAATTCGAACTCCAACCTACGCCTGCGCGTCACGCGCGTAACGCGCTATCGTTATGGGACATGAATAGCGCCTAAAGAGTAGCAAATCACTCAACGTGATTGCTTGGGGTTACCCAATGCGTTCAGCTGAGGATGCATTTCAACAGCCTCGCTCACGGCTGATCTCTCTTAGACTCCGTCCATATGTGGCGAGGCGCGCGATTCCGAAAAATCTATGGTCGTCGTGGGCTAACGATTCGCTAGCCGCTCACAAACGCTCCTTCTTGCTCGCGCTAGCCCGCTCGCTCTCACGCGCTTGCGCCAGCACCACGAAGCGAGCACCAAGTTTCAAGCTTACTGCTCCATCACTAAAGCAGGTGGCATTAAAGGCACAGTCCCATATAGAACGCTGATCAATATCAGCAATGGCGCCCATGTTTATCGCGTGAAATCCCTTTCTGAATTCGTAGCAGTTATTGCTTCTTGTACGAAAATGAGAGCCTACTCTTACCTATTCAGATAACTCTCTTCACTTTCGCTTGGAGCTTTTATTTTCACAGAGCTCCCGTCTATGGCCCCTACAACGCTCGGAATCTGACACAAGTGAAAAAATCTGAGTCGGTTTTGTTCACAAAAATCACGAGGATGCTAACAAAACTCATTCGCTCGGACTGACCGTTGTCCTATCCTCTGCCTTTCAATTTCTGACGGCCACTTTATGAACTGTGAACGACGTTGATAAAAAGCGCTAGCCACTTCGTTTATCACACGCCTCACTGTGGGCTGGGAACAGCCCATGGTTGTGCCGGAAACACGCTAATGAAAAGTTACAGGGCCCAATAAACCTATGGAGGCGTAGAAATAGAACCTGCACGCTTCCACTTCCAATAGTCTCTAGAAATATTTCTAGCTTCTGAGCCGCAGTTATAGATCGCGACCTGACAGTCTCTGGGGCGAAACTGTTCTCAAAAAGGTCTAGGACGTAACAGAATCCCCTGCGCGACAGACGGCTCTATCTAAATTTTTCATGGCGGACTAAAAAACGAGAAGTTTAGCGCAAAAATTACGATTTCAAGAAGAATCATTACGTCGCGCTTAGGTGTGTTCGGAAAACGTCAAAAAAGGTCTCGCGCTTTTAAACATCCTGGGAGCAACGAGCTCATATTTGAGCCTGTTGAAAAAGTTAGGCGAGGAACATACCGTACAGTGCAAAAGTCTATTCGTGTGACATTGTCGCGAATAATGTTTTTATACATATCTTGGCTTGGCCTTAGCAAAACTTGATGAAACTTTAGTATGTTATGGGGCATCGCAACCCTTTCTTTACACGTACACAAAAATGGTTCCTGAGCGTGCAGATTTTTGAATATGGAATTTATTTATCATTATACGGTAATATTTAAATTTAGGACTATTTCCTCGAAACGTGAATATTACAATTCCAAACCCGTAGCAGTCATTCGCCATTCAAAGGTCTCCGGAACCGTTGTATAACCTTGTAAAAAATTTAGCTCTATCGAAACTTCTTTAGAAATATATTTAAAAGAAAATCATGCGATATTGCACCTATTAAATACCTCTCTTTGACTTTATCCAAAAAGATCAAAATTTATGTTCCAGTTGTAATTTTTCAAAACTTATAAAGCACAAGTATTGTAATGGTTCTGAGGCGAATAATCTTATGAGGGTGAATCTCCAAAAATTAACTCCAATGTGTTCAAACCTCTGTCTTCAGAGAAATTCTCATAGAGACTATTTTCTCACAAAGCTATACAACGGTTCCGAAGACCTCCGGATGGCAAATAACTGCTACGGCTTTGGATTTGTAATAACCATGTTTTGAGGGAACAGTCCTAAAATTAAATATTACCATAAAATGATGAACAAATCCTATAATTAAAAACTGTACTCTCAAGAACCTTTTGTGTATGTCTAAAGCAAGGGTTGTGATGCCCCATAACATACTCAAATTTTATCAAGTTTTAATAAGGGCAAGCCAAGATATGTATAAAAACATTAAACACGGAAATGCCACGCGAATATACTTTTGCACTGTATTGTACATGTATGATGACTGGTTCATATATTCGCAAAAAGTGAAGGAAAAATTTCTACCGCTTTGATTTTTTTCATTTCTTCTCAATCCATAGAAGGCAAATGACTGGTAAGAATGTATATTTTTTAAAAAATTTAACTTCTTCGAGAAACAACTAAGAAAATCGTTGTACAATTTACGACAAATTAGACACATTTGAACTCATTTTTATTATTAATTTTTTTGACATTTTGAGAAGCGCGCACGCTTTTCATATAGCGCATCTTGCAACTTACGCTGCCGCACACGCATAAAGCGCTGCTCACTCTAGCACGCTGCGCATTCTCCTGCGCACGCTTTTTATGAAGCGCAACTTGCATTTTACGTCGCTGCGCACGCTATTCGTAAGGCGCTACTCACTCTAGCACGCCGCACATTCTCCTGCGCACACTTCTTATGAAGCGCTACTCACTCTCCGTCTCGCTGCGCACGCTCTTCATGAAGCACTTCTAAGTATCCTTTATGCTGCGCACGCTCTACGCAAAGCACTCTTCTTAATTTACGAAGCAGCGCACGCTTTACATGAAACGCTACTCACTACCTGCCACGCGGCGCAGAGTTCACGGTGAGCGCTACTCGCTTTTCCCATGCGTCACACCCCTATATGAAGTGCTACTCACTTTCCACGACGCGGCCCAGATTCCACATAAACCACAAATCACTTTCCACATCGCGGCACACGCTCCACATTAAGCTCAACTGACATTCTACGACGCCGCGCACCCTTTACTTGGAGCACTACTCGCTTTCTACGACGCGGCGAACACTCCTTATGAAGGTCAAAAATTAGTTCGTCAAAATTTGCTGCATTTTACAGCTCTCCTATGTTACTAACACCTACGTTACCAAGTAACCTCCAAAAAACGACGCACGATTAGATTCCTGAACAGCAAAAGGCGTCACAGTTCGATGCGTAGAACTGAGCCAAAATGGGGAACAGGGACCCGCTACCCCGAAAATTCGCCTGATGCAGTCAACGTGGCCATAATTACGCCTCGGTGGAGCATGATTTTTCTTGATCATGAGTGGTTAGTTAGCTGCTAACCGATGTCCTCACCCACCCCAACAGGCGGTTAGCGTAACCGTGGCATAACCCAGTTCACCTCCGGTTAATGAGTGTATGAATCGCAGGTAAATGCTCTTGGTTGACCGGTTTAGCTAACTTACCGGAGGAAATGCAATGATGAATCATAACCTAGAATACCCAACAAGACAGAACAAATTCACGTTCAAGCTCCCTTCATTTTCAGCGGCTGGTTAGCCGTTAACCGGAGCTTTCAACTAACCGCTTCTTTCAACCGGTCAGTTAGTGTGTGAAAAACTGATAACGGTTGCGGTTAGCCGATAACGCTAACTTACCACCGAAAATGCTTTGATGAATCCGGCCTCAGTTTTGATTTTTCAGGCTCAATTTCATGATTGAGCCCGGTAAACCACAGTGGTAAACTTTGGCGCGTCAAAAACGTTGGGCAATGTGGTTGGAAGGCGTCAAAGATGAAGATCCGCCACAAATTCTCACCAGTCATCTAGCACTTTTTCCTAGAATGTTGGTGCGACAGTAAGACAACATAAAAAATAGTTACGGCACGAACTCCACATGCAGAAAAACTCCGAAAATGACAGTGACGAGGCCTCCAAAAGCAGAAAAACTTCAGAAAAGATTTTGGTGCGAAATTCAAATTCGTACTTACAATGTGTTCCGATTGACTTTTCTTTACAAATGAAGGTTTTTCATGGGCCCTTTCGACAATTTCGTTCACTAGAGAGGCCAAGCTACACAAAACCTTGAAAAAATAATATACGGTTTTCTGCGCGTACGATGCCTTTAAGTACATATCCATCTCCGGTTGATATCAACAGATTCTGGTTGATAACACTATATCTTAACTTAAATCGCGTTCGGTGAATCGCAGTTAGGCTTAACCGCGGCGAAACTAGGCGGTTAAAGGCAGTGTTCACGATGAAATTCGTTTTTCTGTTTTTCCGCCTTTCTTGAGAACGGTCCCATGCTGATTTCGATGATGTCTCTGGAATCGTACAAGACTCCATGGAAACGGAGTTATGGCCTCAGCAGGGGAAGCATTGTGGACGAGTTCTCCGAGGCTTGTAACTCCCGTTTTTTGCAGCCGATGTGTGCGAGCTGACCTGAGTAAAGAGAGACGTTGAGAATGAAGGGAAGAACGGGGTTTTTGATCGGAAACCATCGCTCATCTGACCACGAATTCGGGGAAACTGTTATAGGACGTGGGTGGAGTGGCTCAATGGGTTAATAATAATAATTCATTAGTCAATCACAAATGATGAACGGAAAGAAGGAAGTAATCAATATACATTCAGATTGACTTTGAAAGATCCTAAAGGCAAACTGAAGTTACCGCCTGTGAAAATAGTGGCTCTGTTTGGAAGATCTGATGGTTTGATACTCCAAGGAAGTTAGTGGCCATTGATTGAGGGAAAACAAAAGAATAGTTATGGCTCAGACCCACAGCGGCCAGAAGTATGTGCGCGCTTAGCGATTGGGTGTGAAGGGTTTAGCAAAACGGAAAAAGATAGCTTATTGTAAGAAATAATAGAATTAGATATAATTTTCTGTTTCTCCAAAAGTAAGAGCATTCGTTGACCTCCCTCGTTTACATCACTTCCGCCAAAAAAGGAGGTTAAACCATGTTTTGACCAGTGTGCAGCCATCTGTGGAATAACCTTACCGAGATCCAGCGCAACTGACAGGAGGTCATTCACGAGCGGATGCAGGAGCACCTCTTTGATCTAAATACGAACTCATGGCACTGACTCAGGAGTGCCCACATTGTAAGCTATTGCACTCGTCAAAAATGGTCATGGCGGATTGACGTGACACGAGAAGTCGAACGTTGGCGTCATTGATCGCATAGATACACAACACTGATGTCAGTAATGAAATAAAATTATGGGCTGTGACGTAGGCATGTTTTGAAATTCAACCATTGAAACTGTAGTTGCGGTATTTATTGAATATTGATAGAATAGAATCTAAGGGTTAAGCCCACATATTACTGGCCGTTAGAAGGATCATGAAATTTGGGAGGGAAAGTTGGATAAATTAATTATTTGCTATGGCTCAAGTTTTGGCTCACAAATATCTTGCTTGGAGAATGGTAGAGCTTCAATTCGGCAGAGACACACTTTCTTTTCATTTAGGCGAGCATGGTAGAATCGTTCTGTGGTGAAGCTAAAGAAATAGCACAACCACACAGGGTTAAATATTGACGAGCATCTGCGAAGTTTCGTCACAGTGGGAGCAAGTCATGCACATCACGATTTTTCTTCAAGCACTCTTCAGACCCATGATAACTAAAATCCTGCCGCCATGATGAACCATAATAATCGAATTCTTGTAGTTCACCTCAAACTAAGAGGAGTGATCGCAATCCCTGGAACTACACACTTCAATACAATAGGTCATGGTTAAAAATACTGCTTTAGTTTTAGAAATGCCCCGATTTTGCGGTTAAAAGATGCTGGAGAAATCGAATGCAGTAAATCTGATGGCAACTGGTTCCAAGTTTTTGTAGCACGGATTAAAAACGATTCCAAAAAAGCACGAGTCCGCACCGTTCCTGTAGAAATTCGAAACGAGTGACCTCTTGTTTTGTTGATAAACCTCGAAAACGTAAAGAGTTTGGTTCTATCTATATCTATGCGATTTGTCATGATTTTAAACAAGAGATTCTGCTGGTATATAATCCGCCTAAGTAGAAGCGTTGCACCACCTAGACGAGATAAACGATCTTTGTAGCTTGTTCTAAACAGTCCATTTCTAGTGAAAATGCGTTTAGTGAATCTTCTTTGCACGTTCTCAATTTTATTTATGTCTGCCAGTCTTAGAGGGCACCACACAGGAGTGCAATACGCAAGTAGTGGCCTGACGTAGGTAACAAACAAATTGAAAAGTATACTCACGTTACGAGTCCGAAAAGCTCGAAAAATGAAATTCGACTTTCTATATGCCAGTGCAACCACTTTACCAATATACTCTCCGAATGAAAGAGCATTTGAGTAGTGAATGCCGAGATCACGCGCCGATGTAGTAATACGGAGCTCATTTTCGCCTAGGTGATAGGTTAGCTCACGTGGGTGAGTATTACCAATACACATGACATTTCACTAACATTTCACTGTGGAAAGTCACCGATGGGGCCTTTGATGGCGATTGGCTGGCCTTTGATTGGGTTGGCTGGCCCACGAGATTTTTACCCACTTACCGGCCGTTTTTCGTCGCACCTCCGTTCTTGATCTTCTAAGAGAGACCCAAGGCTTACGTTTCAGCCAAAAAAACGAGCAACTTTTTCTTCGTGAACACTGCCTTTAAGCTCCGGATTCGCTAACCGCCGTTACTCATTAACCGCGGTATGATTAATAAATTCCGACCTCTGAACTCAGCCGAGCAAGTTAGGCCATACCGCGTAGCACTCTCAAATAGACTGCTATACTTTCAGGAATACCAAATGCATCGCATTCAGTAATTTGCCTGGACGCCATGTTGGAATCGCACTAGGAGTCCCGTACTTGGTGAGGTGGGTTTCTGACTGCCAGTTTCTCAATATCACATCGTTCTCACTTACGACTGTCTACCATGAATAAAGCAGCCTCGATTTCTGCGAAGGATTCAAAACTTCCTTTTCATTGTGAAATGCAGACAAGTTCTGTTTGAGAGCCATGAATTTCGAAGTCTGCCTGCTCATACTTAGCCGCACGAGAGAAGCGTTGAGAAAGTCTTCTAGTTTCAGGCGTATTGTGTTTTCCTCCGATATTCGCCCACCCCCTCTGTTTCATGTGAGTACATTCGTGCTCTCCTCGTTCGCCTTCTATCCATATGCAAAGGATTTTTTCTGCCTTTGTCGTCTGGTTGGCTACGCAGTGCAACGACGATTCTTTAAAGGCAACCAGGACTTAGTTTTGACGTTTGTCGTGCTCTACATCTACCTGAGCGTTGCAATCGTGAGTACTGTTTTCTCACTTCTTCTCCAAAAAGGCTGCGTTCACGATGAACATCATCGGTGACTTTCCACAGTGAAATGTTAGGCGAGAAAGATTCTAGACTCCCAGTGTCGAAAGAACTGTAGAAAACGAGCCAGGAGTGGTAAAATAACAACTGCAAACAAGCGCTTCGGTGTCGCAGAACCGCCCCGCGCTTCACTTCCACCCCCTCAATGTGAAGAAACGATCACTTAGACTACAGGAATGATCAAGTCAAGGAAGTACTGATAAGTGACCTAATCGCTTGCTTGCACTGATGGGCATCGTCCTTCATAGCGGTCAATTCCTCCACGCTCAAAAATCAACGTACAAAAAGGGAGGGCGTATTTTGGCTCAAAAACGCGTTTTTCGTGTCCTTTTTAAGCATGCCTTGCTATATAGGGCACCAGACCTTCTGTAACCCGTGGAAATATTGGAAGTGAAATTTATTGTGAACACTGCCTTTTAAGGCAGTGTCCACGATAAAATTCGTTTATCGAGTTTCCACCAGAAAACGAAGGTTTAGTGTCTAACTGTTTCATCAGTGAAGAAGGATTATGAAAAACGCTGCGAAACATCCAAAATTAGCTCTTCTTTTTGAAAGCCACATTTCAACGGTGGATCAGTTGCGCGGGCATGGGCCTGAAGTGGACAGCATGTGCAAATGCGCCCCAATGCTAAAACTCAGCCGCGCTCACGCTCCAATGCTAATGTAGAAGCGAACCAAACTGTTCCTCTGAAAACTCGACCGCGAGAGGAAGGGCTAACGCGAACGGACTTCTTAGCCGTATGGAGCTCTTTCGGGCTCGTTTTCGTTCGTTCTTTCGATCCGAGTGCTTCAATGAGACCCTGAACTTTGGATTTCCGGCCAAAAACCGAGGACGAAATTTATCGTATACGCTGCCTTCAAGTATTTCAATGCAAAACCATCTCCCGAAGTGGGTACAGTCAGCGCGGGTCGGTCTATCGGAGGTGGTTTCATTTGTTCAGTGCACAATGACACAAACTCTGTGAACATGCATACCACATTTGCTCTATTAGAAGTATGCCACTATTTGAAGTATGTACACCTCTATTATCAGTACACCAAAAAGAGAGGACTGAAAATTAGAAGTACATCCTTTTTTAAAGTAAACCTCTATTAGTAGTACATTTTGAAATATGACAAGCAATAAAAATTTAGATTCTAAAACAAAATTACGGCTTAGAAAAGAACGGTTAGATTGAAGGCATCGTGCGCGCTGAAAGCAACACATCGTTTTTTAGGGGGTTTGAATCATTGGTTGGGCCTGCTTGAGAACGTAGACAGAGTTTGTTGGGTCACCAAAGCATCATTGTGAAGATATAGCAGGTCGAATGCATCGAATCGCGTCAAAATAGGCCATCCCCAAAAAACATCATCTGGCATCAAATGAGAAAAGGAATGATTAACTGAAGCTGTTTAACCAATGCCAATGAGTGGGAGTTGATGAAATACCGGCTGTAAAACGGGGAAATTGTCATGGTTTCAACGCGTACTGGTGTGGAGCGGAGGTTAGAGACAACGATAGAGCGTATAACAGACGCAGGGAGCAGTCTCGCGCGCGCCGCTCGCGCCAGGAGTGATGAGAATTGCGATTTTTACGGAAGATATACACAGCAGGAGGGTGGGTTAATGAGAATTTTTTTCGTTAAGCGGTAATCGTTAATTCTCATGAAAAAACCGCTTTAACCCGTTAATGCGTTAACACGTTAATTTTGCATTTCGTTAAGAAATCCAAATACAATACCTGACAACAGCAGAAATCGATAAATCATCGGAGGTCACAGAAAAAATAAATAGACCTTCAAATGACGTCAGCAGGGCGTCGTGGCAAGTGGGTGAGACTTCAGATGACGCGGCCAGGACTTCGTGGAAAAGGAGTTCAGATGATGTCATGGAAAGTAGGTAGGGATTCAGATGACGTCAGCAGGACGTCATGGTGAATAGTATAATTGTACACAAACGAAATTTTCGAAAGATTTTCGAAAGATTTTTCGAAATTTTTTTCGTTCGTTTTCGTTCGTTCGAAAATTCGTCGCACGAATTTTCTTCAGATTCCGTTCGTTCGAAATTTTTTCGAACGAAAGTTTTTCAAGGTTCGTTCGTTCGAAATTTCGTCGAACGAAATATGTTCAAATTTCGTTCAAATCGATGTTCAAATCGATTTGCATAAATTCTTAGGCAACCAGCTCGACACTGGTTGAGCGGAAGCGGGTGTGCTGCAATGAGTTTCATGTACATTGATATCCGACCAACCGCTTCCCGTTTTTACGTGTTCAAAAACGCGGCAGGCCCTCGTTTGGTACCTAGTGAGAGAGGTACGATACCTGCGCTAAGTTTTGTAAAAACGGGGAGCATCTGGCAAACTTGGCAAAAAAGCGTCCGATTCATGTAACTTTTTTAAAGGCAGTGTTCACGATAAAAGTCATTTTTCTGTTTTTCCGCCTATCTTGAAAACGGTCCGATGCTGATTTCAATTATGTCCCTGGAATCGTGCAAGACCCCCTGGAAACGGAGTTATGGCCCCTCGAAATTCAGCAAGGGAAATTTGTGGACGAGTTGTCCGAGGTTTGTAACTCCCGTTTTTTGCAGCCGATGTGTGCGAGCTGACCTGAGTAGAGAGAGAAGTTGAAAATGAAGGGAAAAACGAAGCTTTTGATTGGAAACCTTCGCTCATCTAACCACAAATTCGGGGGAACGGTTATAGGACGTGGCCGGAGTGGCCCAATGGGTTGGCTGGCCCACGAGATTTTCACCCGCTGACCGGCCGTTTTTCGTCGCACTGCCGTTCTTAATCTTCTTATAGGGACCCAAAGCTTACGTTTTAGCCAAAAAAAGGGGAAACTTTTTCTTTGTGAACACTGCCTTTAAGTGAAGAGTTTCTTTGAATGAAAACGCTATCATATTCACAGATCAAATTGCTACCTAATTATGTGACTTGTGGGCCGAAGCTCCCTGAAATCGCTTTGTTTTTCAAGGAAATAGTTTTTGCAATCGTTTTTCAAAAATGTCGCGCGCTGCGAAGTGCGACGAAACTTTGAGCAGTATTTGTACAAGTAATGGAAATGCAATCTGTATGTTTTCTTCATAAATTGAGTGCAGGTGGGAGAATCTCAAAGTTTGTGTAGGTTAAATTTTCGAAATCCTTCATTTAAGAGTCCGGGGTTTTCGCAACAAAACTCTGACTTTTCAGGTAGTTCTCAAGCGTGTTTAACAAAGGATTTCGAAAATTAAACCTACACAAACCTTGAGATTCTCTTACCTGCACCTGACTTATGAAGGAAACATGCAGATTGCTCATCCATTACTTGTGCAAATACTGTTCAAAGTTTCGCCGCACTTCGTCGCGCGCGACGTTTTCGATAAACGATTTCACAATTTATTTCCTTCCAAAACAAAGCGTTTTTTTGGTCATCAAAAATCGATTGAGGAAATTTCGGCCCGAAAAAGGCGTTTTCGGTGATGTTATTCCCTTTTTTTTCAACGTAGCTGTCATAAAGGACATGAAAGCTGCCATCGTATCTGGAAAACGTGAAACAAAATCCATCGTGAACGATGCCTTTAACGAGTGTGCAAGCGATGACTCAATCGGACTTGATTAGCTGACTTTTCATGGTTGTTGACCGCGAAATTCATAGTTTTGTTATTAGAAGTCCTACCATGAGAATTCCAAAAAAAAGAAATGAAAGAAAAAGAAAAAAAGAATAGAAGTACACACTCTATCTTGAGGACACCTCTATGAGAAGTACAATACGCGCGCTAAGTTTTGTAAAAACGGGGAGCATCTGGCCAACTTGGCAAAAAAGCGTCCGATGCATGTAACTTTTTTGACTGAAGACTTTTTTGACTTCTGAAAACGCCATCATATTCACAGATCAATCTCCTACCTAATTATGTGACTTGTTAGTCGAAGCTCCCCAAAATCACTTTGTTTCTTTAAGGAAATAGTTTTTGCAATCGTTTCGCAAGAACGTCGCGAGCGGCGAATGCGGCGAAACTTTGAGCAGTATTTGTACAAGTAATGGGAGAGCAATCTGCATGCTTTTTTCATAAATTAGGTGCAGGTGAGAGAATCTCAAGGTTTGTGCTGGTTGAATTTTCGAAATCCCTCATCTAAGAGCCCAAGGTTTTCGCAAGAAAACTCCGATTTTCAGGTAGTTGTCAAGCGTGTTTAATAAAGGATTTCAAACACTCAACCAACATGAACCTCGAGATTCTCTCACCTGTACCTGATTTTTGAAAAAAGCATGCAGATTGCTCTCCCATTACTTGTACAAATACTGCTCAAAGTTTCGCTGCATTCGCCGCGCGCGACGTTTTTGCGAAACTATTGCAAAAACTATTTCCTTAAAAAACAAAGCGATTTCAGGGAGTTCTGACATGCAAGTCACACAGTTAGGTAGGAATTTGATCTGTGAATATGATGGCGTTTTCAGAGTTCAAAAAAGTCTTCATTCAAAAAAGTTACATGCATCGGACGCTTTTTTGCCAAGTTTGCCAGATGCTCCCCGTTTTTACAAAACTTAGCGCGGGTATTGTACACCTAAAAAAGAGGCCTGAAAAATAGATGAGCATGGACTTTTAAAAGAGAAAATACGGTATGTTACAATTAAGTGCACGTAGACTGCGGCAGCATATTGTGCACCTGCAAAAAGGAACCGCAACCGGCACTCTGATTCGCGTAGACGGTACGAACCAATAACTCGTTTCATATATAGGTTGGTGAAAAAGTTATTGCGGTTTTTAGCCAACTTTAAATGACCATAACTTTTTTTGTAACAAACTTTATAAATCGAAATAAGAACCATTGGAATCAATAATTTTTTGCCATCGAGAAACAAGTTTATTTATGCCGGTAGCTTAAAAATCAGGGCTACTGGAGGCGACAAAGTCGGCAAAGGCGTTTTTTGCGTCGTCGTGGTTTTTGAAGCATTCCTCCCGAAGAAAGTTGTCCAAATGTTTGAAGAAGTGGTAGTCGGTGGGCGAGAGGTCCGGCGAGTATGGTGGATGAGGTAGAGTCTCGAAGCCCAATCTGTTTAACTTCTGCAGGACGGTTGTGCAACATGGGGCCGAGCATTGTCGTGGAGCAGAATTGGCCCCTTTCTGTTGACCAATGTCGGCCACATACGTTGCAACTTCTGGTGCATCTCGTCGATTTGTTGACAGCACTTGTCCGCCGTTATCGTTTCACCCGGTTTTAGGAAACTGTGATGGACGAGACCGGCTGCAGACCACCAAACAGTCACCATAACCTTCTTTTGGTGAAGTTTCGGCTCGGGGAAGTGCTGTGTGAGCTTCGCCGAAGTCCAACCACTGCACCGAACGTCGCCGATTATCGTACAGGATCCACTTTTCGTCACATGTGACAATCCGGTCGAGAAACGGGTCGTTGTTGTTCCGCAGAAGAAGGGCAGAGCTCACCTCAAAAAGACGACTTTTTTGACTTTCACTCAATTCATGCGGCACCCATTTATCGAGCTTTTTTGACTCGCCTAATAGCTTCAAATGGATAACGACTGTCGAATGGTCAACGTCGAGTTCTTCGGCAACTTCTCGTGTAGTTTTGCTATTATCGGCTTCGATTAAGGCTCTCAATTGATCGTTGTCAATCACAGACGGACGGCCGTCACGCTTTTCATCTTCAAGGCTCTCGTTGCCGCTGCGAAATTTCTTAAACCACCAATGTGCCGTACGTTCATTAGTGGTTCCCGCGCCGAATGCATCGTTGATATCACGAGCTGTCTCGGCAGCTTTTCGACCTAGCTTGAACTGGAACAAGAAAATCGTGGGAATTCGCCTCTCATGCATGTTGTAGTTGAAGCCCTGAAAAAAATTGGCTAAATAATTTCAAAACAAAAACAACACACCGAATAGATAGAGCGAAAAACGAGCCTTAAAATGATATATAACACATTTAATCCAAAATTTTATTCAGAAATCATTCATAAAAGTAGATGACATAAAAATCGCAATAACGTTTTCACCAACCTATACTTAAAGGCATCGTTCGCGCTGGAAACACTTTCCATTTTTGGGCTCGATTTCATGAATGAGCCCGATAGACCACACCGGTAAACTTTGACGCGTCAAAAACGTAGAGTTATGAGGTTGGAAGGGGTTAAAGATGAGGATCCGCCACTAGTTCTCGCCAGCCATCTAGCTCAAGGAACAAAAGCGCCATGTCAGGCGCAAGAGATACTGTATTGCAGACTCTTATTTCTTAAAATCTTATCGTCCAAACTCGCACGGTGAAAGCTTTTTATTTTTAAGTGATTTTGGTGGAAGAAAGGCAAAAGAAATCGTCTCACAAACAACATTCGACGGAGGAGGCGAAAAATCTTTTTTTCAAAAGGTTTTGAAGCGCTTTTCATTTTGCGAAAGCTGGGGTTTATTGGGGTTTCTTTGCTATTATCACTTCCCACCAGAGCTTGCCTATCAAAAAACATAGGAAAACAAGATACCGTTTTTTGAGCGTACGATGCCTTTAGATATTCGTTTTGGGACATTTCATGCCCTTTAAATTAAAAAAAGCGGCCACCTTTTTCGTGAAAAATGTGGTATGTGATCCTTTACGCGCCTGTATTCTGACACTTAGACAAGAACCATTGCCGATAACAACTTGAATGAAGTTGACGAATCAGACCATACTCAAAAGTACATACAATATTGCTGCTACCCAAGGGAAAAAAGGGGCGAAATTTCCAAACTGGGCAACGAAAGCGTCTTTCAACCACAAATCTCCTCAAAGTGCTCTGTTTCAATTTTGAAAGGTCCAAAATGTTCATCGTGCCACATTCTATCTGAAATAATTTCGGAATTTCCCCATGCAAACCCCTTTCAGGATGAAGTTGGTTATGAATTTGATAATAATGATATCACAGTATTGAAAGTCCGTTCGGTTATGAACGACCGTGTGCGATATCTAGCATTGTCTAAATGAAAATGTATATCACTCTGAAAAAAAAAGTTTCTCCTGAATTTTGCGAAACATTTTTACATGATTGTATGGACCACGACAGGCTGGACATTTCGGCGTTTTTGAAATTCAAAACGAAGCACTTTGAAGCGAGTTGCGGTGGAAAGACGCTTTTGCTGCCCACCTTGGCCATTTTGCCCCTTTTCACCTTTGATAGCACGATTTGGTGTTGTACGATTAGGAGGGAATTTCAAAAGTTAGCTTCTAACGATTAGCGGAAGTCAATATTCCGGTAAACGTAGAGCCCTCGCATGAAAGGGGGGAGCAGTAAATTGGAAAATGGTTGCTGTCAATGGCCACACTTCAACCATGTGAGACAAGACTTTTCAGATCGAAATTCTCGATGTTTCCGCTGGACTGTATTGTCCTCAACACCTTTTCGGAATGCCGCTTCTTTTTCCTAACATCAACTTTCCTCTTATGCTCTTCTGTATGCATCATTTTGTTATAATGTTTCACAAGAAGTTGCCTCTAATCATCTATGAAGTAAGTTCGTTGATTCCTTTCTGTGTACACTTGGATAAGGAAAAAAAACAATAAATTATTCTGGAACACACAAGGCAGACGGCTGGCAGACAATTTGTGTATGTGGAAGCGTTTTCAATGGGCTGGTTGCCAGCGGGAATGAGCGGGATTCCGTATGGTTATAAAATTTCAAGCCCTCAAAAAAGTGTTTGCGCGAATTCATTGATGGCGAGTTTCCTGTTCAATATAGGAAATCAGGGATCCATTAAGACGACTGTGTCACAAAGGCCAGCGAAAAATTACCAAACACCGCTTTTTCCTAGCAAATTAGTATCGCTTCTGTTACGTTTCACTTTCGACAATCACGTCACATGTAAGTGTTAACTGTTTTATTGACCGGTTGTTTATCTGCCGAAGACTCTCAAAATAGGTATGGTCGGCATGGATCCGGAGGAGACTTTGCGTTCACTGTTGAAGGTTGGCGCAAACTCGGTGCCATATGCTATAACATATGTAGGCGCACCGAGTTTGCGCCAACCTTCAATGGGGAACGCAAAGTCTCTTCCGGATCCATGCCGACGTTACATCTCCATTGGGCGGGCAGCAGCATTGGGCCGACGGCAGCACACAAGCTTGACCCACTTCCTCTCCGTTTTTCATCTTCTTTTTTTTTCACTCCTGGCACAGAAAGAATCGATAGCTTCGGATTTCGCGATGAAAAAATGCATGCTCAGAACTTTCCAGACTAGATAGAAATCAGGGATCCATTAAGACGACTGTGTCACAAAGGCCAGCGAAAAATTACCAAACACCGCTTTTTCCTAGCAAATTCTTTTCCTTCCAAAAAGACGACTGTGTCACAAAGGCTTAAGTACTTATAAGTATGTAGTCAAAAACTTATAAGTATGTAGTCCGACAGCATCATGCTACATACCATGAAGACGCAAATACCTAGAATCAAAGGCGCTTGTATCCTGCCTCAAAGCCGCATGTAACAAACGCTCAACACGCAGGCGCCTTACTTCATGGTTGCGTGCACCATTCATGGCTGTAGGAAGACATCGCGGCCACTGCATGTCAGGATCAAGGAACACTTGGACGGTAAGGAGAGGAAGCGGGAAGCCACAGTGCTCGGGGCGCATCGGGTCACTGCCCATAATGGTGACAACTTTGATATCAAGGTCGAGATAATATCCCGAGAGACTGACATCGCAGCGCGAAAAACCCTAGAGGCATTTTTCATACAGGCGATTTTCATATTAACCGGAAGGGAGAAGGCCTGTATATAACCCGGGAGCTCAGGCCAAGTAAGACTCGCCTTCTAACATCTCAAGTGGTGGTCTACAGCGTTTCCTTCATGGACGCTTCATGCTGCTCTGATCGCTAGCGAGTTCTTGGCCAGGTGCGGTACTTTTCTCTGGCTTTCTCTCTTACCTACGTGACAGAAAATAGGTTTCCGATTTCAAGTGGGGATTAGGAGACGTTTGGCCGGGTAGACACACGTCTTATTTAATATTTTCAGGCTCTGAAGAAGGAGGTTTCTCCGAAACGTTAGCCATAAAGAACTGTACCAACCTCGTGTCGAGTTCAACATCATCAAAAAAACTGTAGGGAGATTGTTTCATACTTCGAGCCCGCTTAAACCTTCCAACAAAAAACATTGTTACCACTGTCGTTGTTAGAGCCGAATTCCGGCCCGAAATCGTGGACTATCATCCTGTTCCGTAATGAATCTACAGCTGTTCGCAAATGCGGAGCAGAATTCGGCTCCGAGAACGACAGTATACAATTCATCCGATTACCAGAATCACTTCGGATCAAAGTCTCGGATACTGCCGATTTCGCTAAACCGACTGATCGGATAAAACGGATACTGGATTAGAAAAGATTTCTGGATAAGGAATCCTATCGATAACCAAACTTCTCCGCTAGATCGAATTTCGTACATCGAATCGGATAAATGCATCCCACTGGATGAATTGGACGAA
This sequence comes from Aplectana chamaeleonis, assembly GCA_029168955.1. Classification (NCBI taxonomy): domain Eukaryota; kingdom Metazoa; phylum Nematoda; class Chromadorea; order Rhabditida; family Cosmocercidae; genus Aplectana; species Aplectana chamaeleonis. The sequence continues at coordinate 250,544 of JAPDOI010000617.1, read as the reverse complement.
AAACCGGATAAAAACCTTTGCAATGTAGCGAGATTAGTTCATATTATCCCATGCATTTCAGCGAATTTAACTGCACCACTACGTTTAAAGGCAGCGTACACGCTCATAAACGTGATTGAGATAACTACGGAAATAGAATGGTATGGCCCAGATTACAACGCCTACGCATTTTGAAGTGTCAAAAACGACCCACAATGCCGCTACATGAGTTAGAAGTTGGCCCCGCCCTGTATTTTCACGCCCCCTGTATTTGCCCTTTTCCTGCAACACAAGGCTGCTGGGTCATATTCACCGTTGGTACTGTTGGAAGGTTGCGTAACAAGTGAACCACACACGTCACTGACGGCGAAGATGATCCAGCAACCCTGCTTTGGAGGAAAAAGTCAAATACAAGGGGCGTGAAAATACAGGGCGGGGCCAAATTCTAACTCAAGTAGCGGCGTTGTGGGTCATTTTTGACACTTCAAAATGAATAGGCATTATGTTGTAAGCCATACGGTTCGATTCACATTGTTATCCCAACCACGTTTACGAGCGTGTATGCTGCCTTTAATCTCCGTGTATCATTAGGTATGAACGAGACAAGAATAAATCAACAGGCACAACGAATGCGGCGGCTGCGTCGGAACTCGTCCGCGCTGTGATTTCCACGCACCGCAAACCTTGCACCAAAAGGGTGTCTCCTTAGTCTTTCAAAACCAGCAGAGTTAAAGGCAGTGTTCACATTAGAATTCGTATTCTTTTTGTCGTCTCAAATCGAAATGCCGGTGGTTCGTTGCAGCATTAGCGCCGAAAAAATTAAACAGAAACGGGCGCAGAAGAGCTCCTGAAAGGCCATAATTCCGCTCGCTCAAGACCTTACGTGAACGAGGAGGTCTTTCTCGAGCGAAATTATGGCCGCAGAGGGCTCTTCAGGGCCCATTTCTGATCGTTTTTTACGCTAATGCTGCAGTGAGCTACTGACCTTTCGATTTTCGACGAAATTAAGGACATGATATTCACCGTGTATACTGCCTTTATGGGGCCCTGGAAAGTTTCTTATTTGAGTTCAAACCAATTTCGAACGTGAAAATTACGTATCGTACGAGTTTCTATGTAATGTGTGGATTTTGAGTTTTAGATTCGACGCCGACGAAGCGTCAATGCACTTGCGGACGCGTATGAGGCGTCGTCTATACCTCCGCGGTTTTCTCATTTTTATGCGAACACCGCGAATACTTGAGAAGACCAGCATGTGGGAAGGTCATGTCTAGGAGCGAAGTCCCGACTTCAGTAAGCACAAGATAGCGGTCGTACGCCAGTACGCCACCGCCCCGATTTGACGCTGCCCGTTTGCAATGCGGAGCGGCGTGGTTGCTTGAGCGCCCCACCCCACTGCCTCACTTATTGCTACGCCGCTCGCCGGTGGAAGTGCAAACCTCGCTCAAGGCCCCTGTCAATGTTTCCCGATCGGCTACAGCCAGCCAGAAAAAAGACCGACTGTCGCGAAGACGAGCTTCCGCTCCCAAGGTGGGTCTGCAGCGTGACCACCCCGTCGATCAGCGGCGACCACCCGGCCGGGTCGATGCTGTCGGGCGAGGGGGACGGGGGTCATCCGCGTCTCCACTCCTCCGTCGTCGGCAGCCGACCATTTTTTTGGCTGCTTTCCTTCTCTTTTTCATACGTCACTGTTCGAGGGGCTACTCAGCCCTTAGATCAATATATTACACATTACTACAGCCACCTTCTAGCCGGACATTGGTCCGGCCCTCCTTGCAACCGTAGGCCCGTGGGATTATTAACTAACTAACTTAGTACAGACATGATTTCGTCTGTACTCACCCTTCTCTCACAACTAATCTCTAATCTATTAACCTCTCACATATTAACATCTCACTAATAAACAGTAATCATTCTGGTGTCGTGTTTGTGATTATCGGATCGCATCCGATCGTACTTTATATTTTATAACCTAGTGTTTGATGTTTCCCCATTGTGACCCCCTGGACTTAGAAAGTGGGAGGGTAGGTCTTAGGTCCCCTGGGTTAGAGGGTAGGTAATACGTAATTAGTACAGCTATAATACAGTAGGCTGAGCGGGTGAACCCGTCCCTCACCGACCGGGGTCTAGCCGATACGCGTCACCGACCGACATACATACACACATAAACACATCTACACACATGCATACACATACGTACAAATACAAACACACATGCTTACACATATACGTATAGTGGAGTCCACCAAGAGTGTCTCATTTACCTATCAATGAGAAGCGGTCGATTGGAGATCAATGAACATGAAACTCATTGCAGCACAACCGCTCTTGCTCAATCGTTATCGAGCGTGCTGGTATGGGATTCATGTACATTGATCCCCAGCCGACCGCTTCTTATTGATAAGTAAATGAGACACTCTTGGTGAACTCCGCTATATGAACACATGCACACATACACACTTGCATAAACACATAAACACACGTACACATATACAGAGGAGAGAGAAAGAGAGAGTGAGTGAGAGAGAGAAAGAGAGAGAGAGATAGAGATAGAGAGAGAGAAAGAGAGAGAGAGAGAGAGAGAGAGAGTAAAGCAAATATAGTTAGCAAAATCACGAACAAAATGAAAAGTGAATTGGAGTGGTTATATACACCCACCACCCTAGGAGATCCACTGCGCTGCTGCCTCATCTCGATTAAAGAAATTAGCAAGCATCTTTAGAGAGGTCGGCATGGTTAGATCAGCAACGTAGGAAATTTTCCGTTCTGTTTAGGTTCTTGAGGAGGATTGTTTCGTTCAGCTTCATCGACGGCGGTGCCTCTGCCAAAAGGATTGTCCTCAGCTGTGAGTATAAAATCTCATTACAACATGTTGTATTCTCTTGGTGTTGCCAATCACTAGACGTGTGGACAATACTCGCGAATGGTTAGAGAGTAGACAGAATATATAGGCGAGCGTGAATGTTTGAAGACACAGTACACCCTCAGATATGAATTTGGCGACTTTTATTGCAATGTGTAGAAGACCCCTCCTATATAACACGTGCCAAGTGCGAGATCTCAATTCCTTCAAATAAGCGAGATATAAGCGACCGCCACAGGCCCGACCTCCTTCGCTCACCACCACGGGCCACACCTCCTACCACGGGTGGTAGTAATTGGGGGTGTTAAACGCGAATTGACAGGCGTTAAGTTCGCGTTAAGCGCGAGTTTAACCACAACAGAATCTGAGCAGGACTCCTAATAGTTGGGAGAGAATCCGCTTCAGTTTCACCCTAACATCCCTCAGTGGTAGGCATTTGTTACACTTTCAATGGAAACGCCTCGAAAAAGCGACAATTGTAACCTTTTTTTACGAAAAATAGCGATTTCAAAACGTTTTCAAGTCTGTTTTTTCCCTAAAATTCCGACATGTGGCATCCTCGCGGTAAGTTCGCGTTTAACATACTCTCGCAGACAGCACGGAAATAGTGCTGAAATGCAGGAGGAACTGGCGGTTAACGAAAAACTCCTCCCGAGGAGTTTTTGGATGCGGTTAGCAAGATACAGTAGGAACAGTTTTAACCATCTATACTGAGGGCAAGTACGAGTTTAATTAATGCAGAGGGTTAAGGAAGTTTGATAGCGCTGTTAGCCATTTTGATTCAGAACGTCAGCCTACCTTTAAAACTGAAAGTTGATTCAAGGGATAGTCTTGTAACGGCTTCCGCTAGGGAAACGGGCGATGAGGGATCAAAAACAAAGCAGGGATCTTTGCTGAAACACGTTGGCCGTCTTCTTTGGTGGCACTAATCAATCCCTCCCAATCAGCTGTTAATTTTTTGGCGAGCGCCGATACTTCTCCCTCTTTTGTTTATTTTCTTCCGAAATTCATTCGCTCCGCTATTATCAGGTTAGTTTCATTTTCATAATTCATTGCATAGCACGGGCTATGAGGAGTATGTAGTTAATTATTTGCTTGCTCGCGTTTCGAACAGGTTTTCACAACTTTTTTAGTGCTAAAAAGTGAAAATTTTCCAAGCGACTGATTTTCAAGTGATTTGATGCTTTAGTAATGTTTAATCAGCATTAGTCGGGGCGTATCGGGCGAGTTTTGTGGAAAAGAAATGCGAACTTGTTTCTGCAACCAACTGTAATTGTTCTCCTTTTTCTGTAAGATTCGAATACTCCTCTTTCATTGCCAGATCAGTGCCATCGTGGCCTCTTTTTTTTTGAGGGTCCGCGACGCACTTGCTTTGGTGCATTGGTAGAGCCACTCGAAGTGTTTCAAAATCTTACCTTGAAATGCGCATATTTATTTATTTCTTTATTTATTTATTTATTGTACGCCGTTGCCGACGTGCTCCAAAATCACAAACAGTAAGATAGAAACATGCAAACGAATACAAAAACACAAATAAAAACGCAAGCAAAAACTTGGCGCAACGCTTCAACAGCCGACCACAAGACCACTGATATGATTAGAGAATAATCGAAAAGGCGGCACTAGCTAGAGTAAGGAGCTTTTAAAGGTTGTGGGGGGCAGCAAGGAAAAAAAAACCAAAGTGGTGCTAGAAGCTTGGAACCGATCCATATTTCCTATTCCGGGAAATAAATTCATAGCAATTTGTGTCCAATTAAAGTAACGGTGTTGAAAGCGGCCCTACCTACGCGGCTTCCTAGGATGCATATGGTCCTCCAACCACTGTTAGGTATCTGGGCGATGTATCTTAAAGTAGTTCCAAATGTCAGTGTTGATAAGTGTAGAAGACCGTTTAAGGCGATTCCGTTCTTAGTTGCAGGCCTGTAGCACCACACTTGAGATGGACAGAAACTTGAAAGATGAAGGAAAAATAAACATATGGCTCCGAACCCAGGTAGTGACAACCTTATGAGACATGGGATGGGAGCTCGGTCAATGATCGGCATAGCTAAATATGTTGCGGGGACATAAATAAACAGCTAACAAAACAACGTGTGCCATGCTAGGAACCATCACAACCAGCACTTGTGAACAACTTGGAGTGGGAGAAGCACTGTATAACCATTTAGCAATTGCCATGAAACCATGCTTCTTCACGGGGACGAGAAAATCCCACACCATGGTTGTGCAGTAATTATTCCACGCCACTGTGATACTGGGAGAGTTCAACTAGGCCTAGAATAGAACGGATCGAGCATTATATTGTACGAGTTCGTGTTCATCACCGAGAAAATCAATAAATCTGTATCTTCAAAATCATCAATTCGTCAGTTGTAAAATCGAAAGCAATTTGATTTTCTTGAGACGATTCCTGAATATGTTAACAGTAGGTGCGTCCGTTATGTCAGATGGGAGCATTTGCACCACGGAAGAAAAGAGAATCGATGATTTTCGAGTGATACTTTTTTGTAACCTTAGGACATTGTAGGGCAATCGTGCAAGTTCTCCCTCGACAAGGCTTGAAAGTCCAGTATTTTCCGGCCCTTAGCTTCAGCTCGCCTCTGAATAACTTGAAGCAAAATATGAGGTCACTGTAAACACGTCGATAGAAAAGACTTTGTAGGTTGAGGTGTCTCATACGTTCCTCATAGTTGGGTAAAGAAAGTGGGTAATTGGGATCAGGTATACATCTGTAGAACACAATTTTTGTGAAAACTTGTTGAACCTTCTCTAGCTTATTTCTTAATTTTTTAGAAGATGGACTCCAAACCTGTGAGCTATACTCCAAAATCGGAAGAACATAAGCCTTATAGAGTTTCAACAGTATTGAGGAATCATTACACTGGATGTTTCTACAGATTTTAAAGAGGGCAGCAAATGCCTTTTTAACAATGATGTCAATATGAGGAGCGAAATCCAACTCAGAGGTAATGTGGACCCCAAATCACGTATATTCAGCGTACTTTCCAAAACAAGGTCCCCATATTTGTAGTCCATGATTTGACCGCCGCCTAAATGCAGGACTGATGTCTTTGCGAGGTTTACAGGTATCTGCCAGGTTGCAGCCCACTCCATCATTTTAGAGATGGAACGGGATAACGCTTGGTAGACATCACTACGGCTTTCATCATCGTAAATTCCGTATATTTTAATGTCATCTGCATACATTTGTATTTTAATCTTCTGATGTGTAGCCAACAAAGCCGGCAACTCGTGGGTGTAGGCAAGAAATAGCAATGGTGATAACACGCCTCCCTGCGGTACTCCGCTGGAGCAAAAATAACGTTTTGAGAATACGTTTCCTACCTTCACACACATATATCTATCCTTCAAGTAGGAACGAATTCAGTTTAGTAAATTCCCTTGTACACCCATTCCGTATAGCTTGGACAGTAATTTTTGATGATTCACTTTATCAAAAGCTTTTGATAGATCAAAATAGAGGACATCGACAAAGTTTCCATTATTCCAATCAAAAACACAGTCTGACAATTGCGTCGTAGTAGAAGCGCCAGCCGTAAAACCGTGCTGCTGACTAGGAATAGATTCGCTCCTAGTTAATGCTGAAGACAAGTGATCACGGATCAATTTTTCCGTAACTTTTCCTGCTGTTGCGGTGATACTAAGAGGCCGAAAAGACGAAACTAGGCAGGAGTCGGGGGTTTTGGGAATCGCAGTTACTATGGACTCCTTCCAAATTTTTGGAACTTCAGAGAACATGAATGAAACGTTTATAATCATTGTTAAAGGCATGTAAAGAGAAAGCGCGCATTTTTTGAACACAATTTGTGGAATGCCATCAAAAGTTGAGGAAGTGGAATCTTTCAAAGAATTCAAAATTTTGAGTACAGAATGCGGACATATTGCAAAGTCGGGTTCAGAGCTCGTTGATGGGGTAAAAAACGGAGTATTAGTAGATGAAGGATCACTAGACGACAGTGTAGAAGTGGAAGTGAAGACAGAAGAGAAAAATTGAGCCAGAGCTTCAGCTTTTCCGGCATCGCTCACATATGAGTGTCCAAGGCCGTTCCGGAGTACCGGCAATTTAGTGTGGGGTTTCATTTTCTGTTTTATTAAGGCGAAAACGGACCTGCGTGAAGTACGGACAACTCGTTTTTCTCTATTTGCGAGGAATTTTTTCAAATGACGATCCAGTTCAGAACATATTCTCTTCATATGAGTGTGTAACAGTGTTTCTATATAATTCCAGCAGGGGGAGGGGGATTAGTTCCATTTTGAGAAGACGGCAAACACTTCACAAATTCAACTGCATCAATGACCGAAACCACACCATTACCCCAATCTTGGACGCCAGACTTCAGTTGCACGCTTCCAAAAAAAAACACTTGAATTCTTTTTCAAGAACGAAAATGGACTATCTAGTTGATCATCATTCTTATAAGTTTTTAAGTATCCATTTCAGTTGAATGCAGGACATTCTTTGAATTTATGCATTACTCGACGAGTTTCGGAATGTCTTTTTCGCACTTAGCGAGAACACCTTGAAAATAATTCATCCAGAAATTTTCAAATTTTCGTTCGCTCGAAACTTTCTTTGGAGAAACAAAAGTTTTTAAAAAACTTTTGTTTAAAAAAAAGTTAACAAAGTTGCTACGAATGCAAACTTTTGTCAGATCACACGCATTTGATTGGTTGAGACTAATGATTAACCTAACATATCTTTTCGAGAGTGGTCCTGAAAACTAACGGAGCTCATAAAAAATTACAAGAATCAGGATTTCCAAGGAAAATTTAAAAAATTGCGTTCTGATCGTGTTTCGAACAAGCGAAATATTACGAAGTTTCCTTTGAATGCTATTCCTAATGAATAAAATGAATAGCATTACTTGTATAATCTTTCAGATCTCTCGTCTTTATGCCTCCTGACCCGATTCATCGGGTCACTCTTTATGCCTCCTGACCCGATTCATCGGGTCACTCGTCATAAACACCCCTCTCACTCCTAGAATCTCCTCTCCGACTCGGAACACTGCGCGAAGGGCTTTATATGGCAACAGGCAGTGAACAACCAATATCGAAGTAAAAGGTTCGAATGTAACGGAACAAGCACAAGAAGAACCAATGCATCAGATCAAAAACAAGATTTATTCCCTTTCAAGATCCTTGACGAAAGTAGAATGCTATACACTGAGTATAAAACTGTTGAAAAGCAACAAACAAACATTGTAAGAACACAAAAGTCCCTAAAACTGAGAAACCCAAATATAGGAAAAAGCCGTATATGAGCACCATAAACATCAGGATATAGCCGTAGAATTACCCGTACTTTTAAAACTTAATAAAAGCAACAAGGCTATCTACACCCTTATGAGCATATACACCATAGCGCCAATGAAAAAAAATAGCCCGAATGAGCCAGAACTACAAACTACAAACTATCACAAACACTCAAAGAACATGAAAAGCTGTCAAATCACAAAAGTAATGGAGACGAAAAACAGCACACCGTAAACATCCACAAAGAGGCTAAACCAGCCAAAACCTACAGGAAAGCAAGGCGCTGGACAGAAAAATTCCGTGAGAACAGTGAGAGTAACTAAAACCCAAGGCAAGATCAACTCAAAACAGGATGGAAACCGGGCCACATTGCGTGACCTTCGATCGAACCAATCAAAGCCTCCTCGAATGTGAGCTGGCCCCTCAGCCACTGCGCCGAACCATCGTCGTCGTCGTGCCTTGCTCGAGAGCACGTGTCGAACTGTCCCTTCTGAACGCATGCAGACTTTGCCGCCGTCTGTTGTCTGCCTCACATATCCTCAAGTTTCCGTAAAGACACCACCCTCGCCGCATCCATCGGTCTTCCATTTCTGCAAAAAATTATATAAGAATCACATGGAAACACAATGTGTGAATCAACTTGCACTTCCTCGCCCTACGCCCTATTCAGCCTCTATAACTCAACCTCCTGATTAGACCCTACACTGATAAACCCAAAAAAAAATTAAGTCACTCCTGTGACTATGCCAAAGCCTAGAATGGAAAGTCAATCCCAGAATTTCCCTGCGTACCTCCATCCGCCCCTATGATACTCAGTCAACCTACAGCAGCCAATAGCCGCTCTACCCAATACAACTCGTGCGCAGTGTTCCTCGTCTGCGGTTCGATTCCGTCGTGAGACGGGTACTTTATGTCTCCTGACCCGATTCATAGGGTCACTCGTCATAAACACCCCTCTCACTCCTAGAATCTCCTCTCCGACTCGGAACACTGCGCGAAGGGCTTTATATGCTAGAACGACAAAGCCGAGGGTCAGAGAAAGTCGAATCCACGCCTAGGGACTTGCCAGGGGAATGGTCTAGAAACACAAAAACGAACGGGAATGACGATAACTGCGAAGGAAAGGCTGCTGAGGGCAAGGATGGAGGAGAAAATAGCTTGGTACCTGTAGGAAACAGAACCCCATCTCTGACCTGCTCAATCCAATCTCCTCCAAATTTCTCAAGGTCTGAAAAGGACCGATGTGAGGGCCAGTAAGGGATACCAAGTATAGCTCGCTCTCCGGCTTCCTTCAAAATATGACCTGCCGCATGGACCAAACCAGGAGGGTAACTAACCATATAATCCCGCATGCCCAGAGATTACGCGAATCCCGACAAAGAGCGTCCACTCTAACTTGATAAACTGAAAGCGAACTGAACCTGCCAACGAAATACGTGATTTTGGTATTATGCGAAGACGAAAACATATCCTACACGGCTTGACCCCAACGCTACTGTAGCAAAAACACTATGTTCTCCAAAATCCCACAATCATCGAAATCCATAATTCTACTCGCCAGATCTGCTTCTGTGTTATCTTCCCTGGGGATCCACTTGAAAACAACTGCGATTTGAGACGTTTTGAAAATACCCAAAATTTTATGTAAAGCGAGGACAGAGCTGTCCTTACTCAAAATGACCACTGCACTTTGATTATCCGCCCTGAGTTCTACATTCAAGTCCCTAAGCTTTCTTTCCATGTTTCAAAAGCAAACTCCACTACTAGAAGTTCTCTGCACGTACTGGAAAAATTGATAAACTGCATGGGTATGCTCTTGGCAATAGTTTTCCTGCCCTCACTAGTCAATATTACTGCTCCGAGCCCCAAGCTGGACGGGTCCGAACAAATAACAACGGAAGGAAAAAATTCTTACACATCGAAATTTCTATGAAACTGACCATGCGAAATCTGTCTTCCCAGAGTAAGATCTCCACCTCTTCAACATCTACATGCCCATGAAAATCCAAAGAGCCATCATTAACACAACTTTGTTATCCATAGCACGAGTATGGAGTACACTTTCATCTCCTAAAACGAACCGCATCGATACAACGGTTCCGATGAACCTTAGTCTCTCTCTCAGAGGTTTCTTAGAGTCTCGCAGACTCTGAAGCCGTCGCACGGCTTTTCTGATTCTATTCTCAAATATGCTCACAAACCTTCCACTCATGTTAATATCAAAACCAAGCCAGGCGCCCTGACTCAAAGGAACCAATTTGCTTTTCTCTTTAGCAGCCACATCTCCGGCTTTCTCAAAATCTTCACAAACCAAGCTAACAGCTTTATCTACTTCTTCTGCCCTCTCATCTATAAATGGATAGATATTTACTCCAAATTTCCTCCATTTACTAGAGAGAGGTTTGAAAATTTTCGTGAATATAAAAGGAGGCGGTCCGTAACCGAATGGGAGGACACGAACACATAAAAATTCCCCCTTCCACTCAGATCCGAAAAAAAAATTCCGATGAAGGTAACCGGATTTGAGATAAAGCGTGCTAAGAAATTTTGATCCCCTGATAACGTCCCGCGCTTTGGACATGTCGTCAAATTTCACGGATTTTTTTTCCATGACAAATTGAACAATGAAAGGTCCAGTATTAGCCTCCGTTTCTCGCCTTCCGCTACTGATAACGGCAAAACTATCGCGGGTTTTCTATCAACCTCTACGGCTTGAATCCTCATCCAAACATCGACCGCCTCATCAACGAACTCCCCATGAAGAAAAGCTGAACGACGATTGAGCGTGCTGGAGACTTGAACCGAAGCGCCATCTATGAAGTGACTTTGAATCCTGTTGAAACCCATTCCTTCACTAAATTCGAAGGATTCAATGACGTCTAAAAATCTGTATGATCGAATATCCCACCTGCTCTGAAATCACTGATACCCTTTCGTAAAACGGCAAACAGCTGACATGCGTTCTACTTATATGCAGTTGAAATGCAATCTGAGCACGAACGGGGTTTGCTTGAAGTTTCGCTCTGAGGGCTCTCCATAGAGAAGTTGAGCTCCTGCTCTGCGAGCGAAAAGAGCGTCGAAATGCTGGGGTTACAGTGCGAAAGCGAACTGTAGTCTTGACTGTTCACATGCGAAGAGAGCTGGGCGCAAAGCGCAGACGATCCTGCTCTCTTAGAATACCCTCTCACACGGAGGGGCTCTTGAATCCTCTTCTTCTCCGGAGATCTCGAGGCGGACTTCTAAAGTTGTTCTTCCACCAACTTCTCGGAGTCGACTGTCTGATAGATAACTGGTTCCATCTTATCGAAAGTATCCGCAGGCATGAGTACAGAGCTGCCCCGACGACAGTTGTCGACCTTCTTCTCATGCTCCCTTGGGATTTTCTATTCTCTCCTTCTTCGCCTCCTCACCCGATTCGTCCTGGGTTCTCTAGCTCTCGAGTCCATCCGACCAACTCATCTGCATGAGCCTTCAACCCGGGATGTGCCAGTGATAGGCATTGCATCCTTGAGGAACTGGGCGACGGAACCAACTTCTTCTCCTTGAACTTTTTCTCGACCAAATCCAAAATCACCGGCTCAATGCCTTTCGCCATTTGCGCAAAGATCGAAGCCACCAACTTCTCTGAGAAAACTCGCCGCGAATCTCCCGCAAACCTGCCGAGTCGTAGCCTATCAGGCGCCGACTCGGCAGGTTCTAGGCACCGGCTCGGCAGGTTCAAGGCGCCGTCTCGGAAAGTTCAAGGCGCCGACTCGGCAGGTTCAAGGCGCCGATTTGGCAGGTTCTAGGCACCGACTCGACAGATTCAAGGCGCCGACTGAGTATTGCTTATACTTTAAGCATGAATTTCATGCTTCCCCGCTGGCAAGCTTGTCAGCTGCAAAATTTTAGAAGGGAGATGAAGCTCCTCTATCGTTTCTCCCTCACTTCACATAAAGGAGGCAATCCGCTCCAAGGCACGTTAATCAATGACAGGGTCGCCTGTGTGAACTTGGGTGTGCTGCGTTATGCCCGAAATGGGCGGAGCGGAGGCGGAGTCGGCTGTCACCAATTGCCCCTGTGGCCGGTCGTAAACGGAGGCGCGAGCAACGCAATTATAGCGTCGCACTCACTACGACAGCGTCTACCAACTAACGAGCCATTCAAGCCAAATGACGAGGAGGAAAAAGGAGAAAAATTAAAGTGTGGTGAGATAGGACAATATCAACCGTAAGGAAGTTATCCGATTCGGTTCCAAGTCTACTGGGTACAGTAGACTGTGGGTCTGTGACAGTATATAAATGGCCCGTGCTTGAAAAAAAAATTTCTGTGAATCTCTTACAAGGGAATTACTATAAGTCATACTAACCATTCCAAACGAAATGTGCTTTTCTAGAATCATTTTGGACGTAAAGTCCGAATATGCCCATTTATTCAAAGTAAGAGCCATTACAACGAACAACTTTCTGCCAACGACGAGCGAGACTTCGAATACCGTAGTCGTTGAATGAGCGCTGCTTCGATACAAAAAAAAGCGTCCAACTCGGTCCTCAAGTGCTCTTCGGTCCTAAGTTGCTTTCCCCTCAACCAGTGTTCGAGGCTTCTGAATAAATGGTAGTCCGATGGAGCAATATCTGGACTGTAGGCTGAATGAGGGAGAGTTTCCAACTGCAGCTCCTTCAATTTTTCTTGAGTTTTTTTCGCTATGTGTGGGCGGCAGTTGTCCCAGAGCAGTAGGATCTGGTCACGTTTTCGTCCATTTTTCTCCGCGTTGGTGACCATTTCCTCTAGTTTTTGGCAGACGTAGTCAGCATCTATAGTCTTTCCTGGCGGAAGTAATTTCCGGAACACAACTCCATCAGTGGACCAAAAAACGGTCGGTAGACTCTTTTTTCCGTGGATATCCCGACGGTTATTTATTTATTTATTGCAGCCAATGACAAATAAAATCGTAGGAAAAAACAAAGCAATAGTAAACCATGAATGGCCAGAAAACACGTTGCAAAAGACGTTGCACAGGATCTGTCGACTCAAAGGGCTTAACCCATTGCACAGACAGGTCAGGATTGTTATAGTAGCATCACTTCTCATCACATGTAATGATGCGGCCAAAAAAACTTCCTTTGTGGTGCCGTTTCGGTAGTTCTTAACAAATGGTCATCCTGCGATTCCTGTCGGTGTCGGATAAAGTGTGAGGAATCACGGACGGCTTTTTCGTTCTCAGTCCCATATTGTGTAGCTGGCGAACTGCGGTCGACTGCGAACTCCCTGTAAGCTGGGCGAGACCTCTGCTGTGAAGGTGCGGGTTTTTCTCCAGCTCATTCGCCGCCAACGTGGGGTCGTGAATTCGTGGCCTTCCACATCTCGGCTTGTCCTTCAGAGAGCAGCTGCCGGAGCGAAACTTTTGATACCAGTTGTACACAGTACTGGCAGCAATTCGATACCTTCCTTCGTTGGCCCTTATTTCCTTAACAGTTTGAACAGCTGTGAAACCTCTTTCGAAGTAGTGAAGAATCAGTACGCGAGCGTGCTCTTTTTCCGACATTTTACTGAGCCACGAATGGCGTTTCCAGGGCTGGCAGGTATTGATTAACGAGGTTTGATCTACCTAGCAAACAACCGCCCACGAGTGGTATTTGATCTACCCGCGCGCGAATTAATATGAATTTTGGAAAAATTCCAAGAACTTATGACTCACCCTAATAAAAGACGTTATAGGCATTTTTTCTCTGACTTTCGTACCTATTGTACCCTCCAAAAAGAGTTGTAAACTTTCGAAAATCCGTAAACGGACCTCACAATGGTGTTCAGGACCCATAACAACCCCTCTAGACAAGGTTTGTTTCCCATGATTTAAGCAGAATCCGCAGAAAATTTTAAAAACAATCTAAAAATTTCATGGGGGTACCTCGCCGCGAAGCTTTAAAAACGCTCATAACCTCTTCCAGAGTGGGTCTAGGCAGCTGCGATGGGCATATTCGGACTTATGTCCAAAAAGGTTCTAGAAAAGTACATTTCATTCTTAGTGGTTAGTATGACTTATAGTAGTTCCCTTGTTGGGCATTTAGCCGATTCTGAGTGTGCGAAATTGGCGCACTGTCCTTCCCCTACAATATATTAAAATTGCGCTCTGGAACTCAATGGTATTTGAGCAAGCCTTCCTTGTTAGTGAATTCAGTTTTCCTTTTTTAGAAACAGTTACCTTTAAAGCAACTTTTATAAAATTGGATCGACTGACTTGAGTAGCTAGTTAGTTGGTCCAAGCGGCCGTAGTGAGAGCGACGCTATAATTGCGTTCCTCGCACCTTGGTCTGACCAATCGTCCGTCCACCCAGCACAGAGGCGTATCGCAGGCCGCGCGGGTTCGATCAGTCGTTCAACGTGCGAGTTCCCGGTACACTACCGGAACAGTTTTGTGGTGTAGGTGACCCAATGGAAGAGAATTGCGCTTCGCCGCATTGCTGTGGTAAAAATCCATCGGAAAATTATGTTCTACCAGGTTGTTCAAAAAGTTTTGTCGTTCAACAAGAAAAACACAATTTTATGGTTCAAAATTGTGGTGCGCGCGAAGCGCGCACCAGATTTGGTTTTGAACTGGCCACGCGCGGAACCGCTTTTTCGAGATCCAAGTTTAGAGTGAACCTAGAAATTAGCTCCAAATTGCATTGAAAAGAGCGCAAAAAGTAGGTTATATCCCCCGAAAATGGTTTGGAATGGTTTGCTGGTTTTCGAGAAAATTTTAAAAAACCGCTCGATTTTGGTGTTAATCTCCTTTTTTTCAGTTGGCGTTCATCAACTTGTGGGTACACTTAAAATTGAGCTAGGAAGCTCATTTTTGGACAGGAGGCTGGAAATGGATGCAGGTCGCTCCTATTCCAATTTGAACTTGATACATTAACTTTGAAGGGTACCTCAAAATCGTGGGTTTACATACTAAATTAGCCGTGGAGCGCGAAAACTGCTGGGGCATGTTTCGGCTGTGGAGGGCAGGGTATGTGGGTGGATCTGCAGCCAATTAACATAGGTCATTATAGGTAAGTACTAGACTTGTCAGATTTCGTACTCATGACACGTCATCGACCGATAATCAATATTATCGATTTTCGCTCTTATTGCACGAAAAGCGACGACGAGTGGTAATTGTTAATGGTTATGGATCTCTTGGTTTGGGAATTTTACTCATCAAACATTATCGATTAATACCAATCAATAATATCGATTTTTTTCCTGTTGCACAAACTGCCGCAATGAGTGTTGACTGTTGAGGGTCTAACTAGGGAACCTCGCATGGTGTGCCCCCGGATCAGAAGCTGATAGATGTTTTCTAGTTAACTCTGGCACGCCCTCTTCAAATCTGAACTCGGATTTTACTACAGACATCTGCGAAAATAGTTATAGCCTGTCAAATTTTGTATTTCCCGCCTTTTCTTCTATGAAAAACGCGCATTAGGGTTTGCGAAATCCGAAAACGGACCTCATGCTTGTGTTCAGCGCCCAAAACTACCCCACTGAGCAGATTTAGGGTGAGGGCACATTTTTCAAACTTTGCACGGACTGATAGCGTTTTGGACTTGTGCGGATTTCCGGTTGGGCACCTATTTATACCTCTGAAAGCGTTACAAAAAAATGTTGCAGATTTCACTCAAAATCCTTCCAGGTGGGTTAATTGGGGCGCTGATCACGAATCTGGGGTTTATTTGACGATTTCCCGAGCTTTTCGACTTGATTCGTTCAAAGCTTCCCATTTAAGGCAGGTAAAGTCAGTTAAAAGGCATTATGTTTACGGTAACCTACAGTAACCATAATTCTAGCGACAAAGAGACAAACAGACCACAAACAGGCGCCCTGAATAACCCCCAGTTGAAAGTTTTGAGCCGAATCCGAATTTTTTTAAACACCCTGAAAATTGGATGATTGGTACCCTTACCTTTTCACGAAGCTTCAAAAACGCTTATAACTTCGTTCAAAGGTGTCCGTAGCAAAATCCGATGTCAGATTCGGAGACCGCGGAGCAGAATTGACCAAAAAACATTCATCATCTTTTAAATGGTGGGGACGGCCATGCGAGATTCCCTAGTGAGTACCTTGCTTGGGAAATTGTTCTCATCATGAAAAATCGAATATCTATGATCAATAATATCGATTTTTCACCTGTTGCGCAAAATGCGGCGTTGAGTGGGGTTTTTTATGGTTGTGCGTCACAAGTTTCAGAAGTTGCACTCATACGACAAAATCGCCTGTTAGATGTTTCATCTTTCCAAACTGGAAATCGTTGAGCAAAATTCATGTCAGAAAGGGAACCTTTGGGAAAAATATGTGAAATTTCTGGAAATTTAGCTTCCTGGCAAAAGTAACGATTTGGTAATGCTATTTATTAGTCGAAAAAGTTTCAAAGTATCTTGAAATATCGTAAAAAATGATTTGGCGTAAAATAGCCTGTAAAGTAGTAAAAAAGCTAGGAAATGAAATGAAATAACTAAAAATACGATTTGGCGGTCAATAATAAACAAACTAGCGATAAGTAAAGACTTAGTGATCAGATTTTACAAGCTTCTCCGTTAAACTTATCAAAGCAAAATCAAGCGCGATATGGAATGGAGCGTTGCGTTATCCTAGCTTGACCTATGCTAGTTCCCATATTACAGATTTCGAAAATGGCTTAATGCTTCCGTTGCGCGCTTGATTTTGCTTTGGTAAGTTTAACGGAGAAGCTTGTAAAATCTGATCACTAAGTCTTTACTTACCGCTAGTTTGTTTATTATTGACCGCCAAATCGTATTTTTAGTTATTTCACTTCATTTCCTCGCTTTTTTACTACTTCAGGCTATTTTACGCCAAATAATTTTTTTACGATATTTCAAAATATTTTTGAAACTTTTTCGACTCATAAATAGCATTACCAAATCGTTACTTTTGCCAGGAAGCTAAGCATTTCCAGATACACTTTATTATTCTGTATAATCTCCCCGAACATTAATACACTTAAAAAAAAACCAAAAAAAAATCCAAGTCTAATCCATAGTGATGAATCGACGCACAAAATCCACTTTATCCTTTTTAAAACGCTCCAAATGTTGCTGAGAAAGTCGCAATCGAATAAGTGTTGTTCCATTGTTAGCGAATGCGGCACCCATTGTGCACACAGCTTTCTAAAACCCAAAATTTCACTCAAAATATGGCTCACACTGCCTAATGAGATGCGTAAAGTCTCTACTTAATTTCTCTCAGTCAATCGACGATATTCCAAAACCATGTTCTGTATTTTGGCTACGATTTCTGGTGTTGATGCGCTTTTTAGACGTCCTTCACTTGGATCGTGTTCAAGGCTTGTACGACCACGTTTAAATTCAGCAACCCATCTTTCTACGGTTCTAATTGTAGGTGAACAAACATTATAAATTTTTAACATTCGTTCGTGAATTTCTTTCGGTGCTACACCTTCCAAAAAAAAGAATTTTATCACTGCACGATGTTCAATTTTTTCCATTGCTGTGGCCACTAAATGGCTTGTAAACAAAGAATGAATTGACGGATTGAAATGAAACTTCACATGCTTTAATATGAAGAGTGTACCAACGAAACAAAAAAAAATTGGGCTAGTAGCAACGCCCTCTTTTGTCGAACTACAAAACTTATTGAACAACCTGGTACGTTGATGTATGTTCTTTAGAGGGTGCAAAAACTATGAAAGCAGAATTTTTCCATCATCATTCATCATCATCATCAGCAGAACATCAGCTTCCCACAACATTTGTACCTTCATATATTTCACCCTATCATTTCTGATTTCATCGTTTTTACACCTTCTAAGGAACATACGTCAACGTAAAAAATAGCTTTCCGATAGACTTCACCACAACAAGGCCATTGTTGCACTCTGCCAGAGCCCTGTCGCGGTCGCAGACCTGAGCGATGTCGCAGTCTCTGAAGGCCAGTTGTGCTGTGCCATACATCAATCCTGCGACGCGACCGGCGCATGCAAAGTGTTCCTGCGACAGCTCTTTTTATGGTGAAAGTGTGGGTCCCGACACGATTCATAGATGAGCGAGCCTGTCGCGGTTGCAGACTGGAGGTATAACAATGGCCCAATGCGGCAAAGCGCAATTTTGAAGGTCGCCGTCATTTATGATGTGTCGTCTGCAGTGACGCGAGCAAAACACCATAATTGACACCAGATGTCAGGCGTAGATTTAGCCGCATGTCGAGACGTTGAAGTAAGAAAACTACATAACCGAACAAAGAGAAAGATAAAGGAGAAAACAAGCACCTTTGCAGGAAAACAAAAGGGGGAAGTGAGGCATATACAATTGTAGGATTTCAACTGGTGAAGTGAAGCGGTCATCATCAATGTTATCAGGGTTTCACGAAACATGTAAAACCACTATTGACGATTTGGCCTCATTAAGATCTTGAATAATAACCCAGTTCAGATGGGGTCGCGGCAGATACGCGGCAGTACTGCGGCAGGTTCGCGGCAGAGAGTAACATCGCGGTAGGTTGGCGGCAGATACGCGGCAGGTTCGCACTAGCTTCAGAGTTAATACTAAAAGAACATCGCGGTGCCGAGGTGTTCGCGGCAGGTTCGAGGTTCGCGGTAGGTTTTCGGCAGATTCGCGGCAGGCACGAGGTTCGCGGTAGCTTCACGGCTCGTTCGCGGCAAGTTTTCTTAGAGTTGGTCCTACCTGCCCCAACTGGATAGCTCATATTGTACATCGTACTGAAATTTATTTATTTATTCTTTTTTTAACTACTTGCTGTTGTATATTTCGATATCTTTACTACTATAATCTCTCCACTCCACTCGCTTTTTCACTCATATCAGGCTAAGAAAGGAAACGAAAATTTTAAATCTCTCCACTCCACTCGCTCTTTCACTCATATAACGTCAATGAGCACTCACTGACCGGAAAACAGAACCAAACAAAATTCAGCTCCACCAGAACTGAACCATCAAAAAACAAGTCACACGAGGTAAGCAAATAGTCACCGCGAAACAGACTAAAAACCAAATTATGAAATTTTTTAGAGAAATTGTTCTTACTGTTTGCAAAATTCTTACTCCAATTTACAAATACCCAACCTCTACAAATCACAAATTTCCGATTTGGACCCGATCTGCAGGATAACACTAAACCAAATATGGCACAACCAATATTCCCCAATAAACACAACTTCTGAAATTATTAAAAATAAATCAGAAAATACCTTACACATTCAACACAACCATAAATAAATAAAAACGCTTCAAAACTCCGAATAGAAAAAGAAAGCCAAACGAAATACCAACCACAAACAAACCACTAACTCAAACCACCCAATAAAAAGAAAGCACAACACTACCTTATATGAGGAGCAAACCAAAACAAACCCTTACAACAGCAAATCCCTGACAAAATCATTAATGGAAACCCGCCAAGCTAAAAACTCAACCCCAGAAACCAACAAATAAATGAAAAACCCACACCAGCCTAACTCTTCCCAAGAATGCAAACAACCAAAACAAAATCCACCTCTTAAAGAACCTTCTACCCTAAACCTATCCCACAAAAAATTCAAATAATCAACTAAATATGGGCCGATGAAACAGGATAACAAATTATGCGACGACGAAACAGGAAACGCTACAACGGGATAACAAACGAAAAGTAAATAAAATTAAGTCACTGCCTGTGACTATGCCAAAGCCTAGAATGGAAAGTCAATCCCAGAATTTCCCTGCGTACCTCCATCCGCCCCTATGACACTCAGTCAACCTACAGCAGCCAATAGCCGCTCTACCCAGTACAACTCGTCCGCGGTGTTCCTCGTCTGCGGTTCGATTCCGTCGTGAGACGGGTACTTTCTACCGTAAACGTCGTTCTTGTCCAAGTGTAGAAAATACTTATGCGGACGAAGGTCACGCATAATGTATGTGTAAGCAGAGGGCAGCTTTCGTTAAACCGGCAACAAACCGTGGCACCTATGTCGCAGTTCGTAGCCGGCCAGGAGGTGGCGGTTTGTTCGCGTTAATTTGGCGGCTCTACTGTATTTATGTCGCGGTATGTTGGCGGCTTGGAGGTGGCGACTTATTCGCGTTTAACACCCCATTTACTACCACCCCAGATTTCCGATCTCGATAGCGGCTAGATGGATGATTGATTTCTCGACAAATCGTCGTTCTTCAGCCCTTTGCCGGACTGTCTCTTTATCCTTGCTCGCTCTCGCGCAATGATTGCGAATGTAGAGAAATACAGGCACGAGACAACTCGTCCACCAAATTTTTACCCGTAAAATATAGGCATCTTCAAGTATGTAGTCATAACTCTGTTCATAGGGGGTCTTCGTCAATTTCAAGGGTACCACTGAGATCAGCATGTGACCCTCTCCAAGATCAGCATAAAAACTGAAAAATAATTTTGTGCGTGTTCTGTGCCTTAAATGCTCCTTAAATATGTCTATATTCTCAGAAGTTTCAACCCTAGTTACATGTTTTCCTCAGTAACATACATTGAAGGGCACGCAAACAGCCGGTCAGCAAGGGTAAAAAAGTGCCTTCTCGTCTTTTTCTGCAGTTTTTCCTGACGCTGCTGTCACAGTGAGCTCTTGACCTATCATAATCTGTAAGAAACTGAACATTCACAATTTATCGTGAACACAACCTTTAAGTAAGTTAGTTGTGCCCTTCAATGTATGTTACTGAGGAAAACATGTAACTAGGGGTGAAACTTCTGAGTTTGCAGGGTGAAAGTTTTGTGGACGAGTTGTCTCAGGCCTGTATTTCTCTTCATTCACAATCATTGCACGAGAGCGAGCCAGGAGAAGGAGGCAGTCCGGCAATGGACTGAAGAACGTAGGCGCTGTTGAAATTCATTCATCCATCCCGCCGATATCGGGGTCGAAAATCAGGAAGGGGGTCGGGCCTGTGGTGGTGAGTGAAGAGGGTCGGGCCTGCGGTGGTGAGTGAAGAGGGTCGGGCCTGTGGTGGTGGCTTATATCTCGCTCACTTGGGGGAATTGAGATCTCGCACTGGGCACGTGTTATACGGGAGGGGTCTACTACACAATCAAATAAAAATCACAAAATTCATTTCTGAGGGTGTACTGTGCCTTTAAAGGCAGTGTTGGAGTCACGGCGTAGCGCGCTGGTACAACCAGTGCTGGAGGACACTACATATGTGGATGTATGTGGATCAAATTGGGCAACAGCAGCGAGATGTGCGTCGTGAAAGGTGACAAGGGGAGAGGATAATAGAGTATTTTACCGCCAGCCTTGAAAAGAGATCTGCTTTCTGGTCTTGTAGAAGGAGCGGTTTCTCGTGACCCACATATGGTTTCCGTTATATTAAAGGCAGTGTTCACGATGAATTTCACTTCCAACATCCCCATGGTTTAGAGCAGGTCTGGCGCCCTAGCGAAGTAGCGATATAGCGAAGCAAGCTTGGAAAAGACGCGAAAGTCGCGTTTTTGAGCCAAGATAGGTCCTTCCTTGTTTACGTTGATTTTTGAGCGTGGAGGAATTGACCGCTATGAAGGATGATAGCATTCAATGCAATCAAGCGATCAGCTCACTTATTAGCACTTCGTTGACTTGATCATTTCTGTAATCTGAGTCTTCATTTGTTCATATCGAGGGGGCGGATCTAGGGCACGGGGCGGTTCTGGTACACCAAAACGCTTGTTCGCAGCCGTTATTTTGTCACTCCTGGCTCGTTTTCCACCGTTCTTTCGACACTGGGAGCCTAGGTCCTTCTTGCCTATCATTTCACTGAGGAAAGTCACCGATGATGATCATCGTGAACGCTGCCTTTAAGTCTGACCCATGGACCAGGCGGCTGGCCGTGCGGTGTTGGCGGCATCACCGGCCAACGCGCATTTCAATCGCGCGCGGCGACTCACCGTCGCAGCCCCGTCCATTCGCCAGACTCAATTATGCATTGGAATGATGCATAATTATGGAACGTTTTTTTAAATATTTTTATTCAACAAAAACAAAACAATATTTAATCAAAAAATGTTTGAATGATCACTCGAGAGCATAGTCACCATCCACTTTAAGAACTACATACTTCCCATTTGTTTGGCAGCCGGTCGATTCCACGTGCGAAGAAGTCACGAATCTTGGAGGCTATCCACGCTTTCACATCAGCCACCATGTCATTCGAATCGTCGTAGACTTTGTTTGTTTGCCAGTTTTTCCAAGAACGATTGACATGATAGTCCGTTGGTGATTCTGTCGGTGAGTACAGCGGATGTGGGAGCAGATCCCATCCCTTTTTGGCGATGGATTCGATTACACGGCGCTCAACATATGAACAGGCGTTATCGTGATGGAACACGCTGTGGTTTTTTTTGCGCGGCCTTTTCGCCTGAATTACAGCGCTGAGGCAATCAGGCTGAGTCAGATAGACGTCGCTGTTGATGTCGAATTGCCGCTTGCCATTTCTGTCAGGGATTCTCCATTATTGCCTTTCACCCGCGTCGTTAAACCATAAGAATTGCCATTTGAAATGATTTCCCAATGAATGATTCCGCTTCTGTCCCACCACACATACCCATAGTCTTCTCGCAGTGCACGTCTTTTGGTATTCTGTTGGGGGAAGCACCTGGCAAAACGCAGATCTTCTTTCTTTTAACTTTCTTTGAAGAGAAGCCATGACTCACCTCCAGTGACAAGATTCTCCAAAAATGGTGTTTGTTCGTTTAGCTGATGAAAATCGGTCTTCTTCAGGCGTGGAACGATTGTTGATTGATTGACATTGAAGTCTTCAGCCAGCATTCGCGTTGTCAGGCTTTCGTCCTCTTCCACGGCTATCAGAAGTGTTTGATCATCAAAATCCGATGACGGCCCTCTTCTTTCTTTCTCCTCCAAACTAGTGTCACCTGATTTAAAGCGAGTAAGCGATTTCCGTACTGCACTATCAGTAATTATTCCTTCGCCAAAAAGTTCGTTGAGATCGCGAAATGACTGGGCTGCGGTCCATCCTTTCTTTTTGTGGTAGAGTATAACTAGGCGAATATGAGTGTGATTTTCGAGACGCATTTTATTAACCTATTACTATGTATATGTGCATGTTTATTACACTCACTCAAGGCAAGTGCGTGATAATAATAAGAAGACATGCACAGAAAAAATAACAAGACCGAAAGAAAAAAAAACAAACAGCAATCTTGAGCAAAAATACTCCTATTCTTCATACACCCTACCAATCAAACAAACGGAGATCTATCTCTAGAAAAGAAGAAATCATCAAAATGCTCAGTTTCGTAGCTAAGAACTATTTGGGAGACCCGTCGCCTAAACTGGCCCAAGGAAGCAGCGCCAGTGACTCTTCTAGCGATTTTCAGGTATGCTCTACCCTATGTGGAAAAGACCTAACCCCAACACTGGTAATTGGACGACCGAGAAATATTTTCATTATTTCACTTCTAGTTCTCGATGTGACCAGTTTGAAATTGGGTGCAAGCCTGAAAATACTGCTGTTTTCTAGGAGTTTGCGGACCATGCAAAGGTCAAATACTCTGCGCCGAGAATCCAGCGTTGGCAACCTAAAATATTTGTTCCTTAGGTGGGCCCTGGGTATCTTGGAAATCAGGAAACCACCGATGCGAATCAGCAGTTTGCGAGTGAAACTATTCTGGACCTTTTCGAGCGCGCCAATATCCTTTTTCTTGTGCGGAGCGAATACTGATGTTCCAGATTCCACAATGGGTCGTATATAAGTCTTACATGCTCGGAGCAGAACCTGTTTGTTTCTAGTGGAGATACCCTTATAAATCTGAAAAATCCGCCTGTGAGCCGATTGGCATTTGATTTTGACATGCTCCGAAAAATCCAACTTCCTATCGTAGTGAAAACCGAGGTCTCGAATAGAGTCTACCGCTTGCAGCGCGACACCAGCACATGTATATGAATGGGCCGTCGATGCCGGACTCAAATGAACCCGCATATATACGGTTTTTTGCGGAGCCAGTGGCAGCTGCCATTCTCTCGCCCAGTCAACTATCAGGTCAATCCCCTCCTGCAGCACTTGGGTATCTAATGGATCAGAAATGACTTTGTAGAGCTTTATATTGTCCGCATAAAATTTTACTGTAACACTTTTGTCATGAAAAATGATAGGAATGTCAGCTGTAAAGATAATAATCAATATTGGTGAAAATGTGAGAATACACTCCCTTGTGGAACCCCGCTCGCTATGTTTCTCACCTTGGAATAACAATTCCCGACCCTCACCTGAAACGTCCTATTAGGTAAGAATTGGGCGAGCCATTCTATCAAAATCGGATGAAAACCCAGATCCCGTAGTTTTGATAGTAGTTTCAAATGTGAGACACGATAAAATGTCTTTGCAAAGTCAAAGTAAATGACATCACAACTGCATTTCTTGTCAAGGGCCTTCGTCCAATCATTTATGCATTCCAAAAGGTTCGTTTCTACCGATCTTCCAGGTACAAAACCATGTAGGCTCCTGGGCATGATGTTATTCGAAAACAGATGTAGGACGATGTGCTCTTTTGGAACCTTCTCGAACAGTCTGCAGAAGAGTGAGGTTATGCTAACTGGTCTATAACTTCCTGGATCAGTGGCCGGCTCTTTCTTCAAAACTGGTGTTACAAAAGAGTGCTTCCAGCGGACTGGAACTTCACCGTAGATAAGAGACTGATTGAAGATATAGGCCAAGGAACCACAAATAACGGGTGCAATTTTCTGAATAAAAAAACAGAGGAATGAAATACGGGGTGATCGAGGAAGATTTAGATCACTTTTCTAACAAATCCTGCAACTTCATAGAATGAAACCACGGAAAGTCATACCTGAGAACGATGAAGACCGACAATTTCCGTCATCTTTTTGGAATTGATTCACGAAATGATCCGCCAACATGTTTGCCTTATCACTGGCCGATGTTGCAAGAAGGTCTCCGTTCTTAAGGCAAGGTCCGGTCAAATTTTGACACTACCGAAATTTGGGTTATATAGATTGGGCTGGCCTAGTTGAACATTGTCTGAACGTTTCACGAACTCTGAGTCCTTAGTTCTGGAGAAAACAGCCTCAAAGTCAGGGATTACGGTATTCACAGCATGATAATCATGTCTGGAATGACCGATAATTACACAGCACTTTTGAAGAATGCGTGGACAACCGCTAAAATATGGACGATGGCCACACTTTTCTGACTTTTCTGGATCATCGGCTCACGGAAGTGGCTGGAATAACTTGAAGAAGACCTGTTTTTACGCAGTTTTCGCATGTTCCTTGGGACTACCTGTAGCAGGAGCACGGATTTAGCGGGAAATCTCAAAATCAAAACTCTGTCCGGACCCTGCCTTTAAGACAGCCAATACTACTCCTTTCTTGTAGCTTGGAATTTAGATAACGATAGAAGTTCTTATCTCCCGACTCTATCTTTTTCTTCTCCAGATAACTGTTATACCTACCCAGCTAAGAATAGAACTTTTTCGCAAATGCGTTATATGCTTCCCAATTTCCAGTACGCCTTGCTTCATTAAATAGGCATTCACGATGTTCAGACATTTTTTGCAAGTGAGCAGGCAGGCGAATAGACTTAATAGAGGCCACAAGCTTCCACGGCACATGCAGATAAATAGCTGCTTGAATAATTGACAAAAAAGTTCATATTTCTCATTTACGCTGTTGGTAGATTCTAACAGACTGACCCAGTGAACTTGGCTAAGGTATCCATTGACGGCTGCATAGTCGCACCTCGCGTAAACCCTGCGATAGACTGGTGTAGAGCTCGTTTCACAACATTGAATATCAAATGAAATGCTATTATGATCGCTTAACCCCACCGGAGGCAAAATTTCCAGGTTTTCCAGTAGGGTCTCATGGGTGCAGAACACTAGATCCAGAACATTATGACCTCTAGTAGGTTCATGAACGAATCGGAACAGGTCGTAACTGTAAACTAGCTCCTCGAAACAGGATAGATTTGATGCCACCACATCCCCTTCACTCCTTCGAGCGAAATCCGGCAAATTGAAGCCCCCCACGATGATTGTGTGGAGTTCACACGCTACTAAATCACTCAAAACTTTGACTAGGATTTCGGTTCCGGCAGAATCACAAGACGGGGACCTGTACGCAACCACGACCCTAAAGCTTAAACTTTCATGGTGAAGGTCGACACAATGTATCTCGTAGGCATGTTCCACCGATTCAGAGAAACCCACATAGATTGATAGGCTTCGACGCACCAGCAACATCACCCCGCCGCCTGACTTCCTAACGCGATCACACCTCTTGAATTTATAATCTAGAGAGAGATTTCCCAATAAGGACGAAACCGAATGACTAGGCTTGAGCCATGTTTCAGTGAAGGCATAAATATCATAATTGTTGGAAAGAATCAGGTCAATATGTTCCTTATTTTTTGAGACAGATCTTACATTTGTATACAAACATTTCAAAACACTACAACGATACCGGAGAGGATGAATCAGTTTCCCTGATCAGCGGGCGTTGACTCATCGTGGTTCGATGAGGGGCCCGCAGAAGGGGTTACCCCAGAGGCAGAATCGGCCGGTCCACCTCACCCCTAGAAGGCGAGCCTGGCCCGACAATACCTCCAGGGCCAGCCCTCATACGCCTCCGATATTCCTCCCTTCTTTGAAACCGTTCTTCCTTCGTCAGGGATTCTCTGAGATAGAGCCCCTTAACGGGGAAGAACTTCAGACGGGGGATTTCTCAACGCCTGTTTCTGATAAGCAGAACATGGCATAATAATCTTCAAAAGTCGTTTTTTGCCTTGAATCGGCGAGCCTAAGCGATAAACAGATAGCGGAGAGCAATCCAAATTTAAATGAGAGAGAACATCCATCACAAAATTGGCATCATGACTCGATCTTTGCCGTACAGGAAGATGCTTCGGCTCAGGAACACCATGAAGAATTAGGGAGCGAGCACGCTCCTTCTCACTCTCACTATCACGAGTGGAAAGAAGAGGCGATGAGACTTGAGAAGAAGATGGTAATGCGATGGAATACGTCTGAGAAAGAAAGCTATTTCCATTATCACGCTCAGGATCAACAGACTGAGTTTGTAGAGAACTTCTCAACATGGTGTTTTCCTTGTTGAGGTTTGTCCAAAATTTCGGCGTTCAGACGTAAAGTAGCATCCGTATGACGTCGCCCCTCCAGCAGGAGCGCGAAAATTATCCGAGCGTAGTGCGGCAGTGCATCATCTTCAGAGGTGTGCGGCAAAGTAATTTCAAATTTCGGCAAACGGCAAGGGCAAACCCCAAAAATGAACGGCAAAACGGCCAACGGCAAAATCTGTTTTCTGCTATAATACACCAACATTTGCGTACTAGGGAGGGTTGCAAACTTCAGATGGAGTTTCGGGATGCAATTTTAATATGTTCTAGGGGGGACAGTGTTCCTGCATCCCATGCTCAGAATCTGCTAAATGCTTCAGGCAGTCCCCAAAAAGTTGAACATCTGATCAAGGCCAGAACGGTTCGACCGAAACGAGTAGAGCCGATTTAATGATTGAATTACCTTTAGATGTGTTCAGAACAGATGCAGAAAATTTTGGTGCATTTATTCTGTTTAGATCAGAAATTATGCATTGTTGCCCAAATTCTGATCTCTTCTAAACATACACTAAGGTAATTCAATCGTTAAATCAGCTTTACTCACTTCGGCCGAGCCGTCTGCCCTTGTTCAGATTTTGAACTTTTTAGGGACTGCCTGGGGCGTTTAGCAGATTCTGTGTATGGGGTATTGGAACACTGCCCTCCCTAGAACATATTAAAAGTGCATCCCGAAACTCCATCTGATGTAGACAGCCCTCCTTGTTAGTCATGTCGTATTCCATGCAACGTCTGCCAGTTACAATGAGCCTGACGTTTCAAGAGCCTTAACAGGAAGAAAAATCCTATATATGTATCAGAAGCTACCTGAAAGCCTCAGGTGGTCAGGAGTCACTACCAAGATCAACAAGGCTGTAAGCTTCTCCATCGGCGGCAATAATTCTGTTAATTGTACAAATCAATGCTAGAGATTCAAAAGTTGGGCGTCTTCTTGAGCAGTGCGAAGTGTGACAGGCCCGCAAAGGATTTTCTGAAAGAAGCCTGCGGCCAGCGCGTCCCAGCCTAGTTGATCCGGGGAAGATTAGCAAACCGTAAGCGAGCTTGTTGCCATGGAAGTGTGCTCCCACCCGAAGACTGCGGACGATACTGGTACCACAATCAGGTGCGAATAGAAGGGTGAATACGCGATGATTGGCCGGGATTGATGGCGAAAGACAGTTCACACCGCGATCAGCAGCGCGCGGTTTAGGTTATAACCGTAGTTACAATTTTTACTGTTAGTAGTATGTAGTAGGCTCAAGGATTTCAATTTCGCTCACTTCAAACTACGATAGAATGGTTACCCTTATGAGGCTACAGGAATGGAGTGAGACTAGTCTAGTTGAATGCAGTGCTCACGATAAAAGCAGCCTTCGAATTTTCAAATCAAGAGCTCCGAGGAGCATGTTGATCGAATGCACAGAATGAGGGGCGTTTGACTGGTACATGCGACGCGCGCGGCGGAAATCCGCTGCTCTCACTTCGTCGCTGGAGCACCGCGTGCAGTGCGCTTAGAAAGCTTGACTGCTCTTGGGCTCTTCCCTTTCTGCGTATTCGGCCTACAAGCTGGTACGAGGCCAATTACAGCAATAATGTCGGCTAGAAATCGCTTTATACGGTCCTAAAACTTGAATGTGGTTTACCCGCCCCACTCACCTCCCCTGTGGCTACCGAGGAAGTGGGTGGAGCGAGTACACCACGCTCAGGTTTTGGGCCGTATATTGCTACTGGTTGCTCGTTTTAGGCAAATTTCCCACACTGTTGTTGCAATCGGCCTCAAACCCTTGGATTTCTGGTGAAAAGTTGAATGCGGTTTTAATCGTTGCCTTCAAAGATTTCTCATTTTTTCATCTTTACACCATTCCCTAGCAAACCCAGCTCTGTCATTAAGTCAACCTTTCATTTCATCTAATGATCTCGAAATCGAAGATATTATTGACCACTGCCTTCAATGACCGCTGTGAATATTGATCAACTTTTAAAAAGCCTGACAAAGTGTTTGCAGAATTGATAATTTTCCTGTCCCAATTATTACCATCAGCCAACCAACCGACGATAAGGGTCCCTATATACATGAGTTCTCAATCGGTTCATATGTCTACATATGTAAATAAGGCTGCTTTTGCGCTACAGCATTAATATGACTTGGTTTTGTAATCCTAGAACTTGCAGTATCCGGTATGCCTCTGAAAAAAGGTTTTTTTGCAATTTGGCATTCTTAAAGGGTTAACGATTTTGGTGATTAAAAAAGACATCCTGAGGCTTCTAAACAATTTAGGACTCGAACGAGCTTGTCTGATTACCCAGTCAAGATGTTTTAATAAGTTACCGATTGAAAGGGTACAATTATACAATGAATGAGCTGGAAGTAAAAGCTGGAACTAGTCAAAATAGTTATTTGTAGCAGCTCCGAATCGCTGACCAACACAAAGACTGCGGTGAGGGCAAATCCTGCTGTTTCAACGGATTTTTGCCGAAAATTTGCCGTTTTTAGACGTCAATTTCGGCAAACGGCAACAACAAACCCCAAAAATAGCCGGTAAACGGCAAACGGCTATTGCCGCACACCCTGATCATCTTCCATAATTTCTTTGACGGCCCGCTCGACTTCCCAACCATTAGCTACTCAGACAATGGGGTGGACCAACCGCGGACATGTTCCGTACTGACCGCGTACAGGTTGCGTACCGATGGCGGGATGGGCGACGTTTGGAACGCAATGTGACCGCGGTCGGTACGCAGTGCGGTACTCTTTCGGAATAGACGACCCACTGGGGAAATTTCATGAGAAATGTCTTTCTCACTAGAGTCGTCGATTGATGTAGTCATTTTCAAACACACTGAGCTGTTTGATGTGATCAACCGAAGTGTCGGTCAAGCCCAAACAGTTGCTATTTCATTGTATTCTTCAATGGGACGTCTATTCCGAAAGAGCACCCGCAGTGCCACGCGGTCAGTACGGAATGCCACGCGGTTAGTACGCATCGCTGCGCGGTTGGTACGTCTTGCCCCGCGGTCTGTACGCATTGTCACACGGTCGGTACGCACTGCCACGCTGTCGGTTCGTCTTGCCGCGCGGTTGGTACGCATTACCGCGCGATCGGTACGCACTGCCATGCGGTCGGTACGTCTTGCGACGCGGTCGGGACGCGATGCAACGTGATTAGTACACATTGCCGTGCGGTCGATACGTACAGCCACGAGGTCAATACGTACTGCTACGCAGTCAGATCTCATTGCCACGCGGTCGATACGTGTTGCCACGCGGTCGTTACGCATTATCAGACTGTCGGTACGCTATTGACACGCGGTTGAGACTCATTGCGACGCAATCCCGACGCATTGCAACGCGGTCTCGCTGCCTCTGACCTCAGCCCTGGCGTGCGAAGGACAACGGGAACTTGGTATTTCCACAGCTTTTGTTATTTGTAACTTCACTGGGGAACACTGAAGCTGAAAATAGAAAACTGAGGATGTTCCTGTGATCAAACTCAATGATTTCTTCTTCAAATTTATCAATTTTTTGGAAATTTCCTCAGTCGTTACATCATCAGTGTAATTTTGTGAAGGAAGCTGCGGCGCCGCTAAAGTCTCTCCGAATGCGACTGTCCGCCCAAGAGGTCGGCGAGCGTGTCGAGCGGCCGTCACTAGGGCATTTTTCGAACGAACCTACCCACAACTGAGATACAGCTGACTGTGATACTGTTCACTATTTGTCTGATACATATTTGTGCTAATAGTTTCACAGTTTTAAAAAATACCTTTGCAACCGCCAATCAACACGCACGTCGACCGCGTGGGCGAACAGTCTCATTCGGACTGACTTTACGTAGCATGTGTGGAAGCCAGAAAACGTCAGGTTAGACCAAGTCCATATTTCTGATTTTTCTTTTTGAGAATCTGGCTTCAGAGTTTTGATTGCACGCCACCATAACAATTCTGATGCTCTGCTGTAGACCTCAATCTTGCTTCAAGCGATGCTTCAGTTAAGCACCTCCAATTAGGGGCTTCTTGACAACCTTCGCATACGAGCATGCGCGTCGCCCTTGCTACCTTGGTTACTTCACTTGCAGACATAGCTAACGTCCACCATGGCTCTTCCGAGTGACTTCTTAATTTTAATTTTCTTCTGTACACTTCCACTGTTCAATTTGCTTATGTTGCTTTTTATTGTGGTTTTAGTAATCTTGATCATTTCACGTAGGCCTATAACGCTTCGATGTCTTTTGAGCTTTTGGCTCCTGAATTTGAATATCTTTTTCCAAGAAAAAATTTTGACTTTCTTGGTTAATTCAATTTTCTACATTGTTTGATTTTGGATTCGACTTCTGATTTTGGATACGATTCAATACAAGCTATGATTTTTCGGCAGTTTTCCGGCTTCCCAGAAAGCGAGAGTAAAAAGCGCGATTTCAGACGTGCTTTTTATCTTCAACCTTTTCGGGAGGAGGAAAGCAGCTAAATGAGCTGTTTTTTTTAAATCCTATATTCATATCTATACAAATATCATGCCCTTACTGCAAAACAGAACATGGTTGTTCGGGAGAACTTGGTGGCCAGGGGTGGGGCTCTGATGGGGTTTTTTTCTTTTTTGGGTGGAAGTTCATTTGTTCGCAAATCGCTGAGCGGATAAATTCAGCAGGTGTTAATCCACAAATGCGCAACAGTCCAATAAACTTGCAAAACGAAAACAATGAGAATGAAAAAAAAAACCTCCCCTCTTCGGAATAATAGAACCCAACTCCTCTGAGACTTTTGGCTGAGAAATTGCCGCGAAATAGCCCACCAGACTCCGCATTGGCTCGTGGTTGGCTATTTCGCGGCTTTTCACGAAAAGGACAAGAAATGGAAATAACCGAGAAATAACGAGAAATAACCACAAGAAACCAAGACGCAGCCGTCGCCGGCTTGCCGAGCCGCCATCCGGAACCGCCAGATAGATGGGCGGGGTCTCCAGAGGCTGAGCGAGGCCCGTACCTCAAACTTGGGTAACCGATCCGGCGGAGGTGCTGCAATCTAAATCATACCTCTGGTATGCGTCGTATACTTACCTGGGAAGCACTATTTCGCGGCTACTACGCGGCAAGCAGGCATTTTGCAGATATTTCTCGATCAAATCTCTCAGAGTCAGGGCCACCGAACCCGCAAATAATAAATGAAACATTTTTCCGTATTAATAACTCTGATTAGTATGCAAAAAGGAAAATTAGATGAATACTACCAGTAGAAGCTGCTGCCATCAGCTGTTTTTTGAAAATTCTAAAAATAAGCAGCTCGCTCAGAATCTCGCAAAAAATCTCACAGCAAGTCTGAAAGCGTTTCAACAAAAATGGAGCACAACCAAAAAAAAACTATTCCCAGAAGCAGAACTTCGAAATTGGAGGTTCAAATGCTTCAACAACCTTAAACTGTGAGGAAACCACGTGAAATGAATGTTAATAATGAATCACAATAAACTACAACGCCAGAATGATTCAACAAGAGAAACATGAACAAAACAAGTGAGAAAGGGGTAAATGCTCTCAAATCGTTCAAGAAAGTGCTGGGAGAAGCTGAGGGAGTCAGAGGGAATCTGATCGATACGGGACAATGCTCTACTCAGAAATTCGCGGCGTCCAACGGGTGGCAAGCAATCACCTCACAGCGTGCTTCCCCACGACCGCTGAAAAGGGGCGGGACTGCTCCCCTAGAGTTGCCTGTCACCCCCTCGAGTTGTCCGTCACTCCCATAGAGTCGCACGTCGACCACCCGACGACTGGTAGTTGGACACTAGTCGGCCGCTAGTTGGATACCTGTCGACCGGTAATTGGATACCTGTAGACCGGTAGTTGAATATGTACTTGTCGACCGTTCATGGGATGGATACGTGTCGAACGTTAGATGGATACGTGCCCACCTGTAGTTGGATACGTGTCGGCCGTTTGTTGGATAGGTGTTGACCGTTTGTAGGATAGCTGTCCACCGGTAGATGGATATCTGTCGACCGGTAGTTGGGCACCTGTAGACCCCGAACATTAATGCCGCTGGCTTCTTAAAATCGCCGAGTTGCGGCAAACCTTGTCGAAGTGCTGGTAAGACACTTGCAAAACGAAATTTTTTCCTAATTTTCGTTCAAAAACCTCATACATCGAAACGTGAGAAGGATAAGGCTTGCTGTTCTTTATTAGCAGCTAACAGTAACACAACAGTTTAACAGATGTGAAATAGTATAGTGGTATAGTCTCCAAAAACGAAATAACAACAAATGAGACATATGGTGCACACCGTACCGTCAGAAATGAGTCGCCGCTTTCTCAGAACTCCAGTCCAGGCAATTTGTGGTGTGAAAATAAAATGAGACTGGAATTTAGAGAACTTTTACAGGTGATTTTTGGGTCGACTAACCCACTTCATCAAAACTGCTACTTGTTTAACTATGTCTAATCCTAAAATGTATTGATTCTTGAGACGAGCCTTGGGTGGTCAAGACGATGAAATTTTGGAGAAGTTCTGCAGCAACTACAGTTTTGTACCATAGCGGAAAGACTGATTTGAGAGTTATGGTCGAGTATGGTTAACTACTGGGTGCTTTTTGAATATGGTGGCAAAATTTTCTGATATTACCGTCTCTACACAAGCGCGTCGAAAATCACCTTGTATAATCTGTTCTTCCTACAAAATCTTACTCTCGAAATGCGCAGTGTTCCGCAGCACAAGTGGTTTTCAAAACGAATGATGCGCGAAGGTCTGGAGAGTCCCTGTTTTCCACATTAGAACTCGTCGCTAAGTCGGCTTCAGTACATGTTCCTCTTTCCAGCATGTGACCGTGAAGAACTGATACGATAGAATCAATTCAAAGAAGAGTGTGTCTACTCCAAAACGTATTATAGCTAAACCCTTGAACCCGCTATTGAAAGAATGCAAGAGCAAGATGCCGATTTTCAAATAAGGGCTAGAAAGGCCTTCGAAATAGATGTATTCGTCATACTTTCTTCGCTGTACACATTTTACCAACCCTACCCAAAACCGATAAGATCGATCAATTATCGATTTTCTTGGAAATGAGTTAAAAGGACGAAATTCGATGGAGAATCTTCAGCCGCTTTTGACTACGAAGTTTGCCACCAGAATATCTTCAGGGAACGAAAAAAATAAGGAAAATGTGGGAGCCCGGAATTCGGCAGAAATCGCGTGTGGAATTCGACATCTTGCCCTTGCTTGCTTTTAGCAGAGGGTCCGAAGACTTTAGCAAAGACGCATTTAAAAGTAGACACCCTCTGCTTCAAAATAACCCTACCAGAGCAGTTCTTCACGCACGCATGAGGGCAGTAAGAAGAATCGCAGAAAGCGACTGTGTGGAGACTTACTTTGTATAACTTGAGGACGCCTCAGGCTTCTGCCCAGCACTTATTTCAAAAATGATTTTACGAACCGAAAATCGGTTTTGAGAGGAGGCACACCGGAATGAACAGAACATAAAAGGCGAGTGGGTACTCTTTCGGAAAAAACGACCTACTAGAAAAATTCTATGAGAAATGATCCCACTAGAGCCGTCGAATAATTTAGTCTTTTTGAAACACACTGAACTGTTTGCCGTGACCAGTCGAACGGTTGGCTAAGCCCAAACAATTGCTAATTTTATTGTATTCTTTAGTGGGTCGTCTCTTCCGAAAGAGCACCGACGAATGGACATGCCTATATGCCAACGGGATAAAGTTTGAATCTTTGTAACCATACCCTTCATTTCCATGCTACTCGCAGTCGTATTATCACAATCGTGGATGCGAAGCGGTTGTTTTTCGAAAAATTCAACCATGAAAATGATGATATCACTCTGAAACCGCACCACTTCTTTGATAGTGATATAGAAAAGTACGAGTAGCGGGGAAATGAAGACTACATAGATCATCCTGTAACTGCAGCTACCTTTTTTATTATGTTCTTCTCACCCCTCCCCCCCAACTGAAGAGTAAAGTAGTGTAAGTGAGAGGGCTACCTTCGGAGTTAGCAGTGGGAACGAATAGACCCTAGGGCTGCCTTTAATTGAAAGAAGACCGCAATGAATTCGACCTAGGAACCAGATAATATTTTTTATCGAATATCTATCCAGCCACGAAGCGGAGCGATAAACGGGAAAATTTTAGTTTGGTTTTGCGCTGGCCTTGTGATTTTGTGGTTGAACTTGTGCAGGTCTGCCGGATGAGCTAGGTCGATTGCAAAAATACCCATAAGGAGATCCGGGAAATTGTAGACTCATTCTATTTTCACACATACATGTGATTGCATAGGGCTGCCGGATTGCTACATACCTGCTTGTTGCACAGAATATCACTTGGCAAAATGCTTTTGTCCCTGAGCCTCATGGTGTGCAAACACATTTTTCGAACTGAGCTGCAAAAAGGGGAAAACTATCTTTCCCGAAAACTTTTCGCAAGTTTGAAAACTTCGGAAGAACTCCCCTTTTCTGGTGACGTATCGGCACGTAGCACCTTCATCGCACCTTCGCACTCAGCTGACGGAGCTGAGTCCAAGTGCGCCAATGTTACGAAGTGGTTGTGCAGGTACTTTTTGGAAACGCTCGGTTTTTCTCCCGTTTGCAGCCTCAATCAATAGATGATTCTGTGAAATATTTTTTGCAGGGATATAGATGACAATCATAATCTCAGCTACTGACAAACCAGACTTAGCGGGACCTAGCGTCAAAAATAAAAGCAATAAAAACAACGTTCAACGGTGTATTGTGATAGGACTTCTGAGCACGCTTCATGGAGGGGTGATCACGATTTCGCGCCTCTAAAAAGGGAGACTAACTCTGTATTACACAAGAATAAGAACCTGAACTCAGTGAAATCAAGATAATTGAAGTATACTACCGTTTATACATTTGGTTCAAGGGAGAGTCTACGATGGGAAAACTCTGTTTGAAGTTCGAGCAATGTAATTCCACCAAACTTTGTCCGGCTGGGTTATTTTGAGCGTAAAACACGATTATGAGGTCCGTTTCCAATTTTTCGAAAGATTGCTGAGCGTTTTGGAAAGTAGAATAGGAACACAAACGACGGACGAATGTAACTACTTTCAACCAATTATTCGGGGCGGGGTACTACGCAGTTTCAGTATAGATGTCTGAGAGATATCAGTAACACAATTAAAGGCGTCCTTATCTTGACCATGTCGCTAGCGCAGAGAACAGCCAAACATAATTCCAATTCACAATTTTCCCATCAATTGCTTTTGTTAGCTTGTGACAAAAGAAACCCTGTGAAGTCGACATGCAATACGGTCGTTCTCGGAGCCCTGTTGCGGTCCGCAATAACTGACTAAGGCTGTTGAATCACGCGATACGATGACAATCCTGCTGGGAGAACGGTGAATCTTGCCGGTGCCATATGGTCCCAGCACGACCATAATCCTATGGTGTGATGCAACAGCCGTTGTCCGCTAATGCGGACCGGGATTTGGCTTAGAGAACGACACTGCATAGAATTTAAGAGAAAAAAGTATAGAAAATTTTATGGAAGCGGTAATTTTACATGGTATCATCCCCGAGTCTTTCTAAATTTTCAAATCAAAACAAAGGTCATGTTTATGAAGTTCGAAATCGAAGTCGGACATACTGCCGAATTCCCCCACCCTACTGAATTTCCTTAGATTTATGTGACCCTTAATTGTCCCTTTTCTAAGCTAGTGCTGATTATAAAATACCCTTCAGCTTAACACACTTTCCCCTGCTTAGAATTCTGATTCCGTCACAACTTTCCTCACAACTTCACCCATTAATCTTCTGATTTCACCTGATTTTCTCCAACTATTAGGTAAATTTCCCTGAAATTATTAGGTATTCATAACAACCGCCCTTTCTCTGAGTCCTTCTAATGATCTCGTTGAACGATTCAAAGCTAACAATGAAAGTATGCATGGCACATATTTATTCCAAACATTGAAGTTCAAATATAAATTCAAATATACACTAAAATAAATTTAAATACCCGAGCGATTCGTTTTTCTCATTTTTTCGAAATGATTAAATAAATCCGAAATACTCCCTCCATGAATATTTGCAAAATGCGTTCGGAAAGTCATGTTAACGTTTCATATTTTGAATACAGTCTAAATATTGCACAAATATGAAGAATATAGTGAGTTCTAGGATGGTCGAATATTGAGCGCAAATGGAGCGGAGAAAATCAATTACAAACAATCCCTACAAAAGAAACAGTGAGAATCCCGCTCAAGAATCGCAGGAAGCCCAGATGCTCTTCCTTGTTTCAATTGTTTCATCCGATTTCGAAATGCGCGCGTCAGCCAACGCATGTGGCCCACAGAGCAACCTGAACGCACTGCACGTTGCAATCACAACCGAAACGCACTGCAAGTTCGAATATAGTGGGTCCATCCACGGCAGGGACCGATGCACAACCCCTGCCGCCGGTGGTGGCGGGCGCCAGGCGGAAGGGCATCGATCGATTGCTGGCCGCACAGCTGACCATCACCATTGCATTTTCCTCTTTTCATCCCTTTTCTGCTTTCTCCTTCCATATTTGTATCTATCTCTCACTTTTTCTCTTCCTCCTTTATTAACTTGGTGTTTCTAACTGCGTCTGCGTTTGATTCACGTATCTTCGTCAACAAACTACGCGATGTTAACACTTTTTAATGCAAATTATTTTTTTAGATTAATATTCCATCGCACACGCAGTTAGAACACCAAGTTAATAATGGAGGAAGAGAAAAAGTAGGAGATAGATACAAATATTGAAGGAGAAAGCAGAAGAGGGATGAAAAGAGGAAAATGCAATAGTGCTTGTCAGCTGTGCGGCCGGCAATCGATCGATGCCCTTCCGCCGGGCGCCCACCACCACCGTCGGCAGGGGTTGTGCATCGGTCCCTGCCGTGGATGGATCCACTATATCAACTGCTCTGCGTTTCGGTCGCAGTGGGCGGGGAGAAGCGGGATCGGTTGCGCTCCGGGCTTGCTACTGTCGGAGCATTAGATTTGTGATCACACAATTTTATAGGACGAGAAATCCGATTTAACCCAGGGGTGTCCTATCTTTTTGATACGCGATTTAAAACAGAAATATATTCTAGAAAAGTGCACAAACATTTGATCTAACCCAAAAGATGTATACGGGGGTTATTTTACATCCGTATCATTGTAGTATAGACGAAAAAGATCTATCTTGCCTAACAAACACGAGACTAACAAATTCAGGGGTGTCCTATCTTTATGATACGCAGTGTATAAATCGTCGGCCGCATGGCGAAATTGAGGAAGTGGGGCGAGGGTTAGTGGAAACTGATAGAAATAATCTTCTAATATTCCGACCGTTTTGTGCACAGGTATCTGGTGTCTGTGGTTGGTCAGTCTCGAATGGCAATTGGCAAGGACGACCTTTTGAAAGTACTCAGACAATGGGGTGGACCGACCGCGGGCGAGAAATCGCGTCTCGTACCGACTGCGTGCCACTATCGTACTGACCGCGTGCAAAAAATTAATTCCTTACCGAACGCGGGCATTTGCGTACTGACCGCGTAAACGAAAGAGTGCACGCGGTCGATACACCTGAGCTCCGTACCAACCGCCAGCGATTTTCCATGGAGGCGTACTGACCACGCGCAGTCATCTTTGCGCGCGGTCAGTACGAAACATGACTTTTCGCTGCGGTCGGTAAGTGAGCACACGCAGTCAGTACGCAAGTGCTCGCGTTCAGTACGCAACCGCCCTCTATCAGCACGCTAGAAAACTGGTCGGTGAGGTCGTTCTGTCAGTTTACGTGGTCGGTATGAAATTGTTGGCGTTCAGTATGCAATCGCCCGCGTTCAGTACGCAGGCGAACTGGTGAGTGAGGTCGGTTTGTCAGTTCGCGCGGTCGGTACGCAAGTGTTCGTGTTCAGTACGCAAACGCCCGCGTTTAGTACGCAAGTGTTCGTGTTCAGTACGCAAACGCCCGCGTTTAGTACGCAAGCAAACTGGTGAGTGAGGTCGGTTTCTCAGATTGCGCGGTCGGTACGCAGGTGTTCGTGCTCAGTACGCAAACGCCCGCGTTCAGTACGCAGGCGAACTGGGGAATGAGGTCGGTTTGCAGTTCGCGCGGTCGGTACGCAAGTGTTCGTGTTCAGTACCCAAACGCCCGCGTTTAGTACGCAGGCGAACTGGTGAGTGAGGTCGGTTTGTCAGTTCGCGCGGTCGGTACGCAAGCCCACGCAATCAATACGCAATCGCCCGCGTTCAGTACGCAGGCGAACTGGTGAAGTGAGGTCGGTTTGTCAGTGAGATGTGATTTATTCAGAAAAGCCACACAGGTTCCGGATTGAGGCGCCGCGAAGCGGCAGAACCCCGGTTTATTGTTCCCGGACAAAGCGCCGCGAAGCGCGCGCTTTGTCAGGAATTTTTCGTGATCGCGAGAGATGTGATTTATTCAGAGAAAGCCACACAGGTTCGGACTGGGCCCGCGAAGCGGCGCGAACTCCCGGTTTATTGTTCCCGGACAAAGCGCCGCGAAGCGCACTTTGCAGCCAGGGTTTTCGTGACCGTGAGAGATGTGATTTTTTCAGAAGAAGCCACACAGGGTTCCGCGCGAACCCCCGGTTTATTGTTCCCGGACAAAGCGCCGCGAAGCGGCGCTTTGCCGGGTTTCGTGACCGTGAGAGATGTGATTTATTCAGAAAAGCCACACAGGTTCCGGACTGAGCGCCGCGAAGCGGCAGAACCCCGGCTTATTGTTCCCGGACAAAGCGCCGCGAAGCGGCGCTTTGGCCGGGGTTTTCGTGATCGTGAGAGATATGATTTATGTTCGTGTTCAGTACGCAAACGCCCGCGTTTAGTACGCAAGTGTTCGTGTTCAGTACGCAAACGCCCGCTTTAGTACGCAGGCGAACTGGTGAGTGAGGTCGGTTTGTCAGTTCGCGCGGTCGGTACGCAAGTGTTCGTGTTCAGTACCCAAACGCCCGCGTTTAGTACGCAGGCGAACTGGTGAGTGAGGTCGGTTTGTCAGTTCGCGCGGTCGGTACGCAAGCCCACGCAATCAATACGCAATCGCCCGCGTTCAGTACGCAGGGGCGAACTGGTGAGTGAGGTCGGTTTGTCAGTGAGATGTGATTTATTCAGAAAGCCACACAGGTTCCGGACTGAGCGCCGCGAAGCAGCGCGAACCCCTCGGCTTATTGTTCCCGGGCAAAGCGCCGCTTCGCGGCGCTTTGTCCAGGCGTTTAAACGGAGGGTTCGCGCCGCTTCGCCAAGCTAATCGGAACAATAAACCGGGAGGTTCCCGCCGCTTCGCGGCGC
Organism: Aplectana chamaeleonis; assembly: GCA_029168955.1. Taxonomy (NCBI): domain Eukaryota; kingdom Metazoa; phylum Nematoda; class Chromadorea; order Rhabditida; family Cosmocercidae; genus Aplectana; species Aplectana chamaeleonis. The sequence continues at coordinate 210,107 of JAPDOI010000617.1, read as the reverse complement.
TTTGTCCGGGAACAATAAACCGGGAGGTTCGCGCCGCTTCGCGGCGCTTTGTCCGGGAACAATAAACCGGGAGGTTCGCGCCGCTTCGCGGCGCTCAGTCCGGAACCTGTGTGGCTTTTCTGAATAAATCACATCTCTCACGGTCACGAAAACCCCGGCCAAAGCGCCGCTTCGCGGCGCTTTGTCCGGGAACAATAAACCGGGAGATTCGCGCCGCTTCGCGGCGCTCAGTCCGGAACCTGTGTGGCTTTTCTGAATAAATCACATCTCTCACGGTCACGAAAACCCCGACCAAAGCGCCGCTTCGCGGCGCTTTGGCCGGGAACCATAAACCGGGGGTCCGCGCCGCTTTGCGGCGCTCAGTCCGGAACCTGTGTGGCTTTTCTGAATAAATCACATCTCTCACGGTCACGAAAACCCCGACCAAAGCGCCGCTTCGCGGCGCTTTGTCCGGGAACAATAAACCGGGAGGTTCGCGCCGCTTCGCGGCGCTCAGTCCGGAACCTGTGTGGCTTTTCTGAATAAATCACATCTCTCACGGTCACGAAAACCCCGGCCAAAGCGCCGCTTCGCGGCGCTTTGTCCGGGAACAATAATCCAGGAAGTTCGCGCCGCTTCGCGGCGCTCAGTCCGGAACCTGTGTGGCTTTTCTGAATAAATCACATCTCTCACGGTCACGAAAACCCCGGCCAAAGCGCCGCTTCGCGGCGCTTTGTCCGGGAACAATAAACCGGGAGGTTCGCGCCGCTTCGCGGCGCTCAGTCCGGAACCTGTGTGGCTTTTCTGAATAAATCACATCTCTCACGGTCACGAAAACCCCGGCCAAAGCGCCGCTTCGCGGCGCTTTGTCCGGGAACAATAAACCGGGGTTCGCGCCGCTTCGCGGCGCTCAGTCCGGAACCTGTGTGGCTTTTCTGAATAAATCACATCTCTCACGGTCACGAAAACCCCGACCAAAGCGCCGCTTCGCGGCGCTTTGTCCGGGAACAATAAACCGGGAGGTTCGCGCCGCTTCGCGGCGCTCAGTCCGGAACCTGTGTGGCTTTTCTGAATAAATCACATCTCTCACGGTCACGAAAACCCCGGCCAAAGCGCCGCTTCGCGGCGCTTTGTCCGGGAACAATAAACCGGGGGTTCGCGCCGCTCCGCGGCGCTCAGTCCGGAACCTGTGTGGCTTTTCTGAATAAATCACATCTCTCACGGTCACGAAAACCACGGCCAAAGCGCCGCTTCGCGGCGCTTTGTCCGGGAACAATAAACCAGGAAGTTCGGGACGCTTCGCGGGGCTCAGTGCGGGACCTGGGAGGCTTTTCTGAATAAACCACATCTCTCACGGTCACGAAAACCCGGCCAAAGCGCCGCTTCGCGGCGCTTTGTCCGGGAACAATAAACCGGGAGGTTCGCGCCGCTTCGCGGCGCTCAGTCCGGAACCTGTGTGGCTTTTCTGAATAAATCACATCTCTCACGGTCACGAAAACCCCGGCCAAAGCGCCGCTTCGCGGCGCTTTGTCCGGGAACAATAAACCGGGAGGTTCGCGCCGCTTCGCGGCGCTCAGTCCGGAACCTGTGTGGCTTTTCTGAATAAATCACATCTCTCACGGTCACGAAAACCCCGACCAAAGCGCCGCTTCGCGGCGCTTTGTCCGGGAACAATAAACCGGGAGGTTCGCGCCGCTTCGCGGCGCTCAGTCCGGAACCTGTGTGGCTTTTCTGAATAAATCACATCTCTCACGGTCACGAAAACCCCGGCCAAAGCGCCGCTTCGCGGCGCTTTGTCCGGGAACAATAAACCGGGAGGTTCGCGCCGCTTCGCGGCGCTCAGTCCGGAACCTGTGTGGCTTTTCTGAATAAATCACATCTCTCACGGTCACGAAAACCCCGGCCAAAGCGCCGCTTCGCGGCGCTTTGTCCGGGAACAATAAACCGGGGGGTTCGCGCGGAACCTGTGTGGCTTTTCTGAAAAAATCACATCTCTCACGGTCACGAAAACCCCGGCCAAAGCGCCGCTTCGCGGCGGTTTGTCCGGGAACAATAAACCGGGAGGTTCGCGCCGCTTCGCGGGGCTCAGTCCGGAACCTGTGTGGCTTTTCTGAATAAATCACATCTCTCACGGTCACGAAAACCCCGGCCAAAGCGCCGCTTCGCGGCGCTTTGTCCGGGAACAATAAACCGGGGGGTTCGCGCGGAACCTGTGTGGCTTTTCTGAAAAAATCACATCTCTCACGGTCACGAAAACCCCGGCCAAAGCGCCGCTTCGCGGCGCTTTGTCCGGGAACAATAAACCGGGGTTCGCGCCGCTTCGCGGCGCTCAGTCCAGAACCTGTGTGGCTTTTCTGAATAAATCACATCTCTCACGGTCACGAAAACCCCGGCCAAAGCGCCGCTTCGCGGCGCTTTGTCCGGGAACAATAAACCGGGGGGTTCGCGCCGCTTCGCGGCGCTCAGTCCGGAACCTGTGTGGCTTTTCTGAATAAATCACATCTCTCACGGTCACGAAAACCCCGGCCAAAGCGCCGCTTCGCGGCGCTTTGTCCGGGAACAATAAACCGGGAGGTTCGCGCCGCTTCGCGGCGCTCAGTCCGGAACCTGTGTGGCTTTTCTGAATAAATCACATCTCTCACGGTCACGAAAACCCGGCCAAAGCGCCGCTTCGCGGCGCTCTGTCCGGGAACAATAAACCGGGGGTTCGCGCCGCTCCGCGGCGCTCAGTCCGGAACCTGTGTGGCTTTTCTGAATAAATCACATCTCTCACGGTCACGAAAACCCCGGCCAAAGCGCCGCTTCGCGGCGCTTTGTCCGGGAACAATAAACCGGGGGGTTCGCGCCGCTTCGCGGCGCTCAGTCCGGAACCTGTGTGGCTTTTCTGAATAAATCACATCTCTCACGGTCACGAAAACCCCGGCCAAAGCGCCGCTTCGCGGCGCTTTGTCCGGGAACAATAAACCGGGGGGTTCGCGCCGCTCCGCGGCGCTCAGTCCGGAACCTGTGTGGCTTTTCTGAATAAATCACATCTCTCACGGTCACGAAAACCCCGGCCAAAGCGCCGCTTCGCGGCGCTTTGTCCGGGAACAATAAAACAATAAACCGGGGGGTTCGCGCCGCTCCGCGGCGCTCAGTCCGGAACCTGTGTGGCTTTTCTGAATAAATCACATCTCTCACGGTCACGAAAACCCCGGCCAAAGCGCCGCTTCGCGGCGCTTTGTCCGGGAACAATAAACCGGGAGGTTCGCGCCGCTTCGCGGCGCTCAGTCCGGAACCTGTGTGGCTTTTCTGAATAAATCACATCTCTCACGGTCACGAAAACCCCGGCCAAAGCGCCGCTTCGCGGCGCTTTGTCCGGGAACAATAAACCGGGAAGTTCGCGCCGCTTCGCGGCGCTCAGTCCGGAACCTGTGTGGCTTTTCTGAATAAATCACATCTCTCACGGTCACGAAAACCCCGGCCAAAGCGCCGCTTCGCGGCGCTTTGTCCGGGAACAATAAACCGGGGGGTTCGCGCCGCTTCGCGGCGCTCAGTCCGGAACCTGTGTGGCTTTTCTGAATAAATCACATCTCTCACGGTCACGAAAACCCCGGCCAAAGCGCCGCTTCGCGGCGCTTTGTCCGGGAACAATAAGCCGGGGGGTTCGCGCCGCTTCGCGGCGCTCAGTCCGGAACCTGTGTGGCTTTTCTGAATAAATCACATCTCTCACGGTCACGAAAACCCCGGCCAAAGCGGCGCTTCGCGGCGCTTTGTCCGCGAACAATAAACCGGGGGGTTCGCGCCGCTCCGCGGCGCTCAGTCCGGAACCTGTGTGGCTTTTCTGAATAAATCACATCTCTCACGGTCACGAAAACCCCGGCCAAAGCGGCGCTTCGCGGCGCTTTGTCCGGGAACAATAAACCGGGGGGTTGACGCCGCTTCGCGGCGCTCAGTCCGGAACCTGTGTGGCTTTTCTGAATAAATCACATCTCTCACGGTCACGAAAACCCCGGCCAAAGCGCCGCTTCGCGGCGCTTTGTCCGGGAACAATAAACCGGGGGGTTCGCGCCGCTTCGCGGCGCTCAGTCCGGAACCTGTGTGGCTTTTCTGAATAAATCACATCTCTCACGGTCACGAAAACCCCGGCCAAAGCGCCGCTTCGCGGCGCTTTGTCCGGGAACAATAAACCCGGGGGGTTGTGGCGCTTCGCGGCGCTCAGTCCGGGACCTGTCTGGCTTTTCTGAATAAATCACATCTCTCACGGTCACGAAAACCCCGGCCAAAGCGCCGCTTCGCGGCGCTTTGTCCGGGAACAATAAACCGGGAAGTTCGCGCCGCTTCGCGGCGCTCAGTCCGGAACCTGTGTGGCTTTTCTGAATAAATCACATCTCTCACGGTCACGAAAACCCCGGCCAAAGCGCCGCTTCGCGGCGCTTTGTCCGGGAACAATAAACCGGGGGGTTCGGCGCTCAGTCCGGAACCTGTGTGGCTTTTCTGAATAAATCACATCTCTCACGGTCACGAAAACCCCGGCCAAAGCGCCGCTTCGCGGTGCTTTGTCCGGGAACAATAAACCGGGAGGTTCGCGCCGCTTCGCGGCGCTCAGTCCGGAACCTGTGTGGCTTTTCTGAATAAATCACATCTCTCACGGTCACGAAAACCCCGGCCAAAGCGCCGCTTCGCGGCGCTTTGTCCGGGAACAATAAACAGGGGGTTCGCGCCGCTTCGCGGCGCTCAGTCCGGAACCTGTGTGGCTTTTCTGAATAAATCACATCTCTCACGGTCACGAAAACCCCGGCCGAAGCGCCGCTTCGCGGCGCTTTGTCCGGGAACAATAAACCGGGGTTCGCGCCGCTTCGCGGCGCTCAGTCCGGAACCTGTGTGGCTTTTCTGAATAAATCACATCTCTCACGGTCACGAAAACCCCGGCCAAAGCGCCGCTTCGCGGCGCTTTGTCCGGGAACAATAAACCGGGGGGTTCGCGCCGCTTCGCGGCGCTCAGTCCGGAACCTGTGTGGCTTTTCTGAATAAATCACATCTCTCACGGTCACGAAAACCCCGGCCAAAGCGCCGCTTCGCGGCGCTTTGTCCGGGAACAATAAACCGGGAGGTTCGCGCCGCTTCGCGGCGCTCAGTCCGGAACCTGTGTGGCTTTTCTGAATAAATCACATCTCTCACGGTCACGAAAACCCCGGCCAAAGCGCCGCTTCGCGGCGCTTTGTCCGGGAACAATAAACCGGGAAGTTCGCGCCGCTTCGCGGCGCTCAGTCCGGAACCTGTGTGGCTTTTCTGAATAAATCACATCTCTCACGGTCACGAAAACCCCGGCCAAAGCGCCGCTTCGCGGCGCTTTGTCCGGGAACAATAAACCGGGGGGTTCGCGCCGCTTCGCGGCGCTCAGTCCGGAACCTGTGTGGCTTTTCTGAATAAATCACATCTCTCACGGTCACGAAAACCCCGGCCAAAGCGCCGCTTCGCGGCGCTTTGTCCGGGAACAATAAACCGGGGGGTTCGCGCCGCTTCGCGGCGCTCAGTCCGGAACCTGTGTGGCTTTTCTGAATAAATCACATCTCTCACGGTCACGAAAACCCCGGCCAAAGCGCCGCTTCGCGGCGCTTTGTCCGGGAACAATAAACCGGGAGGTTCGCGCCGCTTCGCGGCGCTCAGTCCGGAACCTGTGTGGCTTTTCTGAATAAATCACATCTCTCACGGTCACGAAAACCCCGGCCAAAGCGCCGCTTCGCGGCGCTTTGTCCGGGAACAATAAAACAATAAACCGGGGGGTTCGCGCCGCTCCGCGGCGCTCAGTCCGGAACCTGTGTGGCTTTTCTGAATAAATCACATCTCTCACGGTCACGAAAACCCCGGCCAAAGCGCCGCTTCGCGGCGCTTTGCCCGGGAACAATAAGCCGGGGGGTTCGCGCCGCTTCGCGGCGCTCAGTCCGGAACCTGTGTGGCTTTTCTGAATAAATCACATCTCTCACGGTCACGAAAACCCCGGCCAAAGCGCCGCTTCGCGGCGCTTTGTCCGGGAACAATAAACCGGAGGGTTCGCGCCGCTTCGCGGCGCTCAGTCCGGAACCTGTGTGGCTTTTCTGAATAAATCACATCTCTCACGGTCACGAAAACCCCGGCCAAAGCGCCGCTTCGCGGCGCTTTGTCCGGGAACAATAAACCGGGGTTCGCGCCGCTTCGCGGCGCTCAGTCCGGAACCTGTGTGGCTTTTCTGAATAAATCACATCTCTCACGGTCACGAAAACCCTGGCCAAAGCGCCGCTTCGCGGCGCTTTGTCCGGGAACAATAAACCGGGGGTTCGCGCCGCTTCGCGGTGCTCAGTCCGGAACCTGTGTGGCTTTTCTGAATAAATCACATCTCTCACGGTCACGAAAACCCCGGCCAAAGCGGCGCTTCGCGGCGCTTTGTCCGGGAACAAAAAACCGGGGGTTCGCGCCGCTCCGCGGCGCTCAGTCCGGAACCTGTGTGGCTTTTCTGAATAAATCACATCTCTCACGGTCACGAAAACCCCGGCCAAAGCGCCGCTTCGCGGTGCTTTGTCCGGGCACAATAAACCGGGGGTTCGCGCCGCTTCGCGGCGCTCAGTCCGGAACCTGTGTGGCTTTTCTGAATAAATCACATCTCTCACGGTCACGAAACCCCGGCCAAAGCGCCGCTTCGCGGCGCTTTGTCCGGGAACAATAAACCGGGGGTTCGCGCCGCTTCGCGGCGCTCAGTCCGGAACCTGTGTGGCTTTTCTGAATAAATCACATCTCTCACGGTCACGAAAACCCCGGCCAAAGCGCCGCTTCGCGGCGCTTTGTCCGGGAACAATAAACCGGGGTTCGCGCCGCTTCGCGGCGCTCAGTCCGGAACCTGTGTGGCTTTTCTGAATAAATCACATCTCTCACGGTCACGAAAACCCCGGCCAAAGCGCCGCTTCGCGGCGCTTTGTCCGGGAACAATAAACCGGGGGTTCGCGCCGCTTCGCGGCGCTCAGTCCGGAACCTGTGTGGCTTTTCTGAATAAATCACATCTCTCACGGTCACGAAAACCCGGGGCAAAGCGGCGCTTCGCGGCGGCTTGGCCCGGGACAATAAACCGGGGTTCGCGCCGCTTCGCGGCGCTCAGTCCGGAACCTGTGTGGCTTTTCTGAATAAATCACATCTCTCACGGTCACGAAAACCCCGGCCAAAGGGGCGCTTCGCGGCGCCTTGTCCGGGGACAATAAACCGGGGTTCGCGCCGCTTCGCGGCGCTCAGTCCGGAACCTGTGTGGCTTTTCTGAATAAATCACATCTCTCACGGTCACGAAAACCCCGGCCAAAGCGCCGCTTCGCGGCGCTTTGTCCGGGAACAATAAACCGGGGGGTTCGCGCCGCTTCGCGGCGCTCAGTCCGGAACCTGTGTGGCTTTTCTGAATAAATCACATCTCTCACGGTCACGAAAACCCCGGCCAAAGCGCCGCTTCGCGGCGCTTTGTCCGGGAACAATAAACCGGGGGGTTCGGCGCTCAGTCCGGAACCTGTGTGGCTTTTCTGAATAAATCACATCTCTCACGGTCACGAAAACCCCGGCCAAAGCGCCGCTTCGCGGCGCTTTGTCCGGGAACAATAAACCGGGGGGTTCGCGCCGCTTCGCGGCGCTCAGTCCGGAACCTGTGTGGCTTTTCTGAATAAATCACATCTCTCACGGTCACGAAAACCCCGGCCAAAGCGCCGCTTCGCGGCGCTTTGTCCGGGAACAATAAACCGGGAGGTTCGCGCCGCTTCGCGGCGCTCAGTCCGGAACCTGTGTGGCTTTTCTGAATAAATCACATCTCTCACGGTCACGAAAACCCCGGCCAAAGCGCCGCTTCGCGGCGCTTTGTCCGGGAACAATAAACCGGGAAGTTCGCGCCGCTTCGCGGCGCTCAGTCCGGAACCTGTGTGGCTTTTCTGAATAAATCACATCTCTCACGGTCACGAAAACCCCGGCCAAAGCGCCGCTTCGCGGCGCTTTGTCCGGGAACAATAAACCGGGGTTCGCGCCGCTTCGCGGCGCTCAGTCCGGAACCTGTGTGGCTTTTCTGAATAAATCACATCTCTCACGGTCACGAAAACCCGGCCAAAGCGCCGCTTCGCGGCGCTTTGTCCGGGAACAATAAACCGGGGTTCGCGCCGCTTCGCGGCGCTCAGTCCGGAACCTGTGTGGCTTTTCTGAATAAATCACATCTCTCACGGTCACGAAAACCCCGGCCAAAGCGCCGCTTCGCGGCGCTTTGTCCGGGAACAATAAACCGGGGGTTCGCGCCGCTTCGCGGCGCTCAGTCCGGAACCTGTGTGGCTTTTCTGAATAAATCACATCTCTCACGGTCACGAAAACCCCGGCCAAAGCGCCGCTTCGCGGCGCTTTGTCCGGGAACAATAAACCGGGGTTCGCGCCGCTTCGCGGCGCTCAGTCCGGAACCTGTGTGGCTTTTCTGAATAAATCACATCTCTCACGGTCACGAAAACCCGGCCAAAGCGCCGCTTCGCGGCGCTTTGTCCGGGAACAATAAACCGGGGTTCGCGCCGCTTCGCGGGGCTCAGTCCGGAACCTGTGTGGCTTTTCTGAATAAATCACATCTCTCACGGTCACGAAAACCCCGGCCAAAGCGCCGCTTCGCGGCGCTTTGTCCCGGCACAATAAGCCCGGGGGTTCGCGCCGCTTCGCGGGGCGCAGTCCGGCGCCTGTGGGGCTTGTCTGCATAAATCACATCTCTCACGGTCACGAAACCCCCGGCCAAAGCGCCGCTTGGGGGCGCTTTGTCCGGGACCAATAAGCGGGGGGGTTCCCGCCGCTTCGCGGGGCTCAGTTCGGAACCTGTGTGGCTTTTCTGAATAAATCACATCTCTCACGGTCACGAAAACCCCGGCTTAAGCGCCGCTTCGCGGCGCTTTGTCCGGGAACAATAAACCGGGAGGTTCGCGCCGCTTCGCGGCGCTCAGTCCGGAACCTGTGTGGCTTTTCTGAATAAATCACATCTCTCACGGTCACGAAAACCCCGGCCAAAGCGCCGCTTCGCGGCGCTTTGTCCGGGAACAATAAACCGGGAGATTCGCGCCGCTTCGCGGCGCTCAGTCCGGAACCTGTGTGGCTTTTCTGAATAAATCACATCTCTCACGGTCACGAAAACCCCGGCCAAAGCGCCGCTTCGCGGCGCTTTGTCCGGGAACAATAAACCGGGGGGTTCGCGCCGCTTCGCGGCGCTCAGTCCGGAACCTGTGTGGCTTTTCTGAATAAATCACATCTCTCACGGTCACGAAAACCCCGGCCAAAGCGCCGCTTCGCGGCGCTTTGTCCGGGAACAATAAGCCGGGGGGTTCGCGCCGCTTCGCGGCGCTCAGTACGGAACCTGCGTGGCTTTTCTAAATAAATCACATCTCTCACGGTCACGAAAACCCCGGCCAAAGCGCCGCTTCGCGGCGCTTTGTCCGGGAACAATAAACCGGGAGGTTCGCGCCGCTTCGCGGCGCTCAGTCCGGAACCAGTGTGGCTTTTCTGAATAAATCACATCTCTCACGGTCACGAAAACCCCGAATAAAGCGCCGCTTCGCGGCGCTTTGTCCGGGAACAATAAACCGGGGGTTCGCGCCGCTTCGCCGCGCTCAGTCCGGACCCTGTGTGGCTTTTCTGAATAAATCACATCTCTCACGGTCACGAAAACCCCGACCAAAGGGCCGCTTCGCGGCGCTTTGTCCGGGAACAATAAACCGGGGGTTCGCGCCGCTTCGCGGCGCTCAGTCCGGAACCTGCGTGGCTTTTCTAAATAAATCACATCTCTCACGGTCACGAAAACCCCGGCCAAAGCGGCGCTTCGCGGCGCTTTGACCGGAAACAATAAACCGGGGTTCGCGCCGCTTCGCGGCGCTCAGTCCGGAACCTGTGTGGCTTTTCTGAATAAATCACATCTCTCACGGTCACGAAACCCCGGCCAAAGCGCCGCTTCGCGGCGCTTTGTCCGGGAACAATAAACCGGGGTTCGCGCCGCTTCGCGGCGCTCAGTCCGGAACCTGTGTGGCTTTTCTGAATAAATCACATATCTCACGGTCACGAAAACCCAGGCCAAAGCGCCGCTTCGCGGCGTTTGTCCGGGAGCAATAAGCCGGGGGTTCGCGCCGCTTCGCGGCGCTCAGTCCGGAACCTGTGTGGCTTTTCTGAATAAATCACATCTCTCACGGTCAAGAAAACCCCGGTCAAAGCGCCGCTTCGCGGCGCTTTGTCCGGGAACATTAAGCCGGGGGGTTCGCGCCGCTTCGCGGCGCTCAGTCCGGAACCTGTGTGGCTTTTCTGAATAAATCACATCTCTCACGGTGACGAAAACCCCGGCCAAAGTGCCGCTTCGCGGCGCTTTGTCCGGGAACATTAAACCGAGGGGTTCGCGCCGCTTCGCGGCGCTCAGTCCGGAACCTGTGTGGCTTTTCTGAATAAATCACCTCTCTCACGGTCACGAAAACCCCGGCCAAAGCACCGCTTCGCGGCGTTTGTCCGGGAGCAATAAGCCGAGGGGTTCGCGCCGCTTCGCGGCGCTCAGTCCGGAACCTGTGTGGCTTTTCTGAATAAATCACCTCTCTCACGGTCACGAAAACCCCGGCCAAAGCGCCGCTTCGCGGCGTTTGTCCGGGAGCAATAAGCAGGGGGATCGCGCCGCTTCGCGGCGCTCAGTCCGGAACCTGTGTGGCTTTTCTGAATAAATCACATCTCTCACGGTCACGAAAACCCCGGCCAAAGCGCCGCTTCGCGGCGCTTTGTCCGGGAACAATAAGCCGGGGGGTTCGCGCCGCTTCGCGGCGCTCAGTCCGGAACCTGTGTGGCTTTTCTGAATAAATCACATCTCTCACGGTCACGAAAACCCCGGCCAAAGCGGCGCTTCGCGGCGCTTTGTCCGGGAACAATAAACCGGGGGGGGGCGCTCCGCGGCGCTCAGTCCGGAACCTGTGTGGCTTTTCTGAATAAATCACATCTCTCACGGTCACGAAAACCCCGGCCAAAGCGCCGCTTCGCGGCGCTTTGTCCGGGAACAATAAACCGGGAGGTTCGCGCCGCTTCGCGGCGCTCAGTCCGGAACCTGTGTGGCTTTTCTGAATAAATCACATCTCTCACGGTCACGAAAACCCCGGCCAAAGCTTCGCTTCGCGGCGCTTTGCCCGGGAACAATAAGCCGGGGGGTTCGCGCCGCTTCGCGGCGCTCAGTCCGGAACCTGTGTGGCTTTTCTGAATAAATCACATCTCTCACGGTCACGAAAACCCCGGCCAAAGCGCCGCTTCGCGGCGCGTTGTCCGGCAACAATAAACCGGGGTTCGCGCCGCTTCGCGGCGCTCAGTCCGGAACCTGTGTGGCTTTTCTGAATAAATCACATCTCTCACGGTCACGAAAACCCCGGCCAAAGCGCCGCTTCGCGGCGCTTTGTCCGGGAACAATAAACCGGGGGGTTCGCGCCGCTTCGCGGCGCTCAGTCCGGAACCTGTGTGGCTTTTCTGAATAAATCACATCTCTCACGGTCACGAAAACCCCGGCCGAAGCGCCGCTTCGCGGCGCTTTGTCCGGGAACAATAAGCCGGGGGGTTCGCGCCGCTTCGCGGCGCTCAGTCCGGAACCTGTGTGGCTTTTCTGAATAAATCACATCTCTCACGGTCACGAAAACCCCGGCCAAAGCGCCGCTTCGCGGCGCTTTGTCCGGGAACAATAAACCGGGGGGTTCGCGCCGCTTCGCGGCGCTCAGTCCGGAACCTGTGTGGCTTTTCTGAATAAATCACATCTCTCACGGTCACGAAAACCCCGGCCAAAGCGCCGCTTCGCGGCGCTTTGTCCGGGAACCTCAGTCCGGAACCTGTGTGGCTTTTCTGAATAAATCACATCTCTCACGGTCACGAAAACCCCGGCCAAAGCGCCGCTTCGCGGCGCTTTGTCCGGGAACAATAAACCGGGGGGTTCGCGCCGCTTCGCGGCGCTCAGTCCGGAACCTGTGTGGCTTTTCTGAATAAATCACATCTCTCACGGTCACGAGAACCCCGGCCGAAGCGCCGCTTCGCGGTGCTTTGTCCGGGAACAATAAGCCGGGGGGTTCGCGCCGCTTCGCGGCGCTCAGTCCGGAACCTGTGTGGCTTTTCTGAATAAATCACATCTCTCACGGTCACGAAAACCCCGGCCAAAGCGCCGCTTCGCGGCGCTTTGTCCGGGAACAATAAAACAATAAACCGGGGGGTTCGCGCCGCTTCGCGGCGCTCAGTCCGGAACCTGTGTGGCTTTTCTGAATAAATCACATCTCTCACGGTCACGAAAACCCCGGCCAAAGCGCCGCTTCGCGGCGCTTTGTCCGGGAACAATAAAACAATAAACCGGGGGGTTCGCGCCGCTCCGCGGCGCTCAGTCCGGAACCTGTGTGGCTTTTCTGAATAAATCACATCTCTCACGGTCACGAAAACCCCGGCCAAAGCGCCGCTTCGCGGCGCTTTGTCCGGGAACAATAAACCGGGAAGTTCGCGCCGCTCCGCGGCGCTCAGTGCCGACCTTGTGTGCCCTTTCTGAATAAACCACATCTCTCACGGTCACGAAAAGCCCGGCCGAAGCGCCGCTTCGGGGCGCTTTGTCCGGGAACAATAAACCGGGAGGTTCGCGCCGCTTCGCGGCGCTCAGTCCGGAACCTGTGTGGCTTTTCTGAATAAATCACATCTCTCACGGTCACGAAAACCCCGGCCAAAGCGCCGCTTCGCGGCGCTTTGTCCGGGGACAATAAGCCGGGGGGTTCGCGCCGCTTCGCGGCGCTCAGTCCGGAACCTGTGTGGCTTTTCTGAATAAATCACATCTCTCACGGTCACGAAAACCCCGGCCAAAGCGCCGCTTCGCGGCGCTTTGTCCGGGAACAATAAACCGGGGGGTTCGCGCCGCTTCGCGGCGCTCAGTCCGGAACCTGTGTGGCTTTTCTGAATAAATCACATCTCTCACGGTCACGAAAACCCCGGCCAAAGCGCCGCTTCGCGGCGCTTTGTCCGGGAACAATAACCCGGGGGGTCCGCGCCGCTTCGCGGCGCTCAGTCCGGAACCTGTGTGGCTTTTCTGAATAAATCACATCTCTCACGGTCACGAAAACCCCGGCCAAAGCGCCGCTTCGCGGCGCTTTGTCCGGGAACAATAAACCGGGGGGTTCGGCGCTCAGTCCGGAACCTGTGTGGCTTTTCTGAATAAATCACATCTCTCACGGTCACGGAAACCCCGGCCAAAGCGCCGCTTTGCGGCGCTTTGTCCGGGAACAATAAACCGGGGTTCGCGCCGCTCCGCGGCGCTCAGTCCGGAACCTGTGTGGCTTTTCTGAATAAATCACATCTCTCACGGTCACGAAAACCCGGCCAAAGCGCCGCTTCGCGGCGCTTTGTCCGGGAACAATAAACCGGGGTTCGCGCCGCTTCGCGGCGCTCAGTCCGGAACCTGTGTGGCTTTTCTGAATAAATCACATCTCTCACGGTCACGAAAACCCGGCCAAAGCGCCGCTTCGCGGCGCTTTGTCCGGGAACAATAATGGGGGTTCGCGCCGCTTCGCGGCGCTCAGTCCGGAACCTGTGTGGCTTTTCTGAATAAATCACATCTCTCACGGTCACGAAAACCCCGGCCAAAGCGCCGCTTCGCGGCGCTTTGTCCGGGAACAATAAACCGGGGTTCGCGCCGCTTCGCGGCGCTCAGTCCGGAACCTGTGTGGCTTTTCTGAATAAATCACATCTCTCACGGTCACGAAAACCCCGGCCAAAGCGCCGCTTCGCGGCGCTTTGTCCGGGAACAATAAGCCGGGGGTTCGCGCCGCTTCGCGGCGCTCAGTCCGGAACCTGTGTGGCTTTTCTGAATAAATCACATCTCTCACGGTCACGAAAACCACGGCCAAAGCGCCGCTTCGCGGCGCTTTGTCCGGGAACAATAAGCCGAGGGGTTCGCGCCGCTTCGCGGCGCTCAGTCCGGAACCTGTGTGGCTTTTCTGAATAAATCACATCTCTCACGGTCACGAAAACCCCGGCCAAAGCGCCGCTTCGCGGCGCTTTGTCCGGGAACAGAAAGCCGGGGGGTTCGTGCCGCTTCGCGGCGCTTAGTCCGGAACCTGTGTGGCTTTTCTGAATAAATCACATCTCTCACGGTCACGAAAACCCCGGCCAAAGCGCCGCTTCGCGGCGCTTTGTCCGGGAACAATAAGCCGGGAAGTTCGCGCCGCTTCGCGGCGCTCAGTCCGGAACCTGTGTGGCTTTTCTGAATAAATCACATCTCTCAAGGTGACGAAAACCCCGGCCAAAACGGCGCTCCGCGGCGCTTTGTCCGGGAACAATAAGCCGGGGTTCGTGCCGCTTCGCGGCGCTCAGTCCGGAACCTGTGTGGCTTTTCTGAATAAATCACATCTCTCACGGTCACGAAAACCCCGGCCAAGGCGCCGCTTCGCGGCGCTTTGTCCGGGAACAATAAGCCGGGAAGTTCGCGCCGCTTCGCGGCGCTTAATCCGGGTACCTGTGTGGCTTTTCTGAATAAATCACATCTCTCACGGTCACGAAAACCCCGGCCAAGGCGCCGCTTCGCGGCGCTTTGTCCGGAACCTGTGTGGCTTTTCTGAATAAATCACATCTCTCACGGTCACGAAAACCCCGGCCAAAGCGCCGCTTCGCGGCGCTTTGTCCGGGAACAATAAACCGGGGGTTCGCGCCGCTTCGCGGCGCTTAGTCCGGAACCTGTGTGGCTTTTCTGAATAAATCACATCTCTCACGGTCACGAAAACCCCGGCTGAAGCGCCGCTTCGCGGCGCTTCGTCCGGGAACAATAAGCCGGGAAGTTCGCGCCGCTTCGCTTCGCTTAGTCCGGAACCTATGTGGCTTTTCTGAATAAATCACATCTCTCACGGTCACGAAAACCCCGGCCAAAGCGCCGCTTCGCGGCGCTTTGTCCGGGAACAATAAGCCGGGGGTTCGCGCCGCTTCGCGGCGCTCAGTCCGGAACCTGTGTGGCTTTTCTGAATAAATCACATCTCTCACGGTCACGAAAACCCGGCCAAAGCGCCGCTTCGCGGCGCTTTGTCCGGGAACAATAAACCGGGGGTTCGCGCCGCTTCGCGGCGCTCAGTCCGGAACCTGTGTGGCTTTTCTGATTAAATCACATCTCTCACGGTCACGAAAACCCCGGCCAAAGCGCCGCTTCGCGGCGCTTTGTCCGGGAACAATAAGCCGGGGTTCGCGCCGCTTCGCGGCGCTCAGTCCGGAACCTGTGTGGCTTTTCTGAATAAATCACATCTCTCACGGTCACGAAAACCCCGGCCAAAGCGCCGCTTCGCGGCGCTTTGTCCGGGAACAATAAACCGGGGTTCGCGCCGCTTCGCGGCGCTCAGTCCGGAACCTGTGTGGCTTTTCTGAATAAATCACATCTCTCACGGTCACGAAAACCCCGGCCAAAGCGCCGCTTCGCGGCGCTTTGTCCGGGAACAATAAGCCGGGGGGTTCGCGCCGCTTCGCGGCGCTCAGTCCGGAACCTGTGTGGCTTTTCTGAATAAATCACATCTCTCACGGTCACGAAAACCCCGGCCAAAGTGCCGCTTCGCGGCGTTTGTCCGGGAGCAATAAGCCGGGGGGTTCGCGCCGCTTCGCGGCGCTCAGTCCGGAACCTGTGTGGCTTTTCTGAATAAATCACATCTCTCACGGTCACGAAAACCCCGGCCAAAGCGCCGCTTCGCGGCGTTTGTCCGGGAACAATAAGCCGGAGGTTCGCGCCGCTTCGCGGCGCTCAGTCCGGAACCTGTGTGGCTTTTCTGAATAAATCACATCTCTCGCGGTCATAAAAACCTCGGCCAAAGCGCCGCTTCGCGGCGCTTTGTCCGGGAACAATAAGCCGGGGGTTCGCGCCGCTTCGCGGCGCTCAGTCCAGAACCTATGTGGCTTTTCTGAATAAATCACATCTCTCACGGTCACGAAAACCCCGGCCAAAGCGCCGCTTCGCGGCGCTTTGTCCGGGAACAATAAACCGGGGTTCGCGCCGCTTCGCGGCGCTCAGTCCGGAACCTGTGTGGCTTTTCTGAATAAATCACATCTCTCACGGTCACGAAAACCCCGGCCAAAGCGCCGCTTCGCGGCGCTTTGTCCGGGAACAATAAGCCGGGGTTCGCGCCGCTTCGCGGCGCTCAGTCCGGAACCTGTGTGGCTTTTCTGAATAAATCACATCTCTCACGGTCACGAAAACCCCGGCCAAAGCGCCGCTTCGCGGCGCTTTGTCCGGGAACAATAAACCGGGGGTTCGCGCCGCTTCGCGGCGCTCAGTCCGGAACCTGTGTGGCTTTTCTGAATAAATCACATCTCTCACGGTCACGAAAACCCCGGCCAAAGCGCCGCTTCGCGGCGCTTTGTCCGGGAACAATAAGCCGGGGGTTCGCGCCGCTTCGCGGCGCTCAGTCCGGAACCTGTGTGGCTTTTCTGAATAAATCACATCTCTCACGGTCACGAAAACCCCGGCCAAAGCGCCGCTTCGCGGCGCTTTGTCCGGGAACAATAAGCCGGGGTTCGCGCCGCTTCGCGGCGCTCAGTCCGGAACCTGTGTGGCTTTTCTGAATAAATCACATCTCTCACGGTCACGAAAACCCCGGCCAAAGCGCCGCTTCGCGGCGCTTTGTCCGGGAACAATAAGCCGGGTTCGCGCCGCTTCGCGGCGCTTAGTCCGGAACCTGTGTGGCTTTTCTGAATAAATCACATCTCTCACGGTCACGAAAACCCCGGCCTAAGCGCCGCTTCGCGGCGCTTTGTCCGGGAACAATAAACCGGGGGTTCGCGCCGCTTCGCGGCGCTCAGTCCGGAACCTGTGTGGCTTTTCTGAATAAATCACATCTCTCACGGTCACGAAAACCCCGGCCAAAGCGCCGCTTCGCGGCGCTTTGTCCGGGAACAATAAGCCGGGGTTCGCGCCGCTTCGCGGCGCTCAGTCCGGAACCTGTGTGGCTTTTCTGAATAAATCACATCTCTCACGGTCACGAAAACCCCGGCCAAAGCGCCGCTTCGCGGCGCTTTGTCCGGGAACAATAAGCCGGGGTTCGCGCCGCTTCGCGGCGCTCAGTCCGGAACCTGTGTGGCTTTTCTGAATAAATCACATCTCTCACGGTCACGAAAACCCCGGCCAAAGCGCCGCTTCGCGGCGCTTTGTCCGGGAACAATAAGCCGGGGTTCGCGCCGCTTCGCGGCGCTCAGTCCGGAACCTGTGTGGCTTTTCTGAATAAATCACATCTCTCACGGTCACGAAAACCCCGGCCAAAGCGCCGCTTCGCGGCGCTTTGTCCGGGAACAATAAGCCGGGGTTCGCGCCGCTTCGCGGCGCTCAGTCCAGAACCTGTGTGGCTTTTCTGAATAAATCACATCTCTCACGGTCACGAAAACCCCGGCCGAAGCCCCGCTTCGCGGCCGTTTGTCCGGGAACAATAAACCGGGGTTCGCGCCGCTTCGCGGCGCTCAGTCCGGAACCTGTGTGGCTTTTCTGAATAAATCACATCTCTCACGGTCACGAAAACCCCGGCCAAAGCGCCGCTTCGCGGCGCTTTGTCCGGGAACAATAAGCCGGGGGTTCGCGCCGCTTCGCGGCGCTCAGTCCGGAACCTGTGTGGCTTTTCTGAATAAATCACATCTCTCACGGTCACGAAAACCCCGGCCAAAGCGCCGCTTCGCGGCGCTTTGTCCGGGAACAATAAACCGGGGTTCGCGCCGCTTCGCGGCGCTCAGTCCGGAACCTGTGTGGCTTTTCTGAATAAATCACATCTCTCACGGTCACGAAAACCCCGGCCAAAGCGCCGCTTCGCGGCGCTTTGTCCGGGAACAATAAGCCGGGGTTCGCGCCGCTTCGCGGCGCTCAGTCCGGAACCTGTGTGGCTTTTCTGAATAAATCACATCTCTCACGGTCACGAAAACCCCGGCCAAAGCGCCGCTTCGCGGCGCTTTGTCCGGGAACAATAAACCGGGGTTCGCGCCGCTTCGCGGCGCTCAGTCCGGAACCTGTGTGGCTTTTCTGAATAAATCACATCTCTCACGGTCACGAAAACCCCGGCCAAAGCGCCGCTTCGCGGCGCTTTGTCCGGGAACAATAAGCCGGGGTTCGCGCCGCTTCGCGGCGCTCAGTCCGGAACCTGTGTGGCTTTTCTGAATAAATCACATCTCTCACGGTCACGAAAACCCCGGCCAAAGCGCCGCTTCGCGGCGCTTTGTCCGGGAACAATAAGCCGGGGTTCGCGCCGCTTCGCGGCGCTCAGTCCGGAACCTGTGTGGCTTTTCTGAATAAATCACATCTCTCACGGTCACGAAAACCCCGGCCAAAGCGCCGCTTCGCGGCGCTTTGTCCGGGAACAATAAGCCGGGGTTCGCGCCGCTTCGCGGCGCTCAGTCCGGAACCTGTGTGGCTTTTCTGAATAAATCACATCTCTCACGGTCACGAAAACCCCGGCCAAAGCGCCGCTTCGCGGCGCTTTGTCCGGGAACAATAAGCCGGGGGTTCGCGCCGCTTCGCGGCGCTCAGTCCGGAACCTGTGTGGCTTTTCTGAATAAATCACATCTCTCACGGTCACGAAAACCCCGGCCAAAGCGCCGCTTCGCGGCGCTTTGTCCGGGAACAATAAGCCGGGGGTTCGCGCCGCTTCGCGGCGCTCAGTCCGGAACCTGTGTGGCTTTTCTGAATAAATCACATCTCTCACGGTCACGAAAACCCCGGCCAAAGCGCCGCTTCGCGGCGCTTTGTCCGGGAACAATAAGCCGGGGTTCGCGCCGCTTCGCGGCGCTCAGTCCGGAACCTGTGTGGCTTTTCTGAATAAATCACATCTCTCACGGTCACGAAAACCCCGGCCAAAGCGCCGCTTCGCGGCGCTTTGTCCGGGAACAATAAACCGGGGTTCGCGCCGCTTCGCGGCGCTCAGTCCGGAACCTGTGTGGCTTTTCTGAATAAATCACATCTCTCACGGTCACGAAAACCCGGCCAAAGCGCCGCTTCGCGGCGCTTTGTCCGGGAACAATAAGCCGGGGTTCGCGCCGCTTCGCGGCGCTCAGTCCGGAACCTGTGTGGCTTTTCTGAATAAATCACATCTCTCACGGTCACGAAAACCCCGGCCAAAGCGCCGCTTCGCGGCGCTTTGTCCGGGAACAATAAGCCGGGGTTCGCGCCGCTTCGCGGCGCTCAGTCCGGAACCTGTGTGGCTTTTCTGAATAAATCACATCTCTCACGGTCACGAAAACCCCGGCCAAAGCGCCGCTTCGCGGCGCTTTGTCCGGGAACAATAAGCCGGGGGTTCGCGCCGCTTCGCGGCGCTCAGTCCGGAACCTGTGTGGCTTTTCTGAATAAATCACATCTCTCACGGTCACGAAAACCCCGGCCAAAGCGCCGCTTCGCGGCGCTTTGTCCGGGAACAATAAGCCGGGGTTCGCGCCGCTTCGCGGCGCTCAGTCCGGAACCTGTGTGGCTTTTCTGAATAAATCACATCTCTCACGGTCACGAAAACCCCGGCCAAAGCGCCGCTTCGCGGCGCTTTGTCCGGGAACAATAAGCCGGGGTTCGCGCCGCTTCGCGGCGCTCAGTCCGGAACCTGTGTGGCTTTTCTGAATAAATCACATCTCTCACGGTCACGAAAACCCCGGCCAAAGCGCCGCTTCGCGGCGCTTTGTCCGGGAACAATAAGCTGGGTTCTCGCCGCTTCGCGGCGCTCAGTCCGGAACCTGTGTGGCTTTTCTGAATAAATCACATCTCTCACGGTGACGAAAACCCGGCCAAAGCGCCGCCTCGCGGCGCTTTGTCCGGGGACATTAAGCCGGGGGATCGCGCCGCTTCGCGGCGCTCAGTCCGGAACCTGTGTGGCTTTTCTGAATAAATCACATCTCTCACGGTCACGAAAACCCCGGCCAAAGCGCCGCTTCGCGGCGTTTGTCCGGAAACAATAAGCCGGAGGTTCGCGCCGCTTCGCGGCGCTCAGTCCGGAACCTGTGTGGCTTTTCTGAATAAATCACATCTCTCACGGTCACGAAAACCCCGGCCAAAGCGCCGCTTCGCGGCGCTTTGTCCGGGAACAATAAGCCGGGGTTCGCGCCGCTTCGCGGCGCTCAGTCCGGAACCTGTGTGGCTTTTCTGAATAAATCACATCTCTCACGGTCACGAAAACCCGGCCAAAGCGCCGCTTCGCGGCGCTTTGTCCGGGAACAATAAGCCGGGGTTCGCGCCGCTTCGCGGCGCTCAGTCCGGAACCTGTGTGGCTTTTCTGAATAAATCACATCTCTCACGGTCACGAAAACCCCGGCCAAAGCGCCGCTTCGCGGCGCTTTGTCCGGGAACAATAAGCTGGGGTTCGCGCCGCTTCGCGGCGCTCAGTCCGGAACCTGTGTGGCTTTTCTGAATAAATCACATCTCTCACGGTCACGAAAACCCGGCCAAAGCGCCGCTTCGCGGCGCTTTGTCCGGGAACAATAAGCCGGGGTTCGCGCCGCTTCGCGGCGCTCAGTCCGGAACCTGTGTGGCTTTTCTGAATAAATCACATCTCTCACGGTCACGAAACCCCGGCCAAAGCGCCGCTTCGCGGCGCTTTGTCCGGGAACAATAAGCTGGGGTTCGCGCCGCTTCGCGGCGCTCAGTCCGGAACCTGTGTGGCTTTTCTGAATAAATCACATCTCTCACGGTCACGAAAACCCCGGCCAAAGCGCCGCTTCGCGGCGCTTTGTCCGGGAACAATAAGCCGGGGTTCGCGCCGCTTCGCGGCGCTCAGTCCGGAACCTGTGTGGCTTTTCTGAATAAATCACATCTCTCACGGTCACGAAAACCCGGTCAAAGCGCCGCTTCGCGGCGCTTTGTCCGGGAACAATAAGCCGGGGTTCGCGCCGCTTCGCGGCGCTCAGTCCGGAACCTGTGTGGCTTTTCTGAATAAATCACATCTCTCACGGTCACGAAAACCCGGTCAAAGCGCCGCTTCGCGGCGCTTTGTCCGGGAACAATAAGCCGGGGTTCGCGCCGCTTCGCGGCGCTCAGTCCGGAACCTGTGTGGCTTTTCTGAATAAATCACATCTCTCACGGTCACGAAAACCCGGCCAAAGCGCCGCTTCGCGGCGCTTTGTCCGGGAACAATAAGCCGGGGTTCGCGCCGCTTCGCGGCGCTCAGTCCGGAACCTGTGTGGCTTTTCTGAATAAATCACATCTCTCACGGTCACGAAAACCCCCGCCAAAGCATCGCTTCGCCGCGCTTTGTCCGGGAACAATAAGCCGGGGTTCGCGCCGCTTCGCGGCGCTCAGTCCGGAACCTGTGTGGCTTTTCTGAATAAATCACATCTCTCACGGTCACGAAAACCCCGGCCAAAGCGCCGCTTCGCGGCGCTTTGTCCGGGAACAATAACCGGGGGCCTTCGCCCCGCTTCGCGGCGCTCACTGCGGAACCTGTGTGGCTTTTCTGAATAAATCACATCTCTCCCGGTCACGAAAACCCGGGCCAAAGCGCCGCTTCGCGGCGCTTTGTCCGGGAACAATAAGCCGGGGTTCGCGCCGCTTCGCGGCGCTCAGTCCGGAACCTGTGTGGCTTTTCTGAATAAATCACATCTCTCACGGTCACGAAAACCCCGGCCAAAGCGCCGCTTCGCGGCGCTTTGTCCGGGAACAATAAGCCGGGGGTTCGCGCCGCTTCGCGGCGCTCAGTCCGGAACCTGTGTGGCTTTTCTGAATAAATCACATCTCTCACGGTCACGAAAACCCCGGCCAAAGCGCCGCTTCGCGGCGCTTTGTCCGGGAACAATAAGCCGGGGGTTCGCGCCGCTTCGCGGCGCTCAGTCCGGAACCTGTGTGGCTTTTCTGAATAAATCACATCTCTCACGGTCACGAAAACCCCGGCCAAAGCGCCGCTTCGCGGCGTTTGTCCGGAAACAATAAGCCGGAGGTTCGCGCCGCTTCGCGGCGCTCAGTCCGGAACCTGTGTGGCTTTTCTGAATAAATCACATCTCTCACGGTGACGAAAACCCGGCCAAAGCGCCGCTTCGCGGCGCTTTGTCCGGGAACATTAAGCCGGGGGGTTCGCGCCGCTTCGCGGCGCTCAGTCCGGAACCTGTGTGGCTTTTCTGAATAAATCACATCTCTCACGGTCACGAAAACCCCGGCCAAAGTGCCGCTTCGCGGCGCTTTGTCCGGGAACAATAAGCCGAGGGGTGCGCGCCGCTTCGCGGCGCTCAGTCCGGAACATGTGTGGCTTTTCTGAATAAATCACATCTCTCACGGTCACGAAAACCCCGGCCAAAGCGCCGCGAAGCGGCGCTTTGTCCGGAAACAATAAGCCGGGGGGTTCGCGCCGCTTCGCGGCGCTCAGTCCGGAACCTGTGTGGCTTTTCTGAATAAATCACATCTCTCACGGTCACGAAAACCCGGTCAAAGCGCCGCTTCGCGGCGCTTTGTCCGGGAACAATAAGCCGGGGTTCGCGCCGCTTCGCGGCGCTCAGTCCGGAACCTGTGTGGCTTTTCTGAATAAATCACATCTCTCACGGTCACGAAAACCCGGCCAAAGCGCCGCTTCGCGGCGCTTTGTCCGGGAACAATAAGCCGGGGTTCGCGCCGCTTCGCGGCGCTCAGTCCGGAACCTGTGTGGCTTTTCTGAATAAATCACATCTCTCACGGTCACGAAAACCCCGGTCAAAGCGCCGCTTCGCGGCGCTTTGTCCGGGAACAATAAGCCGGGTTCGCGCCGCTTCGCGGCGCTCAGTCCGGAACCTGTGTGGCTTTTCTGAATAAATCACATCTCTCACGGTCACGAAAACCCCGGCCAAAGCGCCGCTTCGCGGCGCTTTGTCCGGGAACAATAAGCCGGGGTTCGCGCCGCTTCGCGGCGCTCAGTCCGGAACCTGTGTGGCTTTTCTGAATAAATCACATCTCTCACGGTCACGAAAACCCCGGCCAAAGCGCCGCTTCGCGGCGCTTTGTCCGGGAACAATAAGCCGGGGGTTCGCGCCGCTTCGCGGCGCTCAGTCCGGAACCTGTGTGGCTTTTCTGAATAAATCACATCTCTCACGGTCACGAAAACCCGGTCAAAGCGCCGCTTCGCGGCGCTTTGTCCGGGAACAATAAGCCGGGGGTTCGCGCCGCTTCGCGGCGCTCAGTCCGGAACCTGTGTGGCTTTTCTGAATAAATCACATCTCTCACGGTCACGAAAACCCCGGCCAAAGCGCCGCTTCGCGGCGCTTTGTCCGGGAACAATAAGCCGGGGTTCGCGCCGCTTCGCGGCGCTCAGTCCGGAACCTGTGTGGCTTTTCTGAATAAATCACATCTCTCACGGTCACGAAAACCCCGGTCAAAGCGCCGCTTCGCGGCGCTTTGTCCGGGAACAATAAGCCGGGGAGTTTGCGGCGCTTCGCGGCGCTCAGGCCGGGACCTGTGTGGGTTTTCTGAATAAATCACATCTCTCACCGTCACGAAAACCCCGGCCAAAGCGCCGCTTCGCGGCGCTTTGTCCGGGAACAATAAACCGGGGGTTCGCGCCGCTTCGCGGCGCTCAGTCCGGAACCTGTGGGGCTTTTCTGAATAAATCACATCTCTCACGGTCACGAAAACCCCGGCCAAAGCGCCGCTTCGCGGCGCCTGTCCGGGAACAATAAACCGGGTTCGCGCCGCTTCGCGGCGCTCAGTCCGGAACCTGTGTGGCTTTTCTGAATAACTCACATCTCTCACGGTCACTAAAACCCCGGTCAAAGCGCCGCTTCGCGGCGCTTTGTCCGGGAACAATAGGCCGGGGGTTCGCGCCGCTTCGCGGCGCTCAGTCCGGAACCTGTGTGGCTTTTCTGAATAAATCACATCTCTCACGGTCACGAAAACCCCGGTCAAAGCGCCGCTTCGCGGCGCTTTGTCCGGGAACAATAGGCCGGGGGGTTCGCGCCGCTTCGCGGCGCTCAGTCCGGAACCTGTGTGGCTTTTCTGAATAAATCACATCTCTCACGGTCATAAGAACCTCGGCCAAAGCGCCGCTTCGCGGCGCTTTGTCCGGGAACAATAAGCCGGGGGGGTTCGTGGCGCTTCGGGGCGCTTAGTCCGGAACCTGTGTGGCTTTTCTGAATAAATGAGATTTCTCACGGTCACGAAACCCCGGCAGCGCGCTTCGCGGCGCTTTGTCCGGGAACAATAAGCCGGGGGTTCGCGCGCTTCGCGGCGCTTAGTCCGGAACCTGTGTGGCTTTTCTGAACAAATCACATCTCTCACGGTCACGAAAACCCCGGTCAAAGCGCCGCTTCGCGGCGCTTTGTCCGGGAACAATAAGCCGGGTGGTTCGCGCCGCTTCGCAGCGCTTAGTCCGGAACCTGTGTGGCTTTTCTGAACAAATCACACCTTTCACGGTCACGAAAACCCCGGTCAAAGCGCTGCTTCGCGGCGCTTTGTCCGGGAACAATAAGCCGTGGGGTTCGCGCCGCTTCGCGGCGCTTAGTCCGGAACCTGTGTGGCTTTTCTGAATAAATCACATCTCTCACGGTCACGAAAACCCCGGCCAAAGCGCCGCTTCGCGGCGCTTTGTCCGGGAACAATAAGCTGGGTTCGCGCCGCTTCGCGGCGCTCAGTCCGGAACCTGTGTGGCTTTTCTGAATAAATCACATCTCTCACGGTCACGAAAACCCCGGTCAAAGCGCCGCTTCGCGGCGCTTTGTCCGGGAACAATAAGCTGGGTTCGCGCCGCTTCGCGGCGCTCAGTCCGGAACCTGTGTGGCTTTTCTGAATAAATCACATCTCTCACGGTCACGAAAACCCCGGTCAAAGCGCCGCTTCGCGGCGCTTTGTCCGGGAACAATAAGCCGGGGGTTCGCGCCGCTTCGCGGCGCTCAGTCCGGAACCTGTGTGGCTTTTCTGAATAAATCACATCTCTCACGGTCACGAAAACCCCGGTCAAAGCGCCGCTTCGCGGCGCTTTGTCCGGGAACAATAAGCCGGGGTTCGCGCCGCTTCGCGGCGCTCAGTCCGGAACCTGTGTGGCTTTTCTGAATAAATCACATCTCTCACGGTCACGAAAACCCCGGCCAAAGCGCCGCTTCGCGGCGCTTTGTCCGGGAACAATAAGCCGGGGTTCGCGCCGCTTCGCGGCGCTCAGTCCGGAACCTGTGTGGCTTTTCTGAATAAATCACATCTCTCACGGTCACGAAAACCCCGGCCAAAGCGCCGCTTCGCGGCGCTTTGTCCGGGAACAATAAGCCGGGGTTCGCGCCGCTTCGCGGCGCTCAGTCCGGAACCTGTGTGGCTTTTCTGAATAAATCACATCTCTCACGGTCACGAAAACCCCGGCCAAAGCGCCGCTTCGCGGCGCTTTGTCCGGGAACAATAAGCCGGGGTTCGCGCCGCTTCGCGGCGCTCAGTCCGGAACCTGTGTGGCTTTTCTGAATAAATCACATCTCTCACGGTCACGAAAACCCCGGCCAAAGCGCCGCTTCGCGGCGCTTTGTCCGGGAACAATAAGCCGGGGTTCGCGCCGCTTCGCGGCGCTCAGTCCGGAACCTGTGTGGCTTTTCTGAATAAATCACATCTCTCACGGTCACGAAAACCCCGGCCAAAGCGCCGCTTCGCGGCGCTTTGTCCGGGAACAATAAGCTGGGGTTCGCGCCGCTTCGCGGCGCTCAGTCCGGAACCTGTGTGGCTTTTCTGAATAAATCACATCTCTCACGGTCACGAAACCCCGGCCAAAGCGCCGCTTCGCGGCGCTTTGTCCGGGAACAATAAGCCGGGGGTTCGCGCCGCTTCGCGGCGCTCAGTCCGGAACCTGTGTGGCTTTTCTGAATAAATCACATCTCTCACGGTCACGAAAACCCCGGCCAAAGCGCCGCTTCGCGGCGCTTTGTCCGGGAACAATAAGCCGGGGTTCGCGCCGCTTCGCGGCGCTTAGTCCGGAACCTGTGTGGCTTTTCTGAACAAATCACATCTCTCACGGTCACGAAAACCCCGGCCAGAGCGCCGTTCGCGGCGCTTTGTCCGGGAACAATAAGCCGGGGGGTTCGCGCCGCTTCGCGGCGTTCAGTCCAGAACCTGTGCGGCTTTTCTGAACAAATCACATCTCTCACGGTCACGAAAACCCCGGCCAGAGCGCCGCTTCGCGGCGCTTTGTCCGGGAACAATAAGCCGGGGGGTTCGCGCCGCTTCGCGGCGCTTAGTCCGGAACCTGTGTGGCTTTTCTGAACAAATCACATCTCTCACGGTCACGAAAACCCCGGTCAAAGCGCTGCTTCGCGGCGCTTTGTCCGGGAACAATAAGCCGGGTGGTTCGCGCCGCTTCGCGGTGCTTAGTCCGGAACCTGTGTGGCTTTTCTGAACAAATCACATCTCTCACGGTCACGAAAACCCCGGCCAGAGCGCCGCTTTGCGGCGCTTTGTCCGGGAACAATAAGCCGGGGGGGTCCGCGCCGCTTCGCGGCGCTTAGTCCGGAACCTGTGTGGCTTTTCTGAACAAATCACATCTCTCACGGTCACGAAAACCCCGGCCAGAGCGCCGCTTCGCGGCGCTTTGTCCGGGAACAATAGGGTTCGAGCCGCTTCGCGGCGCTTAGTCCGGAACCTTTGTGGCTTTTCTGAACAAATCACATCTCTCACGGTCACGAAAACCCCGGCCAAAGGGCGCCTTCGCGGCGCTTTGTCCGGGAACAATAAGCCGGGGTTCGCGCGCTTCGCGGCGCTCAGTCCGGAACCTGTGTGGCTTTTCTGAATAAATCACATCTCTCACGGTCACGAAAACCCCGGCCAAAGCGCCGCTTCGCGGCGCTTTGTCCGGGAACAATAAGCCGGGGTTCGCGCCGCTTCGCGGCGCTCAGTCCGGAACCTGTGTGGCTTTTCTGAATAAATCACATCTCTCACGGTCACGAAAACCCCGGCCAAAGCGCCGCTTCGCGGCGCTTTGTCCGGGAACAATAAGCCGGGTTCGCGCCGCTTCGCGGCGCTCAGTCCGGAACCTGTGTGGCTTTTCTGAATAAATCACATCTCTCACGGTCACGAAAACCCGGCCAAAGCGCCGCTTCGCGGCGCTTTGTCCGGGAACAATAAGCTGGGGTTCGCGCCGCTTCGCGGCGCTCAGTCCGGAACCTGTGTGGCTTTTCTGAATAAATCACATCTCTCACGGTCACGAAAACCCGGCCAAAGCGCCGCTTCGCGGCGCTTTGTCCGGGAACAATAAGCCGGGGTTCGCGCCGCTTCGCGGCGCTCAGTCCGGAACCTGTGTGGCTTTTCTGAATAAATCACATCTCTCACGGTCACGAAAACCCCGGCCAAAGCGCCGCTTCGCGGCGCTTTGTCCGGGAACAATAAGCCGGGGTTCGCGCCGCTTCGCGGCGCTTAGTCCGGAACCTGTGTGGCTTTTCTGAACAAATCACATCTCTCACGGTCACGAAAACCCCGGTCAAAGCGACGCTTCGCGGCGCTTTGTCCGGGAACAATAAGCCGGGGTTCGCGCCGCTTCGCGGCGCTCAGTCCGGAACCTGTGTGGCTTTTCTGAACAAATCACATCTCTCACGGTCACGAAAACCCCGGACAAAGCGCCGCTTCGCGGCGCTTTGTCCGGGAACAATAAGCCGGGGGTTCGCGCCGCTTCGCGGCGCTCAGTCCGGAACCTGTGTGGCTTTTCTGAATAAATCACATCTCTCACGGTCACGAAACCCCGGTCAAAGCGCCGCTTCGCGGCGCTTTGTCCGGGAACAATAAGCCGGGGGATTCGCGGCGCTTAGTCCGGAACCTGTGTGGCTTTTCTGAACAAATCACATCTCTCACGGTCACGAAAACCCCCGCCAACGCGTCGCCTCGGGGCGCTTTGTCCGGGAACAATAAGCC
This sequence comes from Aplectana chamaeleonis, assembly GCA_029168955.1. NCBI lineage: Eukaryota > Metazoa > Nematoda > Chromadorea > Rhabditida > Cosmocercidae > Aplectana > Aplectana chamaeleonis. The sequence goes on along the minus strand of JAPDOI010000617.1, from coordinate 182,359 downwards.
GGGGTTCGCGCCGCTTCGCGGCGCTCAGTCCGGAACCTGTGTGGCTTTTCTGAATAAATCACATCTCTCACGGTCACGAAAACCCCGGCCAAAGCGCCGCTTCGCGGCGCTTTGTTCGGGAACAATAAGGGGGGAGGGGGGGTTCGCGCCGCTTTGCGGCGCTCAGTCCGAAGCCTGTGCGGCTTTTCTGAACAAATCACATCTCTCACGGTCACGAAAACCCCGGCCAGAGCGCTGCTTCGCGGCGCTTTGTCCGGGAACAATAAGCCGGGGTTCGCGCCACTTCGCGGCGCTGAGTCCGGAACCTGTGTGGCTTTTCTGAATAAATCACATCTCTCACGGTCACGAAAACCCCGGCCAAAGCGCCGCTTCGCGGCGCTTCGCCCGGGCACAATAACCCGGGTCGCTCGCGCCGCTTCGCGGCGCTCAGTCCGAAACCTGTGCGGCTTTTCTGAACAAATCACATCTCTCACGGTCACGAAAACCCCGGTCAAAGCGCTGCTTCGCGGCGCTTTGTCCGGGAACAATAAGCCGGGGGGTTCGCGCCGCTTCGCGGCGCTTAGTCCGGAACCTGTGTGGCTTTTCTGAACAAATCACATCTCTCACGGTCACGAAAACCCCGGTCAAAGCGCTGCTTCGCGGCGCTTTGTCCGGGAACAATAAGCCGGGGGGTTCGCGCCGCTTCGCGGCGCTTAGTCCGGAACCTGTGTGGCTTTTCTGAACAAATCACATCTCTCACGGTCACGAAAACCCCGGTCAAAGCGCTGCTTCGCGGCGCTTTGTCCGGGAACAATAAGCCGGGTGGTTCGCGCCGCTTCGCGGTGCTTAGTCCGGAACCTGTGTGGCTTTTCTGAACAAATCACATCTCTCACGGTCACGAAAACCCCGGCCAGAGCGCCGCTTTGCGGCGCTTTGTCCGGGAACAATAAGCCGGGGGGTTCGCGCCGCTTCGCGGCGCTTAGTCCGGAACCTGTGTGGCTTTTCTGAACAAATCACATCTCTCACGGTCACGAAAACCCCGGTCAAAGCGCTGCTTCGCGGCGCTTTGTCCGGGAACAATAAGCCGGGGGGTTCGCGCCGCTTCGCGGCGCTTAGTCCGGAACCTGTGTGGCTTTTCTGAACAAATCACATCTCTCACGGTCACGAAAACCCCGGCCAGAGCGCCGCTTCGCGGCGCTTTGTCCGGGAACAATAAGCCGGGGGGTTCGCGCCGCTTCGCGGCGCTTAGTCCGGAACCTGTGTGGCTTTTCTGAACAAATCACATCTCTCACGGTCACGAAAACCCCGGTCAAAGCGCTGCTTCGCGGCGCTTTGTCCGGGAACAATAAGCCGGGGGGTTCGCGCCGCTTCGCGGCGCTTAGTCCGGAACCTGTGTGGCTTTTCTGAACAAATCACATCTCTCACGGTCACGAAAACCCCGGTCAAAGCGCCGCTTCGCGGCGCTTTGTCCGGAACCTGTGTGGCTTTTCTGAACAAATCACATCTCTCACGGTCACGAAAACCCCGGTCAAAGCGCTGCTTCGCGGCGCTTTGTCCGGGAACAATAAGCCGGGGGGTTCGCGCCGCTTCGCGGCGCTTAGTCCGGAACCTGTGTGGCTTTTCTGAACAAATCACATCTCTCACGGTCACGAAAACCCCGGCCAGAGCGCCGCTTCGCGGCGCTTTGTCCGGGAACAATAAGCCGGGGGGTTCGCGCCGCTTCGCGGCGCTTAGTCCGGAACCTGTGTGGCTTTTCTGAACAAATCACATCTCTCACGGTCACGAAAACCCCGGCCAGAGCGCCGCTTCGCGGCGCTTTGTCCGGGAACAATAGGGTTCGCGCCGCTTCGCGGCGCTTAGTCCGGAACCTTTGTGGCTTTTCTGAACAAATCACATCTCTCACGGTCACGAAAACCCCGGCCAAAGCGCCGCTTCGCGGCGCTTTGTCCGGGAACAATAAGCCGGGTGGTTCGCGCCGCTTCGCGGCGCTCAGTCCGAAACCTGTGCGGCTTTTCTGAACAAATCACATCTCTCACGGTCACGAAAACCCCGGTCAAAGCGCTGCTTCGCGGCGCTTTGTCCGGGAACAATAAGCCGGGGTTCGCGCCGCTTCGCGGCGCTGAGTCCGGAACCTGTGTGGCTTTTCTGAACAAATCACATCTCTCACGGTCACGAAAACCCCGGCCAAAGCGCCGCTTCGCGGCGCTTTGTCCGGGAACAATAAGCCGGGTGGTTCGCGCCGCTTCGCGGCGCTTAGTCCGGAACCTGTGTGGCTTTTCTGAACAAATCACATCTCTCACGGTCACGAAAACCCCGGCCAGAGCGCCGCTTCGCGGCGCTTTGTCCGGGAACAATAAGCCGGGGGGTTCGCGCCGCTTCGCGGCGCTTAGTCCGGAACCTGTGTGGCTTTTCTGAACAAATCACATCTCTCACGGTCACGAAAACCCCGGTCAAAGCGCTGCTTCGCGGCGCTTTGTCCGGGAACAATAAGCCGGGTGGTTCGCGCCGCTTCGCGGCGCTCAGTCCGAAGCCTGTGCGGCTTTTCTGAACAAATCACATCTCTCACGGTCACGAAAACCCCGGCCAGAGCGCCGCTTCGCGGCGCTTTGTCCGGGAACAATAAGCCGGGGGGTTCGCGCCGCTTCGCAGCGCTTAGTCCGGAACCTGTGTGGCTTTTCTGAACAAATCACATCTCTCACGGTCACGAAAACCCCGGCCAGAGCGCCGCTTTGCGGCGCTTTGTCCGGGACGCGGCGCTTTGTTCGGGAACAATAAGGGGGGAGGGGGGTTCGCGCCGCTTTGCGGCGCTCAGTCCGAAGCCTGTGCGGCTCTTCTGAACAAATCACATCTCTCACGGTCACGAAAACCACGGCCAGAGCGCCGCTTCGCGGCGCTTAGTCCGGGAACAATAAGCCGGGTGGTTTTCGCCGCTTCGCGGCGCTTAGTCCGGAACCTGTGTGGCTTTTCTGAACAAATCACATCTCTCACGGTCACGAAAACCCCGGTCAAAGCGCTGCTTCGCGGCGCTTTGTCCGGGAACAATAAGCCGGGTGGTTCGCGCCGCTTCGCGGCGCTCAGTCCGGAACCTGTGTGGCTTTTCTGAACAAATCACATCTCTCACGGTCACGAAAACCCCGGTCAAAGCGCTGCTTCGCGGCGCTTTGTCCGGGAACAATAAGCCGGGTGGTTCGCGCCGCTTCGCGGCGCTCAGTCCGAAACCTGTGCGGCTTTTCTGAACAAATCACATCTCTCACGGTCACGAAAACCCCGGCCAGAGCGCCGCTTTGCGGCGCTTTGTCCGGGAACATGAGCCGGGGGGGTCCGGGCCGCTTCGCGGCGCTTAGTCCGGAACCTGTGTGGCTTTTCTGAACAAATCACATCTCTCACGGTCACGAAAACCCCGGCCAGAGCGCCGCTTTGCGGCGCTTTGTCCGGGAACAATAAGCCGGGTGGTTCGCGCCGCTTCGCGGCGCTCAGTCCGAAACCTGTGCGGCTTTTCTGAACAAATCACATCTCTCACGGTCACGAAAACCCCGGCCAGAGCGCCGCTTTGCGGCGCTTTGTCCGGGAACAATAAGCCGGGGGGGTCCGCGCCGCTTCGCGGCGCTTAGTCCGGAACCTGTGTGGCTTTTCTGAACAAATCACATCTCTCACGGTCACGAAAACCCCGGTCAAAGCGCTGCTTCGCGGCGCTTTGTCCGGGAACAATAGGGTTCGCGCCGCTTCGCGGCGCTTAGTCCGGAACCTGTGTGGCTTTTCTGAACAAATCACATCTCTCACGGTCACGAAAACCCCGGTCAAAGCGCTGCTTCGCGGCGCTTTGTCCGGGAACAATAAGCCGGGTGGTTCGCGCCGCTTCGCGGTGCTTAGTCCAGAACCTGTGTGGCTTTTCTGAACAAATCACATCTCTCACGGTCACGAAAACCCCGGCCAGAGCGCCGCTTTGCGGCGCTTTGTCCGGGAACAATAAGCCGGGGGGGTCCGCGCCGCTTCGCGGCGCTTAGTCCGGAACCTGTGTGGCTTTTCTGAACAAATCACATCTCTCACGGTCACGAAAACCCCGGTCAAAGCGCTGCTTCGCGGCGCTTTGTCCGGGAACATTAGGCCGCAAGGTTCTCGCCCCTTCGCGGCGCTTAGTCCGGAATCTGTGTGGCTTTTCTGACTAAATCCCATCTCTCACGGTCACGAAAACCCCGGTCAAAGCGCTGCTTCGCGGCGCTTTGTCCGGGAACAATAAGCCGGGGGGTTCGCGCCGCTTCGCGGCGCTTAGTCCGGAACCTGTGTGGCTTTTCTGAACAAATCACATCTCTCACGGTCACGAAAACCCCGGCCAGAGCGCCGCTTTGCGGCGCTTTGTCCGGGAACAATAAGCCGGGGGGTTCGCGCCGCTTCGCGGCGCTTAGTCCGGAACCTGTGTGGCTTTTCTGAACAAATCACATCTCTCACGGTCACGAAAACCCCGGCCAGAGCGCCGCTTCGCGGCGCTTTGTCCGGGAACAATAAGCCGGGGGGTTCGCGCCGCTTCGCGGCGCTTAGTCCGGAACCTGTGTGGCTTTTCTGAACAAATCACATCTCTCACGGTCACGAAAACCCCGGCCAAAGCGCCGCTTCGCGGCGCTTTGTCCGGGAACAATAAGCCGGGGGGTTCGCGCCGCTTCGCGGCGCTTAGTCCGGAACCTGTGTGGCTTTTCTGAACAAATCACATCTCTCACGGTCACGAAAACCCCGGCCAGAGCGCCGTTCGCGGCGCTTTGTCCGGGAACAATAAGCCGGGGGGTTCGCGCCGCTTCGCGGCGTTCAGTCCAGAACCTGTGCGGCTTTTCTGAACAAATCACATCTCTCACGGTCACGAAAACCCCGGCCAAAGCGCCGCTTCGCGGCGCTTTGTCCGGGAACAATAAGCCAAGGGGTTCGCGCCGCTTCGCGGCGCTCAGTCCGGAACCTGTGTGGCTTTTCTGAATAAATCACATCTCTCACGGTCACGAAAACCCCGGCCAAAGCGCCACTTCGCGGCGCTTTGTCCGGGAGCAATAAGCTGGGGTTCGCGCCGCTTCGCGGCGCTCGGTCCGGAACCTGTGTGGCTTTTCTGAATAAATCACATCTCTCACGGTCACGAAAACCCGGCCAAAGCGCCGCTTCGCGGCGCTTTGTCCGGGACCAATAGGGTTCGCGCCGCTTCGCGGCGCTTAGTCCGAAACCTTTGTGGCTTCTCTGAACAAATCACATCTCTCACGGTCACGAAAACCCCGGCCAAAGCGCTGCTTCGCGGCGCTTTTTCCGGGAACAATAAGCTGGGATGTTCGCGCCGCTTCGCGGCGCTCAGTCCGGAACCTGTGTGGCTTTTCTGAATAAATCACATCTCTCACGGTCACGAAACCCCCGGCCAAGGCGCCGCTTCGCGGCGCTTTGTCCGGGAACAATAAGCCGGGGTTCGCGCCGCTTCGCGGCGCTCAGTCCGGAACCTGTGTGGCTTTTCTGAACAAATCACATCTCTCACGGTCACGAAAACCCGGCCAAAGCGCTGCTTCGCGGCGCTTTGTCCGGGAACAATAAGTTGGTTCGCGCGCTTCGCGGCGCTCAGTCCGGAACCTGTGTGGCTTTTCTGAATAAATCACATCTCTCACGGTCACGAAAACCCCGGTCAAAGCGCCGCTTCGCGGCGCTTTGTCCGGGAACAATAAGCCGGGGTTCGCGCCGCTTCGCGGCGCTCAGTCCGGAACCTGTGTGGCTTTTCTGAATAAATCACATCTCTCACGGTCACGAAAACCCCGGTCAAAGCGCCGCTTCGCGGCGCTTTGTCCGGGAACAATAAGCCGGGGGGTTCGCGCCGCTTCGCGGCGCTCAGTCCGGAACCTGTGTGGCTTTTCTGAATAAATCACATCTCTCACGGTCACGAAAACCCCGGCCAAAGCGCCGCTTCGCGGCGCTTTGTCCGGGAACAATAAACCGGGAGGTTCGCGCCGCTTCGCGGCGCTCAGTCCGGAACCTGTGTGGCTTTTCTGAATAAATCACATCTCTCACGGTCACGAAAACCCCGGCCAAAGCGCCGCTTTGCGGCGCTTTGTCCGGGAACAATAAACCGGGGGGTTCGCGCCGCTTCGCGGCGCTCAGTCCGGAACCTGTGTGGCTTTTCTGAATAAATCACATCTCTCACGGTCACGAAAACCCCGGCCAAAGCGCCGCTTCGCGGCGCTCAGTCCGGAACCTGTGTGGCTTTTCTGAATAAATCACATCTCTCACGGTCACGAAAACCCCGGCCGAAGCGCCGCTTCGCGGCGTTTGTCCGGGAGCAATAAGCCGAAAGGTTCGCGCCGCTTCGCGGCGCTCAGTCCGGAACCTGTGTGGCTTTTCTGAATAAATCACCTTTCTCACGGTCACGAAAACCCCGGCCGAAGCGCCGCTTCGCGGCGCTTTGTCCGGGAACAATAAGCCGGGGGGTTCGCGCGGAACCTGTGTGGCTTTTCTGAATAAATCACATCTCTCACGGTCACGAAAACCCCGGCCAAAGTGCCGCTTCGCGGCGTTTGTCCGGGAGCAATAAGCCGGGGGTTCGCGCCGCTTCGCGGCGCTCAGTCCGGAACCTGTGTGGCTTTTCTGAATAAATCACATCTCTCACGGTCACGAAAACCCCGGTCAAAGCGCCGCTTCGCGGCGCTTTGTCCGGGAACAATAGGCCGGGGGGTTCGCGCCGCTTCGCGGCGCTCAGTCCGGAACCTGTGTGGCTTTTCTGAATAAATCACCTCTCTCACGGTCACGAAAACCCCGGCCGAAGCTCCGCTTCGCGGCGTTTGTCCGGGAGCAATAAGCCGAGGGGTTCGCGCCGCTTCGCGGCGCTCAGTCCGGAACCTGTGTGGCTTTTCTGAATAAATCACATCTCTCACGGTCACGAAAACCCCGGCCAAAGCGCCGCTTCGCGGCGTTTGTCCGGGAGCAATAAGCCGAGGGGTTCGCGCCGCTTCGCGGCGCTCAGTCCGGAACCTGTGTGGCTTTTCTGAATAAATCACATCTCTCACGGTCACGAAAACCCCGGCCAAAGTGCCGCTTCGCGGCGTTTGTCCGGGAGCAATAAGCCGGGGGATTCGCGCTCAGTCCGGAACCTGTGTGGCTTTTCTGAATAAATCACATCTCTCACGGTCACGAAAACCCCGGTCAAAGCGCCGCTTCGCGGCGCTTTGTCCGGGAACATTAGGCCGGGGGGTTCGCGCCGCTTCGCGGCGCTCAGTCCGGAACCTGTGTGGCTTTTCTGAATAAATCACCTCTCTCACGGTCACGAAAACCCCGGCCAAAGCGCCGCTTCGCGGCGTTTGTCCGGGAGCAATAAGCCGAAGGGTTCGCGCCGCTTCGCGGCGCTCAGTCCGGATCCTGTGTGGCTTTTCTGAATAACTCACATCTCTCACGGTGACGAAAACCCCGGCCAAAGTGCCGCTTTGCGGCGCTTTGTCCGGGAACAATAAGCTGGGGTTCGCGCCGCTTCGCGGGGCTCAGTCCGGAACCTGTGTGGCTTTTCTGAATAAATCACATCTTTCACGGTCACGAAAACCCCGGCCGAAGCGCCGCTTCGCGGCGCTTTGTCCGGGAACAATAAGCCGGGGGGTTGGGGCCGCTTCGCGGCGCTCAGTCCGGAACCTGCGTGGCTTTTCTGAATAAATCACATCTCTCACCGTCACGAAAACCCCGGCCTACGCGCCGCTTCGCGGCGCTTTGTCCGGGAACAATAAGCCGGGGTTCGCGCCGCTTCGCGGCGCTCAGTGCGGAACCTGTGTGGCTTTTCTGAATAAATCATCTCTCTCACGGTCACGAAAACCCCGGCCAAAGCTTCGCGGCGCTTTGGCCGGGAACAATAAGTTCGCGCTTCACGGCGCTCAGTCGAGTTCGCGCCGCTTCGCGGCGCTCAGTCCGGGACCTGCGTGGCTTTTCTGAATAAATTACATCTCTCACGGTCACGAAAACCCCGGCCAAAGCGCCGCTTCGCGGCGCTTTGTCCGGGAACAATAAGCCGGGAAGTTCGCGCCGCTTCGCGGCGCTCAGTCCGGAACCTGTGTGGCTTTTCTGAATAAATCTCATCTCTCACGGTCACGAAAACCCCGGCCAAAGCGCCGCTTCGCGGCGCTTTGTCCGGGAACAATAAGCCGGTGAGTTCGCGCCGCTTTGCGGCGCTCAGTCCGGAACCTGTGTGGCTTTTCTGAATAAATCTCTCTCACGGTCACGAAAACCCCAGCCAATGCGCCGCTTCGCGGCGCTCTGTCCGGGAACATTAGGCCGTGAGGTTCGCGCCGCTTCGCGGCGCTCGGTCCGGAACCTGTGTGGCTTTTCTGAATAAATCACGTCTCTCACGGTCACGAAAATCCCAGTCAAAGCGCCGCTTCGCGGCGCTTTGTCCGGGAACGTTAAGCCGGGGGATCGCGCCGCTTGGCGGCGCTCAGTCCGGAACCTGTGTGGCTTTTCTGAATAAATCACATCTCTCACGGTCACGAAAACCCCGGCCAAAGTGCCGCTTCGCGGCGCTTTGTCCGGGAACATTAGGCCGTGGGGTTCGCGCCGCTTCGCGGCGCTCAGTCCGGAACCTGTGTGGCTTTTCTGAATAAATCACATCTCTCACGGTCACGAAAACCCCGGCCAAAGGGGCCCCTCGCGGCGCGTTGGCCGGGAACATTAGGACGGGGAATTCGCGCCGCTTCGCGGCGCTCAGTCCGGAACCTGTGTGGCTTTTCTGAATAAATCACATCTCTCACGGTCACGAAAACCCCGGCCAAAGCGCCGCTTCGCGGCGTTTGTCCGGAAACAATAAGCCGGGGGGTTCGCGCCGCTTCGCGGCGCTCAGTCCGGAACCTGTGTGGCTTTTCTGAATAAATCACATCTCTCACGGTCACGAAAACCCCGGCCAAAGCGCCGCTTCGCGGCGTTTGTCCGGGAGCAATAAGCCGAGGGGTTCGCGCCGCTTCGCGGCGCTCAGTCCGGAACCTGTGTGGCTTTTCTGAATAAATCACATCTCTCACGGTCACGAAAACCCCGGCCAAAGCGCCGCTTCGCGGCGTTTGTCCGGAAACAATAAGCCGGAGGTTCGCGCCGCTTCGCGGCGCTCAGTCCGGAACCTGTGTGGCTTTTCTGAATAAATCACATCTCTCACGGTGACGAAAACCCGGCCAAAGCCCCGCTTCGCGGCGCCTTGTCCGGGAGCAATAAGCCGAGGGGTTCGCGCCGCTTCGCGGCGCTCAGTCCGGAACCTGTGTGGCTTTTCTGAATAAATCACATCTCTCACGGTCACGAAAACCCCGGTCAAAGCGCCGCTTCGCGGCGCTTTGTCCGGGAACATTAGGCCGGGGGGTTCGCGCCGCTTCGCGGCGCTCAGTCCGGAACCTGTGTGGCTTTTCTGAATAAATCACATCTCTCACGGTCACGAAAACCCCGGTCAAAGCGCCGCTTCGCGGCGCTCAGTCCGGAAGTTCGCGCCGCTTCGCGGCGCTCAGTCCGGAACCTGTGTGGCTTTTCTGAATAAATCACATCTCTCACGGTCACGAAAACCCCGGCCAAAGCGCCGCTTCGCGGCGCTTTGTCCGGGAACAATAAGCCGGGGGGTTCGCGCCGCTTCGCGGCGCTCAGTCCGGAACCTGTGTGGCTTTTCTGAATAAATCACATCTCTCACGGTCACGAAAACCCCGGCCAAAGCGCCGCTTCGCGGCGTTTGTCCGGGAGCAGTAACCCGAGGTATTCCCGCCCCTTCGCGGCCCTCAGTCCGGAACCTGTGTGGCTTTTCTGAATAAATCACATCTCTCACGGTCACGAAAACCCCGGTCAAAGCGCCGCTTCGCGGCGCTTTGTCCGGGAACATTAGGCCGGGGGGTTCGCGCCGCTTCGCGGCGCTCAGTCCGGAACCTGTGTGGCTTTTCTGAATGAATCACCTCTCTCACGGTCACGAAATCCCCGGCCAAAGCGCCGCTTCGCGGCGCTTTGTCCGGGAGCATTAAGCCGAGGGGTTCGCGCCGCTTCGCGGCGCTCAGTCCGGAAGTTTGGGCCGCTTCGCGGCGCTCAGTCCGGAACCTGTGTGGCTTTTCTGAATAAATCACATCTCTCACGGTCACGAAAACCCCGGCCAAAGTGCCGCTTCGCGGCGTTTGTCCGGGAGCAATAAGCCGGGGGGTTCGCGCCGCTTCGCGGCGCTCAGTCCGGAACCTGTGTGGCTTTTCTGAATAAATCACATCTCTCACGGTCACGAAAACCCCGGTCAAAGCGCCGCTTCGCGGCGCTTTGTCCGGGAACATTAGGCCGGGGGGTTCGCGCCGCTTCGCGGCGCTCAGTCCGGAACCTGTGTGGCTTTTCTGAATAAATCACATCTCTCACGGTCACGAAAACCCCGGTCAAAGCGCCGCTTCGCGGCGCTTTGTCCGGGAACAATAAGCCAAGGGGTTCGCGCCGCTTCGCGGCAACAGTCCGGAACCTGTGTGGCTTTTCTGAATAAATCACATCTCTCACGGTCATAAAAACCCCGGTCAAAGTGCCGCTTCGCGGCGTTTGTCCGGGAGCAATAAGCCGGGGGGGTTCGCGCTGCTTCGCGGCGCTCAGTCCGGACCCTGTGTGGCTTTTCTGAATAAATCACATCTCTCACGGTCACGAAAACCCCGGCCAAAGCGCCGCTTCGCGGCGTTTGTCCGGAAACAATAAGCCGGAGGTTCGCGCCGCTTCGCGGCGCTCAGTCCGGAACCTGTGTGGCTTTTCTGAATAAATCACATCTCTCACGGTCACGAAAACCCCGGCCAAAGTGCCGCTTCGCGGCGTTTGTCCGGGAGCAATAAGCCGGGGGGTTCGCGCCGCTTCGCGGCGCTCAGTCCGGAACCTGTGTGGCTTTTCTGAATAAATCACATCTCTCACGGTCACGAAAACCCCGGTCAAAGCGCCGCTTCGCGGCGCTTTGTCCGGGAGCAATAAGCCGGGGGTTCGCGCCGCTTCGCGGCGCTCAGTCCGGAACCTGTGTGGCTTTTTTGAATAATTCACATCTCTCACGGTCAAGAAAACCCCGGCCGAAGCTCCGCTTCGCGGCGTTTGTCCGGGAGCACAAAGCCGGGGGTTCTCGCCGCTTCGCGGCGCTCAGTCCGGAACCTGTGTGGCTTTTCTGAATAAATCACATCTCTCACGGTCATAAAAACCCCGGTCAAAGTGCCGCTTCGCGGCGTTTGTCCGGGAGCAATAAGCCGGGGGGGTTCGCGCTGCTTCGCGGCGCTCAGTCCGGAACCTGTGTGGCTTTTCTGAATAAATCACATCTCTCACGGTCACGAAAACCCCGGCCAAAGTGCCGCTTCGCGGCGCTTTGTCCGGGAACAATAAGCCGGGGTTCGCGCCGCTTCGCGGCGCTCAGTCCGGAACCTGTGTGGCTTTTCTGAATAAATCACATCTCTCACGGTCACGAAAAACCCCGGCCAAAGCGCCGCTTCGCGGCGCTTTGTCCGGGAACAATAAGCCGGGGTTCGAGCCGCTTCGCGGCGCTCAGTCCGGAACCTGTGTGGCTTTTCTGAATAAATCACATCTCTCACGGTCACGAAAACCCCGGCCAAAGTGCCCCGGAGCGGCGCTTTGTCCGGAAACAATAAGCCGGGGTTCGCGCCGCTTCGCGGCGCTCAGTCCGGAACCTGTGTGGCTTTTCTGAATAAATCACATCTCTCACGGTCACGAAAACCCCGGCCAAAGTGCCGCTTCGCGGCGTTTGTCCGGGAGCAATAAGCCGGGGGGTTCGCGCCGCTTCGCGGCGCTCAGTCCGGAACCTGTGTGGCTTTTCTGAATAAATCACATCTCTCACGGTCAAGAAAACCCCGGTCAAAGCGCCGCTTCGCGGGGCTTTGTCCGGGGACACTACGCCGGGGTTCGCGCCGCTTCGCGGCGCTCAGTCCGGAACCTGTGTGGCTTTTCTGAATAAATCACATCTCTCACGGTCACGAAAACCCCGGCCAAAGCGCCGCTTCGCGGCGCTTTGTCCGGGAACAATAAGCCGGGGGGTTCGCGCCGCTTCGCGGCGCTCAGTCCGGAACCTGTGTGGCTTTTCTGAATAAATCACATCTCTCACGGTCACGAAAACCCCGGCCAAAGCGCCGCTTCGCGGCGCTTTGTCCGGGAACAATAAGCCGGGGAGTTCGCGCCGCTTCGCGGCTCTCAGTCCGGAACCTGTGTGGCTTTTCTGAATAAATCACATCTCTCACGGTGACGAAAACCCGGCCAAAGCGCCGCTTCGCGGCGTTTGTCCGGAAACAATAAGTCGGAGGTTCCCGCCGCTTCGCGGCGCTCAGTCCGGAACCTGTGTGGCTTTTCTGAATAAATCACATCTCTCACGGTGACGAAAACCCCGGCCAAAGTGCCGCTTCGCGGCGCTTTGTCCGGGAACAATAAGCCGGAGGTTCGCGCCGCTTCGCGGCGCTCAGTCCGGAACCTGTGTGGCTTTTCTGAATAAATCACATCTCTCACGGTCACGAAAACCCCGGTCAAAGCGCCGCTTCGCGGCGCTTTGTCCGGGAACATTAGGCCGGGGGGTTCGCGCCGCTTCGCGGCGCTCAGTCCGGAACCTGTGTGGCTTTTCTGAATAAATCACATCTCTCACGGTCACGAAAACCCCGGCCAAAGCGCCGCTTCGCGGCGTTTGTCCGGGAGCATTAAGCCGAGGGGTTCGCGCCGCTTCGCGGCGCTCAGTCCGGAACCTGTGTGGCTTTTCTGAATAAATCACATCTCTCACGGTCACGAAAACCCCGGCCAAAGCGCCGCTTCGCGGCGTTTGTCCGGGAGCAATAAGCCGAGGGGTTCGCGCCGCTTCGCGGCGCTCAGTCCGGAACCTGTGTGGCTTTTCTGAATAAATCACATCTCTCACGGTCACGAAAACCCCGGCCAAAGTGCCGCTTCGCGGCGTTTGTCCGGGAACAATAAGAAGGGGAGTTCGCGCCGCTTCGCGGCGCTCAGTCCGGAACCTGTGTGGCTTTTCTGAATAAATCACATCTCTCACGGTCACGAAAACCCCGGTCAAAGCGCCGCTTCGCGGCGCTTTGTCCGGGAACAATAAGCCGAGGGGTTCGCGCCGCTTCGCGGCGCTCAGTCCGGAACCTGTGTGGCTTTTCTGAATAAATCACATCTCTCACGGTCATAAAAACCCCGGCCAAAGCGCCGCTTCGCGGCGCTTTGTCCGGGAACAATAAGCCGGGGGGTTCGCGCCGCTTCGCGGCGCTCAGTCCGGAACCTGTGTGGCTTTTCTGAATAAATCACATCTCTCACGGTCATAAAAACCCCGGCCAAAGCGCCGCTTCGCGGCGCTTTGTCCGGGAACAATAAGCCGGGGGATTCGCGCCGCTTCACGGCACTCAGTCCGGGAGTTCGCGCCGCTTCGCGGCGCTCAGTCCGGAACCTGTGTGGCTTTTCTGAATAAATCACATCTCTCACGGTCACGAAAACCCCGGTCAAAGCGCCGCTTCGCGGCGCTTTGTCCGGGAACAATAAGCCGGGGGGTTCGCGCCGCTTCGCGGCGCTCAGTCCGGAACCTGTGTGGCTTTTCTGAATAAATCACATCTCTCACGGTCACGAAAACCCCGGTCAAAGCGCCGCTTCGCGGCGCTTTGTCCGGGAACATTAGGCCGGGGGGTTCGCGCCGCTTCGCGGCGCTCAGTCCGGAACCTGTGTGGCTTTTCTGAATAAATCACATCTCTCACGGTGACGAAAACCCCGGCCAAAGTGCCGCTTCGCGGCGCTTTGTCCGGGAACATTAGGCCGGGGGGTTCGCGCCGCTTCGCGGCGCTCAGTCCGGAACCTGTGTGGCTTTTCTGAATAAATCACATCTCTCACGGTCACGAAAACCCCGGCCAAAGCGCCGCTTCGCGGCGTTTGTCCGGGAACAATAAGAAGGGGAGTTCGTGCCGCTTCGCGGCGCTCAGTCCGGAACCTGTGTGGCTTTTCTGAATAAATCACATCTCTCACGGTCACGAAAACCCCGGCCAAAGCGCCGCTTCGCGGCGTTTGTCCGGGAGCAATAAGCCGAGGGGTTCGCGCCGCTTCGCGGCGCTCAGTCCGGAACCTGTGTGGCTTTTCTGAATAAATCACATCTCTCACGGTCACGAAAACCCCGGCCAAAGTGCCGCTTCGCGGCGCTTTGTCCGGGAACATTAGGCCGGGGGGTTCGCGCCGCTTCGCGGCGCTCAGTCCGGAACCTGTGTGGCTTTTCTGAATAAATCACATCTCTCACGGTCACGAAAACCCCGGCCAAAGCGCCGCGAAGCGGCGCTTTGTCCGGAAACAATAAGCCGGGGGGTTCGCGCCGCTTCGCGGCGCTCAGTCCGGAACCTGTGTGGCTTTTCTGAATAAATCACATCTCTCACGGTGACGAAAACCCCGGCCAAAGTGCCGCTTTGCGGCGTTTGTCCGGGAGCAATAAGCCGGGGGGTTCGCGGCGCTTCGCGGCGCTCAGTCCGGAACCTGTGTGGCTTTTCTGAATGAATCACCTCTCTCACGGTCACGAAATCCCCGGCCAAAGCGCCGCTTCGCGGCGCTTTGTCCGGGAACATTAGGCCGGGGGGTTCGCGCCGCTTCGCGGCGCTCAGTCCGGAACCTGTGTGGCTTTTCTGAATAAATCACATCTCTCACGGTCACGAAAACCCCGGTCAAAGCGCCGCTTCGCGGCGCTTTGTCCGGGAACAATAAGCCGGGGGGTTCGCGCCGCTTCGCGGCGCTCAGTCCGGAACCTGTGTGGCTTTTCTGAATAAATCACATCTCTCACGGTCACGAAAACCCCGGCCAAAGCGCCGCTTCGCGGCGCTTTGTCCGGGAACAATAAGCCGGGGGGTTCGCGCCGCTTCGCGGCGCTCAGTCCGGAACCTGTGTGGCTTTTCTGAATAAATCACATCTCTCACGGTCACGAAAACCCCGGCCAAAGCGCCGCTTCGCGGCGCTTTGTCCGGGAACAATAAGCCGGGGAGTTCGCGCCGCTTCGCGGCGCTCAGTCCGGAACCTGTGTGGCTTTTCTGAATAAATCACATCTCTCACGGTCACTAAAACCCCGGCCAAAGCGCCGCTTCGCGGCGCTTTGTCCGTGAACAAAAAGCCGGGAAGTTTGCGCCGCTTCCCGGCGCCTAATCCGGGTACCTGTGTGGCTTTTCTGAATAAATCACATCTCTCACCGTCACGAAAACCCGGCCAAAGCGCCGCTTCGCGGCGCTTTGTCCGGCAACAATAAGCCGGGGGTTCGCGCCGCTTCGCGGCGCTCAGTCCGGAACCTGTGTGGCTTTTCTGAATGAATCACCTCTCTCACGGTCACGAAATCCCAGGCCAAAGCGCCGCGTCGCGGCCCCTTGGCCGGGAACAATAAACGCGCCGCTTCACGGCGCTCAGTCCGGGAGTTCGCGCCGCTTCGCGGCGCTCAGTCCGGAACCTGTGTGGCTTTTCTGAATAAATCACATCTCTCACGGTCACGAAAACCCCGGCCAAAGCGCCGCTTCGCGGCGTTTGTCCGGGAGCAATAAGCCGAGGGGTTCGCGCCGCTTCGCGGCGCTCAGTCCGGAACCTGTGTGGCTTTTCTGAATAAATCACATCTCTCACGGTCACGAAAACCCCGGCCAAAGTGCCGCTTCGCGGCGTTTGTCCGGGAACAATAAGAAGGGGAGTTCGCGCCGCTTCGCGGCGCTCAGTCCGGAACCTGTGTGGCTTTTCTGAATAAATCACATCTCTCACGGTCACGAAAACCCCGGCCAAAGCGCCGCGAAGCGGCGCTTTGTCCGGAAACAATAAGCCGGGGGGTTCGCGCCGCTTCG
The DNA here is from genome assembly GCA_029168955.1 of Aplectana chamaeleonis. NCBI lineage: Eukaryota > Metazoa > Nematoda > Chromadorea > Rhabditida > Cosmocercidae > Aplectana > Aplectana chamaeleonis. The sequence goes on along the minus strand of JAPDOI010000617.1, from coordinate 166,616 downwards.
CGGCGCTCAGTCCGGAACCTGTGTGGCTTTTCTGAATAAATCACATCTCTCACGGTCACGAAAACCCCGGCCAAAGCGCCGCTTCGCGGCGTTTGTCCGGGAGCAATAAGCCGAGGGGTTCGCGCCGCTTCGCGGCGCTCAGTCCGGAACCTGTGTGGCTTTTCTGAATAAATCACATCTCTCACGGTCATAAAAACCCCGGCCAAAGCGCCGCTTCGCGGCGCTTTGTCCGGGAACAATAAGCCAAGGAGTTTGGGCCGCTTCGCGGCGCTCAGGCCGGAACCTGTGTGGGTTTTCTGAAGAAATCACATCTCTCACGGTCACGAAAACCCCGGCCAAAGCGCCGCTTCGCGGCGCTTTGTCCGGGAACAATAAGCCGGGGTTCGCGCCGCTTCGCGGCGCTCAGTCCGGAACCTGTGTGGCTTTTCTGAATAAATCACATCTCTCACGGTCACGAAAAACCCGGCCAAAGCGCCGCTTCGCGGCGCTTTGTCCGGGAACAATAAGCCGGGGTTCCCGCCGCTTCGCGGCGCTCAGTCCGGAACCTGTGTGGCTTTTCTGAATAAATCACATCTCTCACGGTCACGAAAACCCCGGCCAAAGCGCCGCTTCGCGGCGCTTTGTCCGGGAACAATAAACCGGGGTTCGCCGCTTCACGGCACTCAGTCCGGGGGTTCGCGCCGCTTCGCGGCGCTCAGTCCGGAACCTATGTGGCTTTTCTGAATAAATCACATCTCTCACGGTCACGAAAACCCCGGTCAAAGCGGCGCTTCGCGGCGCTTTGTCCGGGAACATTAAGGCGGGGTTCGCGCCGCTTCGCGGCGCTCAGTCCGGAACCTGTGTGGCTTTTCTGAATAAATCACATCTCTCACGGTCACGAAAACCCCGGCCAAAGCGCCGCTTCGCGGCGCTTTGTCCGGGAACAATAAGCTGGGGTTCGCGCCGCTTCGCGGCGCTCAGTCCGGAACCTGTGTGGCTTTTCTGAATAAATCACATCTCCCACGGTCACAAAAACCATGGCCAAAGGGGAGCTTCGCGGCGCCTTGTTCTGGAACAATAAGCCGGGGTTCGCGCCGCTTCGCGGCGCTCAGTCCGGAACCTATGTGGCTTTTCTGAATAAATCACATCTCTCACGGTCACGAAAACCCCGGTCAAAGCGCCGCTTCGCGGCGCTTTGTCCGGGAACAATAAGCCGAGGGGTTCGCGCCGCTTCGCGGCGCTCAGTCCGGAACCTGTGTGGCTTTTCTGAATAAATCACATCTCTCACGGTCACGAAAACCCCGGTCAAAGCGCCGCTTCGCGGCGCTTTGTCCGGGAACAATAAGCCAAGGAGTTCGCGCCGCTTCGCGGCGCTCAGTCCGGAACCTGTGTGGCTTTTCTGAATAAATCACATCTCTCACGGTCATAAAAACCCCGGCCAAAGCGCCGCTTCGCGGCGCTTTGTCCGGGAACAATAAGCCGGGGGGTTCGCGCCGCTTCGCGGCGCTCAGTCCGGAACCTGTGTGGCTTTTCTGAATAAATCACATCTCTCACGGTCACGAAAACCCCGGTCAAAGCGCCGCTTCGCGGCGCTTTGTCCGGGAACAATAAGCCAAGGAGTTCGCGCCGCTTCGCGGCGCTCAGTCCGGAACCTGTGTGGCTTTTCTGAATAAATCACATCTCTCACGGTCATAAAAACCCCGGCCAAAGCGCCGCTTCGCGACGCTTTGTCCGGGAACAATAAGCCGGGGATTTCGCGCCGCTTCACGGCACTCAGTCCGGGAGTTCGCGCCGCTTCGCGGCGCTCAGTCCGGAACCTGTGTGGCTTTTCTGAATAAATCACATCTCTCACGGTCATAAAAACCCCGGCCAAAGCGCCGCTTCGCGGCGCTTTGTCCGGGAACAATAAGCCGGGGGGTTCGCGCCGCTTCGCGGCGCTCAGTCCGGAACCTGTGTGGCTTTTCTGAATAAATCACATCTCCCACGGTCACAAAAACCCCGGCCAAAGCGCCGCTTCGCGGCGCTTTGTCCGGGAACAATAAGCCGGGGGGTTCGCGCCGCTTCGCGGCGCTCAGTCCGGAAGTTCGCGCCGCTTCGCGGCGCTCAGTTGGGAACCTGTGTGGCTTTTCTGAATAAATCACATCTCTCACGGTCACGAAAACCCCGGCCAAAGTGCCGCTTCGCGGCGTTTGTCCGGGAGCAATAAGCCGAGGGGTTCGCGCCGCTTCGCGGCGCTCAGTCCGGAACCTGTGTGGCTTTTCTGAATAAATCACATCTCTCACGGTCACGAAAACCCCGGCCAAAGCGCCGCTTCGCGGCGCTTTGTCCGGGAACAATAAGCCGGGGGTTCGCGCCGCTTCGCGGCGCTCAGTCCGGAAGTTCGCGCCGCTTCGCGGCGCTCAGTCCGGAACCTGTGTGGCTTTTCTGAATAAATCACATCTCTCACGGTCACGAAAACCCCGGCCAAAGTGCCGCTTCGCGGCGTTTGTCCGGGAGCAATAAGCCGAGGGGTTCGCGCCGCTTCGCGGCGCTCAGTCCGGAACCTGTGTGGCTTTTCTGAATAAATCACATCTCTCACGGTCATAAAAACCCCGGCCAAAGCGCCGCTTCGCGGCGCTTTGTCCGGGAACAATAAGCCGGGGGATTCGCGCCGCTTCACGGCACTCAGTCCGGGAGTTCGCGCCGCTTCGCGGCGCTCAGTCCGGAACCTGTGTGGCTTTTCTGAATAAATCACATCTCTCACGGTCACGAAAACCCCGGTCAAAGCGCCGCTTCGCGGCGCTTTGTCCGGGAACAATAAGCCGAGGGGTTCGCGCCGCTTCGCGGCGCTCAGTCCGGAACCTGTGTGGCTTTTCTGAATAAATCACATCTCTCACGGTCACGAAAACCCCGGCCAAAGCGCCGCTTCGCGGCGTTTGTCCGGGAGCAATAAGCCGAGGGGTTCGCGCCGCTTCGCGGCGCTCAGTCCGGAACCTGTGTGGCTTTTCTGAATAAATCACATCTCTCACGGTCACGAAAACCCCGGCCAAAGTGCCGCTTCGCGGCGTTTGTCCGGGAGCAATAAGCCGGGGGTTCGCGCCGCTTCGCGGCGCTCAGTCCGGAACCTGTGTGGCTTTTCTGAATAAATCACATCTCTCACGGTCACGAAAACCCCGGCCAAAGTGCCGCTTCGCGGCGCTTTGTCCGCGAACAATAAGCCGAGGGGTTCGCGCCGCTTCACGGCGCTCAGTCCGGGAGTTCGCGCCGCTTCGCGGCGCTCAGTCCGGAACCTATGTGGCTTTTCTGAATAAATCACATCTCTCACGGTCACGAAAACCCCGGTCAAAGCGCCGCTTCGCGGCGCTTTGTCCGGGAACAATAAGCCGAGGGGTTCGCGCCGCTTCGCGGCGCTCAGTCCGGAACCTGTGTGGCTTTTCTGAATAAATCACATCTCTCACGGTCACGAAAACCCCGGCCAAAGCGCCGCTTCGCGGCGCTTTGTCCGGGAACAATAAGCCGGGGGGTTCGCGCCGCTTCGCGGCGCTCAGTCCGGAACCTGTGTGGCTTTTCTGAATAAATCACATCTCTCACGGTCACGAAAACCCCGGTCAAAGGGAACAATAAGCCGGGGGGTTCGCGCCGCTTCGCGGCGCTCAGTCCGGAACCTGTGTGGCTTTTCTGAATAAATCACATCTCTCACGGTCATAAAAACCCCGGCCAAAGCGCCGCTTCGCGGCGCTTTGTCCGGGAACAATAAGCCGGGGGATTCGCGCCGCTTCACGGCACTCAGTCCGGGAGTTCGCGCCGCTTCGCGGCGCTCAGTCCGGAACCTGTGTGGCTTTTCTGAATAAATCACATCTCTCACGGTCATAAAAACCCCGGCCAAAGCGCCGCTTCGCGGCGCTTTGTCCGGGAACATTAAGCCGGGGGGTTCGCGCCGCTTCGCGGCGCTCAGTCCGGAACCTGTGTGGCTTTTCTGAATAAATCACATCTCTCACGGTCATAAAAACCCCGGCCAAAGCGCCGCTTCGCGGCGCTTTGTCCGGGAAAAATAAGCTGGGGGGTTCGCGCCGCTTCGCGGCGCTCAGTCCGGAAGTTCGCGCCGCTTCGCGGCGCTCAGTCCGGAACCTGTGTGGCTTTTCTGAATAAATCACATCTCTCACGGTCACGAAAACCCCGGTCAAAGCGCCGCTTCGCGGCGCTTTGTCCGGGAACAATAAGCCGGGGGGTTCGCGCCGCTTCACGGCACTCAGTCCGGGAGTTCGCGCCGCTTCGCGGCGCTCAGTCCGGAACCTGTGTGGCTTTTCTGAATAAATCACATCTCTCACGGTCACGAAAACCCCGGTCAAAGCGCCGCTTCGCGGCGCTTTGTCCGGGAACAATAAGCCGGGGGGTTCGCGCCGCTTCGCGGCGCTCAGTCCGGAAGTTCGCGCCGCTTCGCGGCGCTCAGTCCGGAACCTGTGTGGCTTTTCTGAATAAATCACATCTCTCACGGTCATAAAAACCCCGGCCAAAGCGCCGCTTCGCGACGCTTTGTCCGGGAACAATAAGCCGGGGAATTCGCGCCGCTTCACGGCACTCAGTCCGGGAGTTCGCGCCGCTTCGCGGCGCTCAGTCCGGAACCTATGTGGCTTTTCTGAATAAATCACATCTCTCACGGTCACGAAAACCCCGGTCAAAGCGCCGCTTCGCGGCGCTTTGTCCGGGAACATTAAGCCGGGGGGTTCGCACCGCTTCGCGGCGCTCAGTCCGGAACCTGTGTGGCTTTTCTGAATAAATCACATCTCTCTCGGTCATAAAAACCTCGGCCAAAGCGCCGCTTCGCGGCGCTTTGTCCGGGAACAATAAGCCGGGGGGTTCGCGCCGCTTCGCGGCGCTCAGTCTGGAACCTGTGTGGCTTTTCTGAATAAATCACCTCTCTCACGGTCACGAAAACCCCGGCCAAAGCGCCGCTTCGCGGCGCTTTGTCCGGGAACAATAAGCCGGGGGTTCGCGCCGCTTCGCGGCGCTCAGTCCGGAAGTTCGCGCCGCTTCGCGGCGCTCAGTCCGGAACCTGTGTGGCTTTTCTGAATAAATCACATCTCTCACGGTCACGAAAACCCCGGTCAAAGCGCCGCTTCGCGGCGCTTTGTCCGGGAACAATAAGCCAAGGAGTTCGCGCCGCTTCGCGGCGCTCAGTCCGGAACCTGTGTGGCTTTTCTGAATAAATCACATCTCTCACGGTCATAAAAACCCCGGCCAAAGCGCCGCTTCGCGGCGCTTTGTCCGGGAACAATAAGCCGGGGGGTTCGCGCCGCTTCGCGGCGCTCAGTCCGGAAGTTCGCGCCGCTTCGCGGCGCTCAGTCCGGAACCTGTGTGGCTTTTCTGAATAAATCACATCTCTCACGGTCACGAAAACCCCGGCCAAAGTGCCGCTTCGCGGCGTTTGTCCGGGAGCAATAAGCCGGGGGGTTCGCGCCGCTTCGCGGCGCTCAGTCCGGAACCTGTGTGGCTTTTCTGAATAAATCACATCTCTCACGGTCACGAAAACCCCGGCCAAAGTGCCGCTTCGCGGCGTTTGTCCGGGAACAATAAGCCGGGGATTTCGCGCCGCTTCGCGGCACTCAGTCCGGGAGTTCGCGCCGCTTCGCGGCGCTCAGTCCGGAACCTATGTGGCTTTTCTGAATAAATCACATCTCTCACGGTCACGAAAACCCCGGTCAAAGCGCCGCTTCGCGGCGCTTTGTCCGGGAACAATAAGTTGGGGGTTCGCGCCGCTTCGCGGCGCTCAGTCCGGAACCTGTGTGGCTTTTCTGAATAAATCACATCTCTCACGGTCACGAAAACCCGGCCAAAGCGCCGCTTCGCGGCGCTTTGTCCGGGAACAATAAGCCGGGGATTCGCGCCGCTTCACGGCACTCAGTCTGGAGTTCGCGCCGCTTCGCGGCGCTCAGTCCGGAACCTGTGTGGCTTTTCTGAATAAATCACATCTCTCTCGGTCACGAAAACCCCGGTCAAAGCGCCGCTTCGCGGCGCTTTGTCCGGGAACATTAAGCCGGGGGGTTCGCGCCGCTTTGCGGCGCTCAGTCCGGAACCTGTGTGGCTTTTCTGAATAAATCACATCTCTCACGGTCATAAAAACCCCGGCCAAAGCGCCGCTTCGCGGCGCTTTGTCCGGGAACAATAAGCCGGGGGGTTCGCGCCGCTTCACGGCACTCAGTCCGGGAGTTCGCGCCGCTTCGCGGCGCTCAGTCCGGAACCTGTGTGGCTTTTCTGAATAAATCACATCTCTCACGGTCATAAAAACCCCGGCCAAAGCGCCGCTTCGCGGCGCTTTGTCCGGGAACAATAAGCCGGGGAATTCGCGCCGCTTCGCGGCGCTCAGTCCGGAAGTTCGCGCCGCTTCGCGGCGCTCAGTCCGGAACCTGTGTGGCTTTTCTGAATAAATCACATCTCTCACGGTCACGAAAACCGGCCAAAGCGCCGCTTCGCGGCGCTTTGTCCGGGAACAATGCCGGGGTTCGCGCCGCTTCGCGGCGCTCAGTCCGGAACCTGTGTGGCTTTTCTGAATAAATCACATCTCTCACGGTCATAAACCTGGCCAAAGCGCCGCTTCGCGGCGCTTTGTCCGGGAACAATAAGCCGGGGGTTCGCGCCGCTTCACGGCACTCAGTCTGAGTTCGCGCCGCTTCGCGGCGCTCAGTCCGGAACCTGTGTGGCTTTTCTGAATAAATCACATCTCTCACGGTCACGAAAACCTCGGTCAAAGCGCCGCTTCGCGGCGCTTTGTCCGGGAACAATAAGCCGAGGGTTCGCGCCGCTTCGCGGCGCTCAGTCCGGAACCTGTGTGGCTTTTCTGAATAAATCACATCTCTCACGGTCATTAAAACCTGGCCAAAGCGCCGCTTCGCGGCGCTTTGTCCGGGAACAATAAGCTGGCGCCGCTTCGCGGCGCTCAGTCTGGGAGTTCGCGCGCTTCGCGGCGCTCAGTCCGGAACCTGTGTGGCTTTTCTGAATAAATCACATCTCTCACGGTCACGAAAACCTGGCCAAAGCGCCGCTTCGCGGCGCTTTGTCCGGGAGCAACAAGTTGGGTTCGCGCCGCTTCGCGGCGCTCAGTCCGGAACCTGTGTGGCTTTTCTGAATAAATCACATCTCTCACGGTCACGAAAACCTGGCCAAAGCGCCGCTTCGCGGCGCTTTGTCCGGGAACAATAAGCCGAGGGGTTCGCGCCGCTTCGCGGCGCTCAGTCCGGAACCTGTGTGGCTTTTCTGAATAAATCACATCTCTCACGGTCAGAAAACCCTGGCCAAAGCGCCGCTTCGCGGCGCTTTGTCCGGGAACAATAAGCTGGGGTTCGCGCCGCTTCGCGGCGCTCAGTCCGAACCTGTGTGGCTTTTCTGAATAAATCACATCTCTCACGGTCAGAAGCCCCGGCAAAGTGCCGCTTCGCGGCGCTTTGTCCGGGAACATTAAGCCGGGGGGTTCGCGCCGCTTCGCGGCGCTCAGTCCGGAACCTGTGTGGCTTTTCTGAATAAATCACATCTCTCACGGTCACGAAAACCCCGGCCAAAGCGCCGCTTCGCGAACATGTGTGACTTTTCTGAATAAATCACATCTCTTAGGAAGGGAAAAGAACTCGAACTGCTCGCTGACTTTTTGGCTATTTCGATGGCAGAATGTTGCGAACCCAAAAACGTAATCCCCCAACCTTCCTTTGAATGTGTGCAAGATCGCATAAGCCTAACTATACTTTGAAGGTTTTGGTGAACTGAAATGCACATACAGCTCAATACCGTTTTGGAGTGGTTAGAGATGTGACGAAAAAGTGCTGTATGGATGGAGGCCCAGGTGGTCGTACTTTGTGCTGCTATTCAAATACTGTAAGAAAGGATAGGCATGATGATTTTTCAGGCCAAAAAAATTTTCTTCTTTCTCAATGTAGTAAACGTTCCAAAATTGGTGTCTCTTGGGTATTTGACGCGCTGATCACGAATTCGCTATCAGTTTTGCGATTAAAGGTCTCGTTAGAGAGTTATGGGGTAAGTTTTGTTGGGAGGTCGTGTAGCAGCAGAATACGAAGCGTTTTCCAACCGGTGGTCGAAGAATAGCCCTTGATTACCGTGGCAGAATCATCTCGTGAAGTTGTCATCGTTCAGAAAGGTCTTCAAACTACACAGAAGCCCTCGAATGAATCTTACAACCGCTTGAAAAGATATTCACAACGGTTTATCGGAGTTTGGGGCGGGGTATAAAGTTCGGGAGGTGGCTATAAGTTACGTGAATGATCTTGTCGTATCACCAACGCACGAAGGTCGTGACCCCAGGTGATGCCGAGAACTGAATCTCCGCCACGTAATGAGGGTGAAGTCGTTTGGCTTAAGAAAGGAAAAGAACTCGAACTGCTCGCTGACTTTTTGGCTATTTCGATGGCAGAATGTTGCGAACCCAAAAACGTAATCCCCCAACCTTCCTTTGAATGTGTGCAAGATCGCATAAGCCTAACTATACTTTGAAGGTTTTGGTGAACTGAAATGCACATACAGCTCAATACCGTTTTGGAGTGGTTAGAGATGTGACGAAATAGTGCTGTATGGATGGAGGCCCAGGTGGTCGTACGTTGTGCTGCTATTCAAATATTGTAAGAAAGGATTTCTCCTAAAAACTGGACTGAACACACACACACACACACACACACACACACACACACACACACACACACACACACACACACACACACACACACACACACACACACACACACACACACACACACACACACACACACACACACACACACACACACACACACACACACACACACACACACACACACACACAAACACACACACACACACACACACACACACACACACACACACACACACACACACACACACACACATTTTGAAATTCACAATTTTTTTCATATCTCGAGAACCACTGTGGGGATTTTTCTGAAAATTGGGCAACGTTGAGAACATTTACTGCTCCATCTTTTGTGAAAATCCCTTGTTTCAAGGTTTCTCCCGAACTGAGGTTCTGGAATGAGGGTTGTGCGCAGAAGCAATCCTTTTCCAAAATCAGGTGCGCGCTTCGCGCGCACCACAATTATAAATTGCCAACGGCACAAAATTCTCACGGTAAACAAAATTGATGATACCCGATTAATAAAGGGTATGGTATAAAAGAAATGAAGAGCGGTGTGTTACATTCACACACCGTCCTTCTCCAGAGGTAAGCGGCTGACAAGCACGCCCATGCCGATCATTTTTCCGCAGGGCTACCGTAACCATTCTTGAACAAAACATGATAACGAACGATAACACACGCTCATAGCTAGAGGTGTATAAAAGGGCAGAGGAGCGGTATGCATTCCTTCACACACCGCTCTCTTCCAGAAGCCACTGGGAAGTGGCTGAGGAGGTCGAAATTGTGCAAACATGTTTGATGGCTATTACGATGTGCTCATATCCAAGCTGATACTTGAAAAATTTTTAAAGGGGGGTTACGGTGGCCCTGCGGAAAAAAAATTATCGGCATGAGCGTGCTTGTAAGACCCGAAGCTAACCGTCACGGCGGCTGCGGGAGGTGCAACTCATATTTTTCTCATTTGTGTACACTAGGATTCGTCCAAATGCGCGAACGTGCATTGAAATTAGCCTCATCTTTCTGTAAACAGAGACCTTATTTGGACCTTTTCTTATCAAAATCGGTTGAGTTGTGTTTTTAAGGGGTGACGAACAACTCGTCCACCACCTCCAATTCAAGGCACTGATAAGCAACCAAAATTGAGATTCACTATTCTTTTGAAGCAATAAGGGCTCCCACACGCACACTGGGTCTCACCCTCTTGGAGGTTTCAATCCCCCACCCCAAAACCGGGGAGCACCCTGCGGACATGGACGAGTTACACCCCGCAGCCGCCGTGACGGTTAGCTGCGAGTGCTTGTAAGCGGCTGAAGCTCGAAACAGACTATACAGTAGGAAAGCAGCCTCGCCGGTGATAAAGATATCACGATATCGGGCCCTAAACATGGGAAATTCTACATTTCCGTGAGAATTTTGTGCCGTTGGAAAATAATAAATTTGTTGTGGCAATCGGCGCCGCACGGTATTTTTCGCGCTAGGCCAGCACAATCTGTCAAAGCCGAATTCTCGTACCGCGAAAATTGGACCGGAACTTGCTTTTGATTGTACCCAACCACGTCTAGGATAGAACCTAAAGGAGACTCCCTTTAGGACGTCCTTCCAATTTATTTTATGTTATTTCTCATTAGAGGCAATTTTTCTCTCATTAAATTTTGCAAGATTCGCACTGCTGAAATAGACACAAGATCTTACGTCTTTCATGCCTGTTCGTGACATACTCTTCTCCGTCATCTTTCAGTAGCTGAAATGCCATGAAATCTGACATCAGGCGATGACTCTGTAATTCGGACGGATTGAAGTTGGCCGTGATAGTAGCTTGAGACTCTCATTTTAGGTTTTTCAGCAACAGACCAGAGGAGCGGGTACCCCACCAGATTTGTCGGCATGGAGATTACAAATGAACCAAACAAGAAATGGAATAGCTGCCACGCCACCATTATCTCAGAAAACCGCCGCATTCAATGCGTGTCGGATATGCATTCAACTCACGTGACCACACCCATCGAAAGGCTTCATCACAAGGGCACGTGCTCTAAACAGCAGCACGTGCTGCAAAATTTTATAGCAGGAGCATGTGCCGCAAAGTTCAATCTCAGGAGTACGTGCTGCAAGGTAGTCCCGCGCTATCGTAGCAGAACACAGACGCGACGCGGCTGGCACACCGACGTGCGACGCGGCCAGCTCGCCGAGCACCATCTGGGGCGGTCAGCGATTGGAAGAGGCTTCCAGCGGCCGGGCGGGTAAAGTACCGTAAACTTGGGTAATTGAACCGGCGAAGCTGCCGATCTCTCAGTTCCGTCTCAGGAGTGCATCGTATACTTTCCTTTTTTAATAATCGTTTTGTCATCGAGTTGAAAGTGTATCATGCACGCATTGGACGGCTTATTTGTTGGGGCACAGGCTGTAATTTGAAACACAATAGGAGCACGTGCTCCCCTAGCAGCACGTTCCCTGACTGTGCTCGAAACCACTTTGTCTTCGAGTTGAATGCATATTCGACAAGCATTGAATGCGGCGATTGTCTGAAATGTTTGTTTGCACTTTAAAGGCAGCATACACGCTCAGAAACATGGTTGAGATAAGAGCATAAATAAGAAAAGACCGCACGGCCCTTAGGCCATTGGTATACCTCCCTGTCGCTGCAACGACTGGTTTCGACCACTATCACTCATCGTGTCGGGACCAGCACCGACGTTATGGCAGGGTCGGCCGCGGGAGCAGTTTGCGTGCGCCCGTCGCGGCAACATGTCACTGAGGGGTGTTATGGTTTCAGTGTCGTACCCCTGGTATACTTTGTCGCCGCTGTGCCCCATGGACTCCACAGCTTCATCTATTTCACGTTGTTTTGTGTGATTTTTGGCATATCATGGACAGTATAGTGACATCAAAAGACATAGTTTTGTACGTTTCGGATTTAGTTGTTTACCTGCAGCTTTTTATTCAATTTGGTGTTTATGTGCTGTCATTATCCCCCTTTCGATTACTTATGAATTGTGGTGCGCGCGAAGCGCGCACCAGGATTTGGCTTTGATCTCTTCCCGCGCGGATGCCCTACAATGAGATCACCTATTCATACCGTCACCAGAGGTATGAGCTGTGCACCATTCGATGCGCTGCAAGAAATTACATGTGTGTGCAACTTTTCATCCTAACTGGTCTCAGCTTTCTAAAGTTATAACCTCTCAAAGTACGCAAAAACGTTCTCCACCATCGCCTCCTCCTCCGTCCGTCGAATCCCATTTTTTTGGAAGGCGTGGACCAAATCGCTTAAAAATTTGTGACTAGAGGTAATCGGCCACGGGAATGCCGAAAATAATTGGCAGAACTCACCATAATGACTTCTGGGCCCCTAACGGGCGGTTCAAACTCAGAAACCGGCCTCTCAAGATTAGTTTATAAAAATGACGGGTTTTTTCGTTATCAGTCATTGTTTTCTTAGAGACCCCATATAAATACCTTGCTCTCTCGGGTGGTGTACACTACACGTCTGGTTCGGAAGAGTAAGCTGTGCGGGAGGGATGTTTTTGAGCGCGGCGCGTGTTTGTACCCTGCGCACCAGAGATAAGAAGGCGTCGCAGGGTGTGCTGAAGCGTCGGTTAACTATGCGAGACCGCAATAAGAGTATGCAGGACGTCATGGAATGTATGCAGGAACCCAGTAGGGGTGCGCAGGACATCATGGGACGTGTGCAGCAAGGGTGTGCGTTATTGAAAACAAACTTCGTTCGTTAATTTTAATCGTTAATCGTTAATTTTCAAGAAAAACCCGCGTAAACCCGTTAATGCGTTAACACGTTAATTTTGCATTTCAATCACAAGAGGTCCCAGAAAAATAACATACCCCTTCTGATGACGTCAGCAGGACGTCGTGGAAAGCAGTAGGGCTCCAGAAGTCGTAGGCACGGCCTCGTGGGAAATAGCTTGGGCTCCAGATGACGTCGTCAGGACGTCGTGAAAGGTGGATTGGGCTCCACATGACGTCATCACGACGTCGTAGAAAATGGGTGGGGCTTCAGATGACGTCAGCAGCACGTCATGGAAAGAAGGCAAGGCTTCAGATGACAACGTCAGGACGTCGTGAAAAGTGAATCAGCACTCGGATGGCGTCAGCAGGAATTTGTGAAAAATATGCGAGCGTCGCGTTCCAGAAAGGTCAGCGATATAGTTCACAGCAACCGAAAATTGGCCGCGGCGCAAGCCGACGCGACGTGCACGGCCCCGGTTTTTAAATCTGTCATCGAAGCAAATTAATCAGTGCCATAATTCCACTGCAATTAACGAACTCAAATTAACGTGATTTGAGGACTTTTTCGTTAAGCGTTACTCGTTGGTTTTCTAAAATAAACCGCTTTAACCCGTTAATGCGTTAACACGTTAACGTTATAACGCACAGCCCCGGTGTGCAGGACCCCATTAGGGGTGTGCAGGACGTCGTAGAACGTGAGCAGGACCCCAGTAGGGGTGTGCAGAACGTCGTATAATGTGTGCAGAACCTCAGTAGGAGTGTGCAGGACATCATAGGACGTGTGCAGGACCCCAGTAGGGGTGTGCAGGACGTCATGAAGCGTGTGCAGTACCCCAGTAGGGTGTGCAGGATGTCATGGAATGTGTGCAGGACCACAGTTGGAGTGTGCAGGACCCCAGTAGGGGTGTGCAGGACGTCATGGAACGTGTGCAGGGTCCCAGCAGGGGTGTGCAGGATAGTAATAATAATAATAATTTATTACGTGGTTTAAGACATACGTCAGATATGAAGAGACAGAAAAAAAAAGGAAATGAGGACGCAAGTAAACCGCAGTGCTATTCAGAAAGAATCTGTGTTCTTGCCAAATGCTCAAACTTTCTAAATAATTGAGGAATAGGCTGTAGCCCATGCCATAAGGACACGTATGCAGAACCTGCTCGACAAGTAAAGCTGAAGGCTCTAAGATCTAATCTTGGTTTCCTATAGGAAATTTTCACTAAATCTCCACGAGTTCGTGAAGGTAAAAGAGTGTAGAATTGTGAAACATCAACTTTCATGATCCTTGATATCATCTTGAACACCATACATACATCTCTCACTTTTCGAGGCGATTCCAAGCTATTCAGTTCAGGATGTCATGGAACGTGTGCAGGACCCCAATAGGAGTGTGCAGGACGAGCCACCTCAGCATGAACCGGTGAAGTTTGGCTAGAGCGACTGACCCTGGGTCTATCCTAAACGGGGTGGGGCCACCCAAGATTTACTCAAATAAATGATGAAAAATTCTGATAAAAGATGCCCGAGAGAAGATGAACTGCATGCATTGTATCTTATCTGTAGGAAGCCGCGTTGCAACTACTATCTTGCATTCCTAGCAGCGGAGCGGTTGTTTCTTCATTTCTACCACTTTGTTTTTTTTAAACCACTTGACTTTTAGAGATTGACGATATTGTAGAAGGGAAACCCTTGAAAAAAGTTGTGTAATTTCTGAAAGTTGGGCTACGCAGAAAAGGTTAAGGTTTTATCATTGTTCCAAAATGTCTTGAAATTGTTTTTATTAGATTTGGTTATGAAACTGATTTTCTAAATGTAGTGAATTTGTTGCAAATGGATTGGGCAGGCGCTATATGAATTATCAGAGTCAAATCACGCGTCAGAAGGGGTTTCGCTTGGAGCGTATATATAATCAAATGAGAACAAGAATACGTCTACCAATTAAAACCTTTCCATACAATGTGAACCGTGAAAGCGTTGAGGACACGGAGACATTGCGTCAGTACCTAATACATTGTGTTCAATTTCGTTTTCGTGATTTTTATCTAATCGGTAAGGGAAGGTCTAGTACCTTAGTGGGAGGTACACTGAAAAAGCAGAATAACATCCGAAAACCTTATTTCTAACCCATAGGGCCACATATCGTTGAGCATTGTTAAATAAGAAATAGCTTTTTCTTTTTGTCTTTATTTTCTCGCCAGAGGACCTTCTGACGCGTGATTTGACTCTGATAAATCATAGAGCGCCTGCCAAATCCATTTGCAACAATTTCACTACATTTAATGATTATGTAATCTGCATATACCAACAACAGCCAAATCGATTCAACAATTTCACAACATTTAGGAAATCAGTTAGATAGCCAAATCTAATGGAACAATTTCACGACATTTTAGAGCAAATCCAAATCCTTGACCTTTTCTGCGGAGCCCAACTTTCAGAAATTCGATTATAACATGGTTGAGGCCGCGCGGACCCACTTATTCTGTTACGTCAACCATGCTTGTGAGCGTGTATGCTGTCTTTAAAGACGGATTCGCATTCGCCATCAACCCGTCGAAAGGCCGAAGGGAAAATGACGGTAAATTCAGTACAAAATGTGCGCTCCACGGCCACCTCTCGCCTTCCCTCGCCGTGGAACCCCAGCAATAGGTGAAAAATTTCCAAGTCTGCACGGTTTTGCAGGTATACAACGGAGTACATCGCATTTAACCGATTTTCAAAAATTCGATCCGTCCAAACGATCCGACATCGACGATTCACCGGAAAATACCGACCAAATCTGAAGGCTTTGATCGAACAACACCATCCATCACCCCCTATGAGAATGGCCCGCAATTGTTGGTGTATAGCCTGGACCTGTGCCACTTATCAGAAGCAGTGAGCATGACCCTTGTGCACTCTCACTCTTTTACATAGCAAGGGCGACTGGGAGGTCTCCCGATCGATACTCTGCTAGGCAATTCCCCACACGTTGAGAAATACGCTGTCATCTGTGTAAAGGAAAAGGCTCCAAATCGCCCTTGTTTCGTATAGATATGCAATATAAAAAAATCCGTTGCAAAGCCAAATTCTTTTTGTTCTTGTGGTTTGTTTTATATGTAATGGTCATACTACTCCAAATTTCCACCTTTAAATACATATGTTCCCCACTGACCGCGTATTTTCTCCCGTCATTATTTTTATGTTTAATTATTACGCTGAGTGGAAAGTTCCTAGCTTTTCATTATTCTTCGACTTTGTCTTTATTCTTCTGCTCGGTTCCCGATTTAGCGTCGATTCTCTGGTTGAAATACTGAAAAAATCATTAAGTCACCCTTATGCATTACTTGTTTTCTCATCAACTCTACGATCGTATTTATAGTATACCAACGCAACACCGGATTGTGAGAATTTCTCATGATTTCCACGACGTTCTTCAGGCAACTGTTGATTTCCTTTATTTTGATTTTTTTTCTGTTGCTATTACCATAATAAATCATAAATTTTCCAAGAGCCTACTTGTTTTTTGTGCCTTCAAACCTGGGCGTTTTCATCCTATCCTGTTTTTTTCTTCTTAGCAAGGGAGATTCCTATGTCCGACATTTCGGCAAAAATCGTCGTATCCAAGACCTAACTTGTACATCAAAGCAAATGAATTCCATTAGTTTTTAGTTTAACATCTCATTACCCTCACAATCAGTGAGGTGAGAAGTGAGTTCTTTGAACGCATTCCTTCAGTAGAAACCTAAAGTCGGCACGGATACGCCTGACCGTTTCGGTCCCCCCTTCGTGACGCTTGCTTTGGCGTGATCTCGATACTTGTACTATATTATAACACAGGTGCACCGAGTTTGCGCCAACGCAAATTACACCGTCATGGCGGAAGCGAAACGGTTAGTGCGATCTAGAGATGAGCGGAATAAAAATATGAATTTTCAGAAATTGGGTTTCAGTTTCAACTAGGGTGATATTCATGATCACGGCGTGTAGGGCTACCTAATGGCATAGCCTCTGTTGGGGTTTTGTTAGGAACTAAAAAAGTCTGGCAACTAGCCAGCTCTTCATATACAATAGACACAGTTAAACGGGGGCAGATGCGGCCTCGTCCTCCCCTCCACAGTATCGAATATAGGGGGCTGGCCGGTTCCCGAACTTCTTCAGTTCTAGCGGAACCCAAACAAATGCTTCACCATTTATTGGGTAGCCCTAACCCCCGGATCATGAATATCGCCCTCGTTTCGCTGAAAGTTAAGTTTGAAGCGAATTATTCAAGAAGGACGAAAAAGACGCGATTAGTTTTGTATCAGTGCGATTTGTGCCGATTGTAGCTGTTTCAAAATCATATTTTTCAAAAATTTACCACTCGGACTTCTACCTCTACAGTCACTACTCCATTTTCATCTCAAAAGGTGTAACCGAAATAAATGAATGAAATGTTGCGTGCGTGTGTCAAAATCGGAGGTCATATTGGAAATCTGAAGGTAACTGTGTTACCGATTTCTATCCATTGGAACTTGTTGTCAATTATACATTCCATCCGAAAATTTTCGGATAACATTTAAATCGCATTTTTCCCTCACTTGTTTCGCTTATTTGGATACAAAAATCACATTTCCTGATGCATCAGAATTGAAATATTGGCAGATCCCTCGTCGCAATTTAAATAAAAGTTTTGTGTACGAGCAAATCAAACTTACAGCAAAAAATTAAATTTCGGATCGGATAATCGGATAAATGAAAATCTTGGAGCACTGGACAGTAATTTGATCGCAAAATTCATATCATACGAATGGTACAACGACTCTTGATTGGAAGAGGTTCTCTATGTAGCTGGGAAATGAAACTGAAATTTCTGAAAGTTGGGCTCCGCAGAAAAGGTCAAGGATTTGGCATTGCTCCTAAATGTCGTGAAATTGTCTTATTGGATTTGGCTCTCAACTTGATTTTTCAAATGTAGTGAAATTGTCGAATTGATTTGGATGTGATGATACTATATGCAGATAACATAATCATTAAATGTAGTGAAATTGTTGCAAACGGATTTGGCAGGAGCTCTATCAATTATCACAGTCAAATCATGCGTCAGAAGGTCCTCTGGCGAGCGAATGAAGGCAAAAAGAAAAAATAACAAACCTCAGTCAACGATGCTGAACGAAACGTGACCTTATGGGCTAGAATTAAGGTTTCCAAATGCCATTCTGCCTTTCAGTGTGGCCTTTTCAGGTACCAGACCTTCCTCACCGATGAGATAAAATTCATGAAAACGAAATCTAACGCAATTTACTCGCTACTGACTATGTCTTCGTGTCCTCAATGCTTTCACGGTTCGCATTGTATAGAAACGTTTTGCTGCTAGGTTTATTCCTGTTCTCATTCGATTCAATATGCGCTCCAAGGAAAACCCCTTCTGACGCGTGATTTGACTGTGATAATTGATAGAGCTCCTGCCAAATCCGTTTGCAACAATTTCACTACATTTAATGATTATGTTATCTGCATATAGTATCATCACATCCAAATCAATTCGACAATTTCACTACATTTGAAAAATCAAGTTGAGAGCCAAATCCAATAAGACAATTTCACGACATTTAGGAGCAATGCCAAATCCTTGACCTTTTCTGCGGAGCCCAACTTTCAGAAATTTCACAACTTTTTACAAGGGTTTCCCTTCCACAATATCGTCAAGCTCTAAAAGGCAAGTTGTTTTTCTTTGAAACATAGTGGTAGAAATGAAGAAACAGCTGCTAGGATTGCAAGATAATAGTTGCAACGCGGCTTCCTACAGACAAGATACAAGGCATATACTTTTTGAATTTAAAAGTCGAGAAAATGAAGAAATGAGTTTTAAATGACCCAATTGTACAGGGTTGGGGCACAATCCTAGACGGGGAGAGGGGGCCACCCACCATTCAAGACAGAAGTGAAATGAACCACCCTTTGGTAAGGCTACCAGTCGGAGTATTTTCATGAAGTTTCTATAAAAACAATGATTGATAGCAGTATCAGACATCTTTTATCAGAATTTTCCATCATTTCTATGAGTCTTGGGTGGCCTCACCCCGTCTAGATAGACCCAGGGTCAGTCGCTCTAGCCAAACTTCACCGGTTCTGCTGACGTGGCTCGTCTGCGCCGGCCCATATGTCTGATTCGGAACAAGAACGATAGTTAAATACATCGTACGCGCAGAAAACCGTATATTATTTTTTCATGTTTTTGCGTAGCTTGGCCCCTCTAGTGAACGAAAATGTTGAAGGGGCCCATGAAAAACCTTCGTTCTTCTTTCAACTCCCTTCTTCATTCAAGAAAAGTCAATCGGAACACATTGTAAACACGAATTTGAATTTCGCGCCAAAATCATTTTCAGAATTTTTTTGCATGTGGAGTTCGTGCCGTAACTATTTTTCCTGTTGTCTTACGGTCGCACCAACATTCTAGGAAAAAGTGCTAGATGACTGGTGAGAATTGGTGGCGGATATTAATCTTTGACGCCTTCCAACCTCATCGTCCAACATTTTTGACGCGCCAAAGTTTACCAGTGTGGTCTACCGGGCTCAATCATAAAATTGAGCCTGAAAATGGAAATTGATTTCCAGCACGAACGATAGTTAAGTGCGCTAGAAGAGGACTACCGTAACCTTAAGAATGATGTTATTCGGCTCTCTTAAACAAATTTGATGATACCCAATTGATCAATGATAAAGATAAAAGAAGTGAAGAGCGGTGTGTCTTCATTCACACACCGTCCTTCTCCAGAGGTCAGCAGTTGAGGATCTGCCTGGACTACAAGCAGAAAAACAACACCAGCGGTAGTGAAGATGTAGCGAATTCGGAGTCAGAACTTAGAAAATTTTAGAGCCAACTCGAGTGAGATTACAATAGCCTTGTTCTGGCGCAATTGCCTATCGCTCTTGTTGATTCGGAGGCATGACTTGCATACGGTGTCCTGGACATTCAACGGAGGTCCTGCGCACGTCCTTTGATGTTCTGCACACTCCTACTAAGGTCCTGCACACGTTCCATGATGTCCTGCACTCTCCTACTGAGATCCTGCACACATTCTTTCGACGTCCTGCACACCCCTTCTGGGGTCCTGCACACGTCCCATGATGTCCTGCCCACGTCTACTACGGTCCTGCACACGTACAATGATGTCCTGCACACTCCTACTGAGGTCCTGCACAGGTCCCATGGTGTCCTGCACACTCCTACTAAGGTCTTGCACACGATCCATGATGTCCTGCACACCCCTACTGAGGTCCTGCACAGGTCCCATGATGTCCTGCACACCCCTTCTGGGGTCACACGTCCCATGATGTCCTGCCCACTTATACTACGGTCCTGCACACGTACAATGATGTCCTGCACACTCCTACTGAGGTCCTGCACAGGTCCCATGGTGTCCTGCACACTCCTACTGAGGTCCTGCACACGTCCCATGATGTCCTGCACACTCCTACTAAGGTCTTGCACACGTTCATGATGTCCTGCACACTCCTACTGAGGTCCTGCACAGGTCCCATGATGTCCTGCACACTCCTACTAAGGTCTTGCACACGATCCATGATGTCCTGCACACTCCTACTGAGGTCCTGCACAGGTCCCATGATGTCCTGCACACTCCTACTGAGGTCCTGCACACGTCCCATGATGTCCTGCACACTCCTACTAAGGTCTTGCACACGTTCATGATGTCCTGCACACTCCTACTGAGGTCCTGCACAGGTCCCATGATGTCCTGTACACTCCTACTAAGGTCTTGCACACGATCCATGATGTCCTGCACACTCCTACTGAGGTCCTGCACAGATCCCATGATGTCCTGCACACTCCTACTGAGGTCCTGCACACGTCCCATGATGTCCTGCACACTCCTACTAAGGTCTTGCACACGTTCCATGATGTCCTGCACACTCCTACTGAGGTCCTGCACACATCCTACGACGTCCTGCACACCCCTACTGGGGTCCTGCACACGTCCCATGATGTCCTGTCCACTCCTACTGAGGTCCTGCACACATTCTACGACGTCCTGCACACCCCTACTGGGGTCCTGCACACGTTCCATGATGTCCTGCACACTCCTACTAAGGTCCTGCACACGTTCCATGATGTCCTGCACACTCCTACTAAGGTCCTGCACACGTTCGATGATGTCCTGCATACTCCTACTGAGGCCCTGCCCACATTCTACCACGTCCTGCACACCCCTACTGAGGTCTCACATAGTCAACCGACACTTCAGCACATCCTGCGACGCCTTCTTATCGATGGTGCGCTTTGAACGAATACGCGCCGCGGTCAAGTACATCAACCCGCACAGCGTCCTCTTCCGAGCCGGACGTTCAAAGTACAACACCCTGGAGAGCAAGGTGTTTATATGGAGTCTAAGAAAACAATGACTGATAACGAAAAACCCACCATTTTCATAAACTATTCTTGAGAGGCCGGTTTCCGAGTTTCAAACGCCCGTTAGGGGCCCAGAAGTCATTATGGTGAGTTCTGACAATTATTTTCGTCATTCCCGTGGCCGATTACCTCTAGTCACAAATTTTCGAGCGATTTGGTCCACGCCTTCCAAAAAAATGGTTTTCGACGGACGGAGGTGGAGGCGGAGGCGGAGGCGGAGGCGGTGGTGGAGAACGTTTTTGCGTACTTTGAGAGGTCATAACTTTAGAAAGCGGGGACCAGTTGGGAAGAAAAGTTGCACACATGTGTAATTTCTTGCAGCGCGTCGAATAGTGTACAGCTCATACCTCTGTTGACGGTATGAATAGGTGATCTCATTGTAGGGCATCCGCGCGGGAAGAGATCAAAGCCAAATCCTGGTGAGCGCTTCGCGCTCACCACAATTGAAGAGAGGAAGCCGTTTTTAATTTTATCCGAAACCGATCGGATGGAATGTATATTGTCCATATCAGAGTGAAGTTTCGGGCCGCACTTGCCGACAACAGCAGCTGCAGCAAGCAGTTCGGAGATAATGGCGGTGGGAAGAAGGTTAATCGTGCTGGGACCTCACGGACCCAGCACGATCAGCTTCGAGCCGCGTGCTGCAACAGTGGTTATCTGCAACTGCGAACTGGAGTTTCACTCCGATATGGATAGTATATCCTCTATTTCCTAGACAGATTTAGCTTTTTTCCGTCGCTTATTTGTGCGGAGCGAGAGGAGAGAGTGAGAAAAGGGTGCGGGACGTTGAGCCCGAAGAGCTGGAGCGCAGGAGGGGCAGAGAGAGGTGAAAATTATCACTACAAGTTCGATAATCTCGCCTGATGTTAATCTGAAGCTATAACTTCTTCTGCGTCTCTATCCCGATTTCGGCCTAAACGTCCGCCCCCTTGAGAAAGGCCTCTTTCAGAGTTCAATCGCTGTGCGACGCGATCGTGTGCACGGCGACGCGACCGTCGCGTCGCCGTGAAAATCGTAGGCTTTGGAAGTGTGAAAGCCCAATCGCGTAAGTTGGTGATGACGCTTTTTTACGTACAAATTCTAATCGACGCCTAACCAGCGTAGATGAACACAACAAATAAACACAGCTATTCGCAGCTGTGTTTATTTGCTGTATTCATCCATGTATGAAAAATGTTGTCAACAATTATTTATGAGCGTTGCCTAGCCACGGGTGGTGTTAAATGTCTTCGACGAGTATTTTTTCGTTTTTTCTCTTTTTTTATTGAAAGCTTCATGGTTTGTGTTTTACATTCTGAGATTCATAATTAGCAAGCTTATCTGTTAGGCAGTTCAAGAACCGAGAAGATTGAAAGAAAGCAAATAGAGAAAAAAATCCACTCTCAAAACGACTCCAACGCCGCCCATGGACGCTCAACCTTTTCAAATAATTACTGAAAACTTTTTCAGAAAAAAAGCACTGACCGTAGAAATGCGGGAGGGGAATGATATATATGAATAAAGCGAATGAACTTCTTCGAATCTCACAAAGTGAACCAAAGAATTAATTGAAAAATTATTTCTTCTAAGAAATAGAAGATCTTCCGCGAGCGAATCGCTTCCTAGGCAGTCGATAATGAAGGCAAGCTACCTGAAAGAGCATAACTAATAATTAAAGCTGAAAAAACGGGAAAAAATCGAGGCACTTGTGTGAATTAAGATGAAGCAGTCGCCGCGACCGGTCGCGTCGCCGTGCAGTGCGATTGTTACAATCGCGCGATTGGGCGACTTTCCCCGCGATCTTGTCTGAACGGCCTGCGACCAGACCGCGCGACGCGACCAGATCGATAGGCAGGGTTTACTGTGCTTATCTGGGTCAAATTCCGGTCCGCAATCGCGTCTCGACAGGCTTTGCGGCCGCGCGCTTTCGAGTCGGAAGAGTTTCCAGCGCCGCAGCTTCCGATCTGTTGACTCTAGGTGGGTTTTGGAAACTGGAAACTAAAAAAATTGAAGAAAACTGTATAAAAAAGCCATATCGAATCGGCTTTGGAGCTGGAAACTCGATTGACTCAAGCGCGTGCGGCCGCAAAGCGTGTCGAGACGCAATTGCGGACCGGAATTTGACCCAGATAAGCACAGTACATTCGGTCGAGTCGCACAGCGATCGAACTCTGAAAGAGGCCAAAGTGTGGGGAGGGGGGGTAGAAGCAGCCTGCGTGCGCACACGCACGCGGTCAACATCAGTCAATTTAACTCGGAAGTAGGTTATAATAAAGCTAAAAGCCACCGGAACATTCGGTAACTATTTGGCTGCTTGATTGCGAACAATTGTTTGCATATTACTCCATGAAAGCGAATTCTGAGGTGTATGGAGGTCTTGACTTGCTTACTTCTCAAATATATTCTCACTTCATTTTTTCAAAGTGTATATGTCATTCTGACAGCTTTTATTCCCTTCACACTATGGATCGTATCTGTATTCAAGAGCAAAACACATTTTCAGGTCGTTAGCTCCATATCTGAATCCGGTATGTATTAGTATGTGCATGGTTGTAACAGCGCGAGTTGAATGGCTAACTGTTGTTATTTCAAGGCTTCATGATGACACTTATGTCAAAAGCTTGTCCATGAAAGGTGAATGTGAAGCTCCAAACAGTGATTTGTTCAAATAATGAATAAGTTTCTGACAACGTGGGGCACAATGTCGAAAATTTGGGAGAAAAAAATCGTTGAACGGGCTGGTTATGCACGGTGACAGCAAAAGGTGAAACCAAATAGTGTCAGTTTTATTCAATTAGGAAGCCGCACTCTACAATTTGGCGCGAAATAACTCGTTTATTACACAGAAAATACGTGCAGTGGGCACGGATTGCACAGATACTTTTAGTTCGCAATAGAAAGTTAGCGCAAACTCGGTGCACGTATGTTATAGCATATAGTTAGGTCCGTGCCTTGTTTCCTCAAGAAACAACATTTAAATCCAAACCGCGGCTGGCGCGAGCGATTAAAATCTAACCGGCGGCTGACGGGTAACTACCAGCCGCCGGTTAGATTTTAATCGCTCGCGCCAGCCACGCTTTAGATTCAAATGTTTTTTCTTGAGGAAACAAGCCACGGACCTAACCATACATAGTGCGCCAAGTTTGCGCCAGCTGTCGAAGGCATCGTTCGCGCTGAAAACCACTTTCCATTTTTCAGGCTCAATTTCACGAATGAGCAGAATAGACCACACCGGTAAACTTCGGCGCGTCAAAAATGTAGGGCTATAAGGTTGGAAGGGGTTAAAGATGAGGATCCGCCACCAGTTCTCACCAGTCATCTACCATTTTTTCATAGAATTTTGATGCGACCGTTAAAAATATGAAAAACAGTTACGGAACAAACTCCAAATGCAGAAAAGCTTGGAAACTGACAGTGACGTGGCCTCCAAATCCAGAACAACTTTAAAAATGATGTCGCGCAAAATTTGAATTCAATTTTATAGTGTGTTCAGACGGACATTCCTTTACAAATCAAGTTTCTCATGGGTCCTTTCAACATTTTCGTTCACTGGGGAGGCCAAGCTACACAAAAACATTTAAAGGCAGTGTTCACGATAAAATGAATAGGCGTGTGGGCTGTTCATTATCTTCAACATCTGATCATGATAGAGGATACTCTATCCTGTTCTAGCCAATGGAAAAGCTTAGCATTTTCTTATCATCTGCCATAATCAAAAACAATGAACAGCTAGCACGCCCATTCAATTCATCGCGAACACTGCCTTTAAAAAAAGAATTTTAGGGCCTGGAGCAAAGTTTGTGAAGTTTATTGGCGGAGTCTACGATATTGTCCGACTCTATGTCGGATAAATTTGGTAGATTTGAGTCGTTTCTGACGCTTCCAACGGAAACAAAACCCTGAATCTCATCGGTCAAAGCTAGCAGTGCGATGGTTATTTCCCTTTACTGTACGGAATCAGTTGCTAAACTGAATTTCTGGGGATTATTAAAGGTTCTCCTACAAATGGGATCCACTCTTACAAACTTTCACTGATTTTTGCGAAAAATCAATAAAATAGATAATTCCAGAAAATCTATAAAATTCAACGGGGGTGATTTCTGAGCGTTGACCGATGAGCTTCAGAGGTTTGCCTTTTAACGGCGTTAACGTTCTAGTGGGAGCCATACCACCTCAATAACATCGTTATCACAACAACTTTTTCGAGTGTATGTGCTGCATTCAATAGGGAACTCAAAGTATCGGTGCGATCCGTGTCCACTGTTTCTCAGTATGAGAGCTCAGTTCCAAATCGGCGTTAGCTCGGTCACCGTCTCAAACAGGGGTGTGCGGAAATTTTTTTAAAAAATTTCAGAAAACAGAAAATCGAGTTTGTCAGAAAACAGAAATCAGAAAACAGAAAGGCCAAAACGGCCAGAAAACAGAAAACAGGAATCAGAAAACAGAAAATTTCCAGAAAAAAATATTGCATTTTAAAATTTTTCAAGAGGGAAGAGAGTGTAATTCTGAACATCTTTGCTATACCTGTAATACAATATCTATGAGACTGGACAAATAACTTATAAGACAGTGATAGTAGCGATGGCACGTCAATGACAGGTAGATCATCATTGAAGGCACTCACTCTGAGAGTTTTAGCCGAGAAATAGCCCATCAGGATCCACAGCGGTTCTTCATGTGCTATTTATCGAATATTTCTAGATTGTTTCTCGATTATTAGGCGGCTAAGATCATGTTGTTAACGAAATAGCCTAGAAGTAGCCGAGCAATAACCGAGAAATAACAAAGACGTGACAGGCGCACTAACACGCGACGCTGCCTTTTCCGGCTCGCCGAGCAGCCATCTTGGCCTCCTGCAGCTCAGCGGGCCCCCTGGTGCTAGGCGGGGTCGAAGTAACGCAAACTTGGGTAATCGAACCGACCGCGGTGTTGACAAATCATGCCTCAGGAATGCGTCGTGTACAGTTCAACTCCGCATTGCTGTTCAGTCCGCAAAAAGCACGCCGATTGCGGAAACGTGCTGCGGCGCGGTTGCGAGTGTCCTCAAACAGGGATGTAGGGCCACCCGGGCGGTTTTTGCCTTTAGTGCCCAGGTCATCCTACATCTCTGTCTGAGGATACTCGCAACCGCGCCGCAGCACGCTTCCGCAATCAGCGTGCACTTTGCGGACTGAACGTCAATGCGGAGTTGAGCTGTACATCCCTTGGAGAGTACTATTTGGCGTCCATTTTTCGGCGAAGATTTTTTGGCGGTTATTTCTATGCTACTACGCTGCGACCAGCTACTTCCCGACCATTTTCCGGCTATCACGCAGAAACAAGGGATTTCTTGGCTATTGATCGGATGAATTTCTCAGAGTACGTCAGCACAGTAGGGGTTGCATCCCTCGTTGTCAGCAGCTGCTGCTGACAGCTAACAGCAGCAGTTGCTATTGATATCGAGGGGTTCAACCCCAACAAGTGTTGGAATTATATACCGCTGTCAGCAGCAGCTGCTGCTGACAGCGCAGGTTTGCACTCGATATTTGCCCTGGGATACAACCCCCATTGTGCCGAAGTACTGAGTAGGTGAGCAGGGTTTGCGATAAAATCAGTTGCTGAGTTCTCTTGATGAGAATGCAGGTTTTACCATCACAAAAGTGAGAAGAGTGAAAAGTTGCAGGAGAAACGCACGAAAACAGCTTAGAAGAGCTAATTGGTGGGTGTGCGCACGTCCCAACTAACACGATTCATTTAAAGGCAGTGGTCGCGCTCAAATATGCTCGTCTTCTTTTCCTCTCTGAACCCTTTTCTGGGTATAGAGTAGTAGAACCTATAAGAAAAAATCGCGAAAAAACGCTGTTCTAGGCCAAATTTGAAGCCTAAACTTCTTTGCCTTTTGATGGTGGACGAGTCCACCCCACATCATCGGCATCGATGACCTCTAGTATCAAGAACATCAGCTGGCTTGAAATCGAATTTAAATCAATGAACCTTCGGATTTATGTACACATCTAGTCAAAAACGTTGGCTGAAGTGCTTGCTTTCATTGTTCAACTGTTTTATTAGGTAAATTTGCATTTATTTCTTCCTCCGAGCGTCGATGATTTTCAACTGCCGGGCATGAGACTGTGATCTTTCTGTGCACGTGTGCACGAACTGGAAGTTAGGGTCTTAATAACTCTAATTCTAGCCCGTTTTTCACCGCGCTACCTTCATAGTTTTTGAGGTGTTTTCGATCTGAGCTGATTTATGTAGTTTTTTCAATAACGTTTTTCATCGTGACCACTGCCTTTAAGTGCTGGTTTTTTCGTTTAGCAACCTGTTCATGCTTTTGCGGAAGCGGCAAATGCGGCGCGATATCAGTAGGGAAATGAGAAATCAGATGTTTGATACCGTTACCGGGCATCTGATTTCTCATTTTTCTATTGATAATCCGCTGCATTTGCCGCTTCGCAAAAGTATGAATAGGGTTTAACAGCAAGGCGGAAGACGGCAAAACAAACATCTATGGGAATTTAATTAATTGTGGGCAAGGTGACAACCAGCAATATTTTGTTCCTGAGCGTTTTTCCTCTGAGTTTTCACCTATTTTCACTTTTGTGATGATCATCTTCACCTTTTCATGAGGATACTATAACGACCGTTTCTTATGGCGAACCCTAGCTTTAGCAGCAATCGCACAATTGAACACAAATAAGAGCGAAACCACATAAACGACTAAACAAGCTGCACTGTCCAACCGACCTGGTTCTCGTTGATTTTTGCTGATTTTTTTCTGATTTTTGCAAGTTTGTCAGAAAACAGAAATCAGAAAACAGAAAGGCCAAAACGGCCAGAAAACAGAAATCAGAAAACAAAAATTTCCGCACACCCCTGGTCCCAAACGACAACATGGGACGGCATCTTATCAGGAACATACTTTGCGAGAAGCAGTGTGCATGAGAGATTGTATCGCACGCCCATTTAATCAAGGGAATGAATGTCTAAAATAAGAGTGATATACGAACGTGAAGTTCTAACCGATTCGCCCTTCATTCGTGCCAAATCGTCAATTATACCGATTTCAGAGAAATCACCTAATGGAGTCAAATACGACAGAGCCTGCCTCTCTCTTTGATTTTATTCCTACCGAAATATTGTGCCGAATCTTCGGTCATCTCGAACTCAGAGAGCGAGCTGCTGCAGAAAAGGTACAGTAACGCTACTGCTGTCTTTTTTGTCAGCACGATATCCACTTTCGACTGTACACGTTCAATTTCAGGTTGAGGCTTTTTCATGTCAGACAGTTTTCATTACTCAAGCAAATTCTATTCAATTCTACCTATGAAAAGGGTTTTATGCTACAAAGGGCCCCCAGATCAGAAAACCTAAACAGGCAGCAGCGACCGTTTATCCATACGTGTTCCAATGTGTTGTACCAGTTTCATCATGTTTCCACGTCCCAACTTTGTGCGTATTCAGTACGCGTTTGGCTAACTGCAGTTGAGTTGCCCGACAGTCTTCACTCAACGGCTGTGCAGAGTTACGACGACCGGCAGCTCGCCGCCGAGCAAGAGGTCTGGGACGTGCTCTAAACCTGACGCGGCGTTTGGCGCGAAGGCTTCGCGGAATCGCAGCCCCGATGTCGCTAGCGTCGCCTTTTTACCAATACGTTTGCCCTCATTCATTCAACATCACATTTCGCTCTTAGTAAAGCCTAGATCGCTCAGATGAGTCCGGGTGGAGAAAGCAGCGGAGCGGTCGGTGATGGCAAAATCTAACAGTGATAAAGAGATTCCGACATGATAAGCCCGATAAGCCTTGCTTCGACCGGCTCAAAATGAGGGAGAAAAGCTATAGCGTCTACTGCTTCCATATGCTTCAAGAGTTCAGGAAGTGCTTGGGAACATCTTCTAAAAACTAACATGCTCAGAGAGCTGTAAAGTGAACTTGGAATTTGCGTTCAGTAAAGTGATTGTGTCTGAAATATAGATTTCGAGGTACCAAAATTAGCAGACGGTTTATGGTAGTCGCATAAATCACAACTGTCACACGTTGGAACCAAAGACTAGTAAAACTTAAACTCGAAAAACCAAAGTTGGAGTAGAACGGCAAAAGGTCTTCAGAAGATCGAATTTATGGAGAAATCTCGATCGACGGCAGCATTCCACGCCGGCGATGGGAATTGTTGTAACCATTTTCCGCCGCCGCTCGCTGACGGCGTCGCTCGGGGAAACGCTGCTGTCGCAGCTGCAAAAACACTGCGAGGTATCCGCGTCGCTGTCGCACGACACGATGCCGACCTCGTCCGCTGCTTGGCGTCCCCCATTCTCCATCATTTCCCTGCCGCAGCGCGACTCGCCGCGGTACTACCCTGCAGAGCGCTTTATGGTTTGGGCAAAGAAAAAAAGCTGTACTCGCTGCCGAACACGTCATGACCTGTCCACTGGCAAGACATGTGATGAAACACATATGGATAAACGGTCGCTACTGCCTGTTTAGGAGACCCCCTCCCAGATTATTACACTATGTTCCTGCCCATAGTATAAATTTGATGAAATATGCGGAACGCACATCGAATATGTGTTAGATCAGAGGGAAGATTTGTGACTCTGGGCTTCACATCCTAACATTACTCTGAGAATTTTCGCATGTCTATTGCATCGCTATGGCACTGAAATGCATCTTTTGCGCGATATAGCATCTCTATGGCATAGCAAATCATGCGGTGTGCGAAATAGCATAGCTATGGCACTGCAATCTTGAACTTGTTGAGAATTGAGTTCTTTTCTCGTATCAGTATCACGCTCAGAGTAAACAAACCGAAGGGCATAAAAGGCGCTTCATCTCACCGCATGCTCACTCGGCATTTTGATGCCGATATTGGAAAGTGACTTCAATTAACCTTTGAAAGATCACTCAGAAGCCGAAGAATAATTTTGGCAGCTGAGGGGATGGTACCCACGGCTAGGGGGGGGGGGTGGTCCCGCACAAGGGGACCGGGGTGGGAAACCGGACCGGCCACATGCGGGTTATTACGATACCACAGCGATGCAAGTATTCTCAGAGTAAGGCGTCGTGCGCGCTGGGAATAATTTTCATGCTTTTGTGTGCTATTACGCGATTTCCGGGTAGCTAACATCTAAGAAGCTTGAGGCTTCTAAATTGCGTCCTCAAAACGTTATGGCCACCTGAGAACTGCCGTGGGGTCGATCATCTAGCACTTCTGGGTCGATCATCTAACACTTTTCATTGAATGTTGATGCAACCGTCAAACAACATAAAAATTAATCAAGGTACAAACTCTACAGCTCGCAGGAAATCTTCAAAAGTGACAGTGACCAGGTCTTGAAATGGAGAAGAACTCTAAAAATGATTTTGGCGCAAAATTGGAGGGTTTTTCAGGGGCTCCTTCGACATTTTCGTTCACTAAAGAGGCCAAGCTATTGAAAAATATGAAAAAATAACAAATGACTTTCTGCGCCTACGATGTCTTAAAGAATTGAGTAAATAAATAAATTGGAGAAATGGTCGTTATCTCGAATGTTTATCCTCTTGTTCCCTTTTCAAAGCTTTCACTCTTCGTGTGAAATCTGGGTTGCTTAGAGAAGTTAGGTCCAAACGGTGATCACGCAGAAAGTGGGAGTTTAGAGCTTTGCATAGCAATAAGGCTGCTCAATTCCGAGGAAGAGTTGTAAAATGTTACATGATACACTTCCCAGTTTGGTGTCACAAATTCAAAATCGAAAACATCTTTTGCTAGGATGTATGAACTCGTTAAGGTGTGCTCAAGATGGCGGAAGGTGCTGACTTCACGAGACTGTCCATTGGCCGACGTTGTTGTGGTGAACCTATTTGAGCCCGAAGTTTGGCTGGACACGATTGCGAAGAATAGATACTCGACGTAAAGAAATCACTTTCATTCAGTCAGCGTCCTGTGGCAAAAACGTGTGCCACCTGGCGTCTGTTTGTTTACGAACTACTTCTGAAAGATATTTTTAAATGAGCCCGTTTACCTAAAAATCAACATGGTTTGGAACGCTTTTTCGCCATTTTTACGTGATGAATCGATAGAGGGTGCAAAAAATTTGGATCCTCACTTCTACAATCTTTGAAAAAGCTTTGGTTTGAAGATTATGAGCTTCCAAAGTTGAGCGGTTTTCAACTACTCTTTCGGGATGATCTTCAACGGAAACGAATTCCTTCCAATTCGAGAAGTCATTGTAGGTTATCAGATATGGGAAATCGATGGTGGTCTCAACCGAAAATGGTCTCAACCACTTCCATCGCCGGCGTGGAATGCTGCCGTCGATCGAGATTTCTCCATAAATTCGATCTTCTGAAGACCTTTTGCCGTTCTACTGCAACTTTGGTTTTTCGGGTTTAAGTTTTACTAGTTTTTGTTTCCAACGGGTGACAATTGTGATTTATGCGACTAATTAGATTTATGAGAGTTCCAACCTATCAAATTTTATAATGTTTAACCAATGACCCTTCGGGGATCAATGCATGGCAGCCACTTAACTTGCAGCAGATTTCTTCACTGCCCTGTTTTCCTTTAAAGGCAGCATACACGCTCATATTCATGGTCGAGATAACACCAGAAATATACCAGGGCGGCCCATGCCATGTCGACCCCTTCGACTAATACAAGGAAAAGTGGTTTATGAGAAAGCATGTGACAATTCAGAGTGACAGCACTATCATAGTCTACTAGAGAAAAAGCTTGATTGACTGGAGTATATCTAACTTGAAAACTTCATTAAAAAAGTCAGCCGGAGCAGAGCAACTTTCTCGGAAGTGGATTGGCATTAATTGGTGTGCGAACGTCACATTCAGGTGAATCAAGCTGTTTCTCTCATAGACTCCTATTTGATAGTGCTATCTCTCAAGATTATCACTTGTTTTCTCAAGTTTCACTGTTTATTCTTTTAAGCCCGTTTGGACTGCATCTGTTCGCTGCGGTAATACGAAGGACAACTGTTCCTTTTCCATGGCGCGTAATGGAAAGACGCTCCGATTGTGATCGCTTCGTGGCAAACGTCCTGTATCGCTGGGTCGCGGCTGCCAAATCCTATGTTTTACTGCTTCCTACTGGAGGAGCGATTATCAACATTTGCTGCTAATCGCTGCGTCGCGGCCAAAATGACAGCGATGGAGCGATTGCCAGCAAACCACACGTTTCTTCCTGTGAACACTAATCCATTCATTTGACGAGATTTACGTTCACAAGTATTATTAATGGTGGCTGACCACTGAGTTCCACCGATGCACTATGAACGAAATCGCTGCCACTGCCAGATCGCTGCAGCAGTGGGTGCAAAATCGCAATGCGATGCGATGGATGGAAAACAGCAGCGAAGCAGTAAAACGGGCTTACCGCGAAGGGGTGGGGAAATATAGGCTTGCGAGACACGAATGCTCAGATAACGTCATGCTGGATACCTTTTTGCTTGGTTCACCGCCTGCAGCATTCGTTTGGCTTCGACAGACAAATGAACGGTCGACTCCGCCGGCCTCTTCCCACAAGGAGCCGGCGTTTCTGTTGGAGAAGCCAAACCAATGCTGTACAGGGTGCGCTTTAAATATGGTGACGAGGTTCCAGATCTCATCCCTTCGACGCATGTGGGTCGCCACTCACCTAATCTGTTCTTTTCATCTAACCTCTCTCCAAATACACAGAGTTTCGGGTCGTAAAATGGTTTTTGAAGCAAGCGGTGAGCGAAAGCCTGAAGGGTCCCCGATTTTTCACAGAAGAACTCGTCATTGAGTCTCCTTCGGTAACTGTTGCTCGTTCCCCCTGTGACCGTGAAGAACTGCTCCAATGAGGCCATTTTGAAGCAGAGGATGTATGCTTGAAAACTTACCATAGCTGAAGTCCTTGGACCATCTATTGAAAAAAAACGCAAAGGCAAATTGGCGAAATCCATTTTTGGCCAGGGTCAGTGTTTAAGACAGCTGAATTCGAGCCACTTTTTTCGTTTACCTGACAACGTAGAGGCGTCAAACTTGGAGCACAGGTGCCCCTGAAAATTTTCTATTGATCTGTACACATATCACCAAAAATTTCAAAAAATCGATCTATAGTCGATTTGCTTGAAAATCAATGAGAAGTACAAAATTGGATGATCAGATTCTTTCGCACTTGACCACGAAGTTAGCCGCCTGAATGTCTACAGGGAATGCAAAAAATAACGAAAATGTGGGTGCGCTGGAATTAACAGGGCCAACGTATAGAATTCAGTAACTTGTCATCACCTTCTTTTTGTAGAGGATGTCAAGACATCAGCTATAGCACGTTTTCAAGCAGACTTCTTCTGCTTCAAAATGACCCCCTTAGAGCAGTTCTCTAGGCCCACACACATGAAGTAGGAAAGATCACTACGAGTCAATTTATTTCTTACAAACTCATTACCCCTCAGGCGTTTGCCTACCATTGATTTCCACAACGGTTTCATGCTGCGAAATTCTGTACGTATCAAGAGAGAGGTTTATAGAAGAGAAAAGACCACAGAAGCCGATGAGTCACGCGCCTATGTCGACGGGATGAGATTTGAAACCTTTTCATCATATTTAAAGCGCACCCTGTAGACCGTAAATGAACAAGGGTCGACAGAGCCGGCTTTTGTATAATAATGGAACTGTGAACAGCCAACACTTTCTTTTCAAAATCATTTCTGCTAACAAGCGATAAGCTGGAAAATGAAATTTATGGTTTTCAAAGACTGCGAAACCATCAGAACCAACCTCATTGCAATAAGTTTTGAGCCAAGCACGAAACAATCAAATTCAGGGGTGGTTCGTTTCGAAATTGCTTGAATTCGCTTACCACTGAACTTCACACTCTATTTGTGTAACACAAGCGTGCGAAAGCTGTTGTATACATGCATGATTGCCCCCACACAATCGCATCGTGGATTTTTGAGGTTAGAAAATCACTGTCAGACTTTATGCATTGGCAGTCCTCCAAAACGCGGAGGCTATTGTGGTCTGTCCGAGACCCCACAAGTGATTAGACTTCCTGGCCGGGATCGGTGAAAATGTTTTTCCAGAATATCTGGTATAACAGTATACTTTAAGTGTGAAAGGTAAATTCTTGGACGATTTTGGCGCGTTGCGGAAGGTCTTCCGTCACATTTCCACCGCACACACAGCCAAATTATGGTTTCATACTGAAGAGTTCGCCAGACGCTGTATCGGTGGGTTTTTAGCACTGATCCTATTTTTGATCGGGCTGAAGAAATAGCGTCGGACCAAGTTGTTCAAAATGTTAGCATTCTTTAGATGCGATTTCCGAGGAGTTGGATGTGAAATGTGTGGATGTCTTTCCATACGCGAAGGTTCACATCTTGCCATACCTCCATCAACGGCTTCCACACTTGGCCGCCTTGAATATGCGACCGCATTCTAATCAGTTTCATGCTCATGGACTGGAATTGCCTTCATTTCCAGATTTTTCGAAATTAACCACACTTATAATAGATAACTATACTGTAGGTAAGTGAGATTTTTATCGCTGTCGTTGAATACCTAACGATTGAATTTAGGTGGTGACTTCGAACTTCCGAGAACTCTGACTTCGCTAGATTTCTCGAAACGGGATCAAAATCATTACCGCGCACTATTACCAAAGCTAGCTTATCTGTCTAATCTCGAATACTTCACAGTTTCGCATGCTGATATGGCGAAACAGGACGATTTCAACGCTTTCGTACGCGCTGTATCAAGTAGTCATTTGCCAAAATTGACAATACTCGTGAGTTCCCTTTTTCCCTTTTTGGGAATAAAACTTACCTGCATCAGGGATTGAAATCTGGCCAATTTTCGTGATTAGGGCTGTCAAGTCGGTAAGGCCGAGAATATTGAGAAAACATCAGTTCCTGAGTCTGTGAGTGTCTCCAGCCTAAATCTGTCTGTTCAACCCTCGTACTAAAAAACGTTCTCCAGGGCAGCGTTCACGATGAAGAGAAGCCTTCCTGTTTTCTATGGAAGATTCAGGAATGGTCAGTGAGTGAACCAAGAATGTGGAACAAACCCTGAAAGAGATATAAAGGAAGCGTGTCCCTCATACATTGCGTAGATATGTTGTAAGGTCACCATTCCATAAGATCATCGTGAAAAGATTGTGGAGTGAGTAGAAAGGGGACGATCCGCTACGGCACTCGCTGGCTCATATTCTCCGTTTCGCGATTATCCCAATACGTTACTTGATTTCTGGGCGTTTGTCATGCGGTAACTTCAGCTTTCACTGCTGGGAAATGTGACAAGGGCTCACGTTTACTCTCTGTGTTGATTCACTTCACTACGCATAGGAGCTTACGCTATAAGCTTCTTTTTGTGTGAACTTACCCTGCTTTCTCTCAGTGGAAAAAAACCCTTACTCGGGCCAAAGTCGAGAAGTTTTGCCCCACTGACAACTTTTCGCTGAATCGGCTAGAGGTGTAGTCCATCTGAGACAATGGCTCCTCTCGTGCACCGCCGCAGCTTTTCATATGCTAGTACACGGCCACCAGATGGGAAATTGTGGTGCGGACAATTAGACTTTGTTTCCTACAAGTTACGGTCTGATAGTGAGGCATTCCTGAAAAACTCCACATTTCGATGCTCGCGAGCGATCTCTCTCGTCTGAACATCGCTATCAGCAGTCGTCATATTTCGCTATGATCGACACCCGATTGGTAATCTCGAGGAGCCAATCCATGAAAAGGGCGGATAGATCAGAGGGAAGGGTTCAGCATTGCTATTGGTCGACGCCACTCTGCTGGCAGCAAACTGACATCTACCAATAGCAAAGGTGATCCCTTTCCTCTGACCTTCCCGACCTCTTCACTACTTGGTGCGCCGACACAGCTACCCGCGACGCCCGAAACTGCTAGTCGATCAAAATAGAGAGCTCTCTACGGATGCTCCGGTGTTTAACAATGGGGTGCTTTCAGAATCTGCGAATGTGCAAAGTCTGTTCGTTAAGTCTCCATCCGGATGAAATCAGCATGAATCTGAAAATGGTCAAATTCGATCTCTGTTATGGAAATATATTATCACCCATCAAAGAATTCCTCTCTCTTAACCCGTGAGACTTTTCAATTGTGAGTTTTCTGAAATACGAAATGGGACTATGACACTTAATTACAGAAAACTGAACATCTTAGCCGTAAACGTCCTTTGCAATAAACAATCTTTGGAAAATGTATACAGTATTTGCTGCGACTTGCGCAGAAGAGGAGTTGGACTACATTTTTCCATTCTGCAAAATTATCCTGAGCCAAAGTCTTGCGAGTTAGTCACCTAAGTGATGATTTCGTATTCGATTCTTTACAAGTGCACACCCCATGACCACAATCATATCACAATTTCAGATCTGTATTTACCGACGTGAAACCACCAACATCATTGTTCTACGTGCTCACGAAATTTGAGGTTAGCATACTACTATAGATGGAAGATGAAGTTCAAATTTCGTGTCCGTCTCTTCTTGGAGTCACTCCAGTGGTTGAGAAAATTGAAAAATCTCGAGCGAATTTCAAGCACGAAAAAAAGTCATCTTGGATAATTCAGGCTTCATTCGTTGAGGACGTCGTCTTATTCCGAACGCTACTGTCAGGGTCATTCAGAGTACTGCGAGAGAGCAAGTTTGTGGAATGTGAAGCCCTAACGAGCGAAGTTCTTCAGCATCTGTCTGAGGTGCAGCATTTCCAAGTCATTGTCTTTTTTGTGTGTAAGGTTCAGTATAAGTACTGTTTCGTTCTTTTCCATCTCCATTAAACCCAATCATCTAACGTTTTATGTGATCGTTGTTTGTATTAGGTTGGGAAATCAGCTCTTGCGCTTTTTCCTCGGTATTCCGTGTTTTTTTAGCAATTTGTAGTACAGCGCTCGGAAGCGCATTTCTCTCCATATCAAAGCTCCTCGCCATTACGAAAAAATACATCACATTCAAATTTAGTATGTCATCCAAGTACCGAATATTTTAAAAAGTCTATTTTTGCCTACTTCAAAGCACCAAATTAATCATGGTTGATGAAACATCTTTGACTCCTACGAGGACTAGATGATATCACCAAAACAGGTTCGCGGGAATTATTCAATTGGTTGAAACTTGAATTTCTGTAAAATTTGCAACTTGTAAATACAAAAACCTTGAGGCACCGAACTTCGAGATGAAGTACTATAATAAGTTCCCTATTCGGAGCTTTTTATTTCACGATTTATCGACTATTTTTATGAAAATCAATTTTTGATTTCACCTGATTAAAGACAGCCCGCGGACCTACAGTTAGGTCCGTGGCTTGTTTCCTGAAGAAAAAACATTTAAACCGCCATCCACCGGTGAGATTTAAGCCGACCATTCCGAGATATACGGTACTTGAGCCTTAAATTTAAATCTGAAAGTGATTGAGCTGCATGGTAATGACGAGTATCATTAGATAGAGAACGAAATGCGCTTTCGAATGCTACATTATTATGCCAAACAGAACACAAAATGTCGAGAGAACCCCAAATTCAAAATTGCGCAAGCTCTTATTCCCGATTTAATCAAGCCTTGCAGTCGGCACCACTTCTTCGCAAACTATGCGTTCTTTCCTGTCCCAAGCCGGATGACGCAGACCTTACCATGTTCATCTCAGGAATGGCAGCTAGGATTTCACCTAAGCTACAGGTTTCGACGTTTTATTAGTTGCGTTTAAAAAAGGAAGCGATAATTCTTTACAATTTGCAGATAATTTGGAAGAAAGATCGTCGCAGTGGAAGTCTTGCTGGATATTATCTCAACCTAGTACATGAACATCGTGAAGTGATCAAGGGCAAAAGGGCTCGTTTCTTTTCTAAAACATTTTCGGATAGCGACGAAGGGGAAGAAATTCTTATTTGGGAACGCAGTAATGCGAAATCCGTGCAGATCCGAGTAAGTGACCACGCTCATGCTTGACAGGCAACATTGTTTAGCTCAAACAAGGTAAGTAATTCGTTTCAGGATCACAACGACCATCAGAAGTACCGTACTCTTGGATTCATCGTTGGAGCGCAGCCTGGCTGCACCTCCGATAAGCCCGATCCTTCTTAATGTGCCTAGGTTATTTACTGTGATCTTTGTGAAGACCGCTAAGTCAGTCCTCCCAGGACCGTTCCAAGTTTTCGTATGTACAGTGATTTCCGTCACTTAATTTATAACAGATTGTATACAATAAAACAGATGTGAAGATTGTGCAGTTTAGAGGTCAGAGATGGGATTCATACCTCCAGGGTTCCCCAGCAAGGTCCATTCGATCGACAGTCTTATCATGCACATCATTGCTCGATCACGAATGCCATTAAAGGCGTAGAAAAGTGGGAAACAAGTACAACATATGTCCTGATTTTCATTGTAATCATAACGCAAAGAAAAAACCGAAAAAGTGATCACAGTTTCACAGACTTAGACCCGGACCCTCCTGAACTAGATACATACTCTATAAAGAACTTAAAATGTATGAACCGGCACTATCATTTGGCGTGAAGTTGAGGAGCCGAAATACGACAGCCTTTCGGAATATTGCGACACGCGTTATCGTCTCCACAGAGAGCGCGAATGAGTGCCTGCTCACGCGGATCACACTTTTTTACACGCTGAAAAATAACAAACGAAAATTTCCTTTCTGCTCTTCATACATCGCCTCAGCAGCTTACCAGGAATAGATCAAATGCAGCTTTCCCTGTTTTTCCCTTTCTCGTAGTGCCTGGTGTGATCTTAGCTTTGTACTTAAAAGTACTGAATGCCTAAAAATGATCGAATATTGGGAACAGTATGCATTGAAAACGCTCACAGTATGAGGCTGTTGTATTCGAAATATTTAACAAACACAGTGATGTCCTACCTGATAAGGACCGACCATGGGAACTGCGTAGAGAAGTACGTCCTCGGGATGAGGGTTGCATGCTAGCTGTTCAATAACACCTGAAAACCAGTGAACAAATATAAACCTCTAATAACTATTTTTACTTATATTTATTTTCTTCAACAGCAGAAACTCTCACTACTGAAATCCACCAGATTTCCACTGCAAAATATATTGGAGTAGTAGGAAAGGTCGCTGATTGATTTCCATCAGTGAGTACTGACAACCTATATCACCTTGACTTACCCGCAAACTGGCTGGAGGAAATTTGAACAACGTTAATTCGTTATTCCGACTGAGTACAACTGAGTCCGGGGCCGAAAACCCGGCCTCGGGTGCACTGGCCCTGACCGTGTGCGCGTAGAACACCACTATAGACTGGGTGGATTGCGGACGCAAGCAGACGGTCGCACACGGACTCAGATGGATTTTCTGCACCTGTCTGTCAGTTTCGGTGTGTATCGGCCGGGTGGGATTCAATCGATGGACCAGGTAGGACGGAAGCCTGACTACAGAAAAAAAACAAAGAGAAAAACGCAGGTTCTCTAATGGTTCAATATGTTTTTGAATAGATGTGGTAAAGCTACTGCACAGAGCAGGAGCACAACATTTCTGACACCTGGCCACAATCAATTTTATACAGCAGGTTCACAACTAGAAAATCTCTCCTTGACTGACCCTCACTGTCTTCAGCTATGGCGACGTCATCGTGTTCCTCAGCGCCGTCATTCACCGCAGAAGCGCTCTCCTTGAGACGATCATCGCTCAATTCCACAGTGCCATGCTCGTTTTCCTTCGACTCGTCTTGAACTTCAATTTTATTATTCGAAATCTGCAATGTCAAGTGTAGCGCTTTTCAAGACGAAGCCCTTTCATAGAAACTGAAGACTTAATCCATTGATAGGAAAAGAAGCGAAACCTCGGCTGATCCAGTAGGTGCCCGCATTTCGGAACTGGGATGTCGTTGCGCATTCAAGCTATCACTTATGGCTAAAGATGACTCCTCTACGCATTCCTCTTTCAAGTCGGCAGCAGATTCTTTAGCACTCTTCACGTCAGTGCACTCTATATTCTTCTTGTCAGTCATCGTACCCTTCACCGGCTTCGGAGGCTGGTCATCTGCCTCGATTTGCTTGCCTATCATGATTAATACTGTTGATTGTGATTTTGCATGCATGCATTCAGTTACCTCTGCTTCCAAGAACAGCAAGACGCATTTCGCGCTCATCGTCGTCCTGATCTCGATACTTTCGCCGAATTTTCTCCATCTTGTGCTTCTGACGTTTCCCACCTTTTTTCGCGGCTGCTGCCTAGAAAATTCAATTCAAACCGATTCCTACATATTCGCTTCACATTTACCATCACGTTTCATCAGATTGATATCCATGTTGAAATTACTTCATTGGGAGAATCTCTTGCCAACATTTAAAAAAAACGGAACGCCTGATAGCGAAACGAGCAGAAGAGCTCAATGGCCTGGCGCACCAAATTAGAGATGCGGGATCGTGAGAACATCGCAATCTATCACTTTGACGAGTACCTCAATGCAAAAATCCTCCATGCTCCTTGATTTGCCCCTCCCGCCACCTCCAGCTTTGAGCTATTTGCTGAAACAGCGGTTTTCAACTGTGTACCGGAATTTCACTACGATGTGGACAGTAGTACAACTCTGGAAAACTATCTGCAACACTTAATAAAATCCGTTTGATAGTCACCCAGGCAGCTGCGATCGAAGCGACGACACAAAACTGCATGCTTCCACTGGAGTGACCGAATCATGTGAATAAGCTAATTTCTAATGTAGTACACATTCATAAGAAGTGACCTGGTTGAAACGTGGGTCAAGCTATAACGCAGACTTGTTGAATCAAGACTTGTACTCCCTCAGAGTTAAAATGAAAGATTTTGATGACAAACGTGGAAACCTTGCGCTCCTCTGCCTCTTTTTTCTCCAGGTACTCTTGCGTCTCCTTTTCCTTCGTTGCAGCTTGCTTTTTAGGACGGTTCGCCGCAGTGAAGTTGATAACAGAGTAGTCTTCAGAGGAATTCGCATCAGCATGAAGACGTACAGTTGGAACGTCGAGCTAAATACAGTGGAAATGACGGGTTACTCTTGGAAACAAGACAAAAGCTCACTTGAATGTCGGGATAATCCTCATCATTTTCGTCAACATCAACAGCATCACCTTCACCAGAGGCTTCTTCGACCTTTTCGTCTTCCAATAATTCGCTATGCTCTGTTCGGTTGGCATCAGATGTGATCTTAATTTATGATAAAGGTGTGTTAGTCAACACGGAAATTTTCAAGAAGAACGAGTGATGTCGAAGGGAGCCAGGGATTCTCGTGAAGCACAAAGGCGATAATTCTCTGCCAACGCACTTCGTGACTTCACAATTTTCACTCATTCCAGTCATTCAAAATGTACCCTAACATATAAGTTCAGAGAGACAATTATGGAAAAGAGCATACATTTTCCTGCTGTTTCCGT
This sequence comes from Aplectana chamaeleonis, assembly GCA_029168955.1. Taxonomy (NCBI): domain Eukaryota; kingdom Metazoa; phylum Nematoda; class Chromadorea; order Rhabditida; family Cosmocercidae; genus Aplectana; species Aplectana chamaeleonis. Next base: position 125,594 of record JAPDOI010000617.1, on the reverse strand, counting down.
CTAACAGCGCTCTCCTCATCGAGGCGGAATAGGATTCCAAAGCCGAGAACCAGTGGACAAGTAGGCATGAAATTCTTCTTTCCTCTCACCATAAAGCTACCGTGAGACAGGTATTCTCCGGATGGAGCAACTTTGGACACCTAAAAGAGGTACAACGAATGTGGTACTAGCGTGCTCCATTTGAGAACCCACCTGATGGTCGTACACCCACCAAGCAGACGAGACGATGTGTGTGTTCCACGAGCTCGAGCAACATACAGCCATCTGCGCAGCTTCCGTCATTGTTTTAGGAGGAACCACGCCACCAACTTTCTTGTTCCTAACAGAATTGATAGGATACACAAATGTAACGGAACTAAGGTTCATGTTAACTTCGCGCTGTGCGATCACAGCGACATCTAACCCCTATCATACGGTAATGGTGCTGACATGGAGGACAAACAAGTTCAACAAAACAATGACGCAAACAGTAGTCTCAAACCCAGGAGAAACCTTTCCATAAAATTCAGAATATGAAGAGGGGCAGATATATCTGTAATAACGTGTGACTTTTCTCCCGAAATACGTTCCCCAAAATATTATATGTAATCTTCCTATAAATTCCTCACATTTCGGGGTACTAGTTCCCTAGAGAGCATCCCAGTGCTGAAAGGGGTTTCAAGAAAAGTCCTTTGAGGGTTGTTGGGAGACCTAAGGGAGGAAATTTAAGTAATCAAATTTCCATTATTGGACCTAAGCAGGTCGAAAGCGGCCGAAAAGTCCAAGGTTAATATATCTGAATTAGATTTTGCCTACCGTGACCTTCCGAAGAACCAAGAAACGGATCTGGACTTATGACCTCACAACGCTCACAAGGGATCATTACATGCTGTGGCCCTTCCAAATGAATTATGCGTTTCTAGGATCAATTTTCGACGCAGAATTCGAATTTTTACATTGCATCTGCGAATCGTTTCTATGAACGGAATTATATGCGTTTTTAGCGCTCCACTCGTAGACGCATCATAATGTGTATGAGCCTTCGCGGTCTCCTAAGATACACCTATATGATTTCTACACCATCCAATAGTGTGTTGTAACGCCGAAATATGTTGCTGCAGCGAGGAATGAGGTCACCGGTTCGAATCCATGCTGCCCTCGTAGTTTTTGCACTCTTGTAAAACACCCGCTTTCATCTCGTAAAGTATAGAGGATTAGCAGTTTATCGTGGGAGTCTTTTTGTAAGAATATGAAGCGTTTAGTCGTGAATGTCTGATCCTTGAGGCTGGTGGTCTACTGTGGAATAATTGGACTTGCGCCAAATTTATAGCTACTCAGACACTGTGGGGTTTCTAACGCGCAGCAAACGCGGGTCATAATCTGAACCGCTGCCGTTAGAAACGAAAAAATGGGCAAAGCGCGTGCCCCATATCCGCCGTTTGCCCCGCTATATACGGCGATCCACTGCCGTTGTCAGGTTTCGATCATGTTCGGTTCCGCCCGCGATATCCGGCGATTCACTGCCGTTTGCAGGTTTCGACCATGCTAGATTAGATTCACAACGGCAATTTCAATAGGAGCGGGTCTCCCCGAACAAGGACACGGTCCATGTCGCGGCCCGCGTGAGGGAGTCACCCCCACCGCGGTCCGCGACAGGGACATCATCCACGCCACGGTCGACAGCGAGGGAGCTTCCCTCGCTGAGGACCGTGGTGGAGGCCCCTCAGCGTCAAAAATCGTCCAGAGAGTGACTCGTAGCCACTTTCCAGGAGCGGCCCCGAAAGGCCGACTGCGCTCTCTCTGGGTTGAGGCCCCTTATATACGTGCTCTGCTGCTGATATGGGCCTGGTCAATTGTGGAGTCATCGATAACGTGATTTGGCAGATCAAACGAGTTCATGCGCTGTCAAATCGCCTACGAACGCAACACCGAGCCTCTCAGCAGCAGTGACGTCATCGCCAGCCAAACCGCGGAATCCGAGGTTTGGCAGGCGCTGAACGCAGACCGGAATGGCCATGCGGGAACTCTGGCGTTTGCCCCGCACAGGTCGAAATGGGACGGTTGAGTGCGCGTTAGAAACGCCAGAGTGTCTGAGTATGGTGGATATAGCCGCTAACAGAGGGCTGCGGACCACTCAGCACCCGTGAGCCAATCGATAACCATAAACGACGCAGCGCAGGCTACTGAGGTGTCCGCAGTCATCTGTTTCGTGGTTACCCCAACTATACCATGTGGTAATTGTGCAGAAAATGTTCAAAACAAAGGATCTCCTCACAATGAGAAGAACGAATGGAGTGGACATTCGAACAATCATTGAAATCACACAGGCCTACTAATTGAGGAAGGAAATAGTACTGAACCAGACTTTACTAGATGTGCTAATACAAGCTGTGGGCAAAATATTACAAGAGAAATCGCTAGAGGAGTCAGATTGGAGTGAGAGCGGGCGGACAAAAATCAAAATTGATTGGGAGATCACGGCCTCGAGAAAGTTGGGCTGATCTGATGTAAATGCCACAAACACGTAGTTTCTCAAAAAAGCTCTTTCTGAAGAATTACTCTAGGTTGTAATAGCCGAAATACCATATTCCTATTGTAACCTAAAATAATCAACTTGAGTATCATAAAAGAGCCTCATATTCGCGTTCAGCGCCTCATATAACCCCCCTAGACGCCGTATGGGCAAACACCTTCGCAGCCTCACGAGGGCTGTAGGTGGTGACTACACCCCACTTTTGGGAGTCCAAAGGTCGAAAAAATTTTTGCTATGAATTTGTCCAGGGGGGTTATTTGGGGTGCTGAACACGAACATGAGATCCGTTTTCGGTTTTTGAAAGATTTCTGTAGGTTACAGCAGGTGTAATGCCAATTTGCCATAGAAATCTATATAAAAAAGCTCATAACTCCGTTTAGAGAAATGTTTCGCCCCTGCAATGTGAAAATTCGAATTCTACGTCGAAAACTGCTTCTAGAAACGCTCATTTCATCTGGAATGGACACGCTGCCGAGATGTCGTACGTTCGTGCCGTGGCAGTGTGGAGGAAAGAAGATCGCCTCCGTGCAAACCGACGTCAACCCCTCCGAGAAGAGGGTTTTTGTCATGGGAGAGGTGCTGGTCGGCCGCAGCGCTCCTGAGGATTTTACTACAAAGGGCCGGCGTCGAGAGGAATCCAGGTCCAGCGCAGAAGTACCTATGCGCCACGTGCGGCAAGGATGTCAACTGGAGACATACCAGCGTCCAGTGCTTCGGATGCCAAAGGTGGGTGCACTTCTCCTGTTCGGGCCTCAGTTCTGTGAGGCATCATGACTCATCCTTTCGTTGTGTTCCATGCTCTGCCCCCAGCAACTCTGATTCCTCAATTACCAATCGCCCCCTCCCCATTGTTCATATTAATCTCAACGGCCTTCGCAACAAGTTATCTGAACTCTCTCTATTCGCACGTTCTCATCACCCGGATGTTATCATGGTTCAAGAAACCAAGCTCTCTCCTTCTACCACTTACCCCCAGCCTAACATTCCGGGATACACCGCCTATCACATGCCAAGGTCTGCTCTTGGGGGCGGAGTGTCTACTTTCGTGCAATCTGCCATACCTTCTCATATTATCCCTAATACTCCTAAGGACGGTACTCTCGAGTATATTCCAGCCCACCTCCCCCTCAAGACCCCTTTATCTCTATTTAACATCTACATTCCTCCTATATCATCTTGTCCCCTCTTATAATCCTATTCCCCTCCTTAAGCAGTTGTACGACTGCTCATTCTCCCCTTCAGCTGTCTTTGCGGGTGACTTCAATGCTCACACGTTCTGTTCCGCTCTTGATTCTGACGCCAGAGGGGAAGATGTCGAAGAGTGGGCTGAGGAGTGTGACCTGGTTATCCTCAATGATGACCAGCCCACTCGTCTCCCTGCCAACGGCCGACCTTCTAGCCCAGATATCTCTCTTGTGTCATCCAATCTTTCCAATGCTTGCACGTGGTCCACATCCACAACTCTTTCCAGTGATCACATTCCCGACTTTGTCTATATTGATCTCTCTGACTCTCTTGCCCCTTACTCCGGTTTACGTCATCGTACTTAACTTAGGCCTAGCAGACTGGACCCTGTTCAGAGATGTTGCACTCCGCCGACTACCCATGGAATGGTGATGTTCATCAGAAAGGGGGCCAGCTAACAAGTGCCATCCGCAAGGCCATGAAAGCAGTAATTCCTGAGGGTCGTGTCAAGACCTTTTTTCCAAATGTCAGCAGGGAAATACTGCAGAAGATAAGAACCAGAGATGAGAAGAGAGCCGCAGACCATCTAGACCCGGAGATTGCTGTGCTGGATAATGAGATCAAGCAGGATCTGTATAAGAACAAGAAGGAATGCTGGGAGAAGTTCACTGAAAAGCTGAATTTCAAGGCGGACGGAACTACGACGTGGAAAGTCTTGAGGAAAATTTCCGGAAAGTCCGCTCCCTCGATGAGCTCCGCTATTGAGTTCGAGGAGAACGTCTTCAAATCAGGAAAAGCGGCTGCTTACGCACTCGGCAAGAACTTTTTCATCACACGCACCAAACGAGGCGTGCAAAACAGAGTCACGGTTAGAGAGCTGAGCCGGTTGCCGCTCATGAACGCTTCTGAGGCCTTTACTCTCACACAAGTTGAGAAGGCTATCAAAGAAATGCGGAATTCGAAGGCTATCGGACCTGACGGTCTCTCCCCAGCCATCCTGAAGAAGCTTCCCACGGAACTTCTACCGATGCTTGCAGATATCATTAACACTTCTTTCCGGACCTGCACTCTACCCCAAGCTTGGAAGATAGCCAATGTGATACCGTTGCCAAAGCCAGGCAAGTCCCAAAGCACGGCGAAAGGCTTTCGACCAATAGGCCTGTTATCGCCCGTCGCTAAATTAGCCGAAAAGTTGATCGTGACGGACCTGGCTGATCAAAATGAGCGACAGCAGCATCAGCATGGGTTCAGGAAACTTCTCTCTACTACTACTGCTCTATTGGAGATCGTGAGCTTTGCGGTCGATGGGTTCAACATGAGAAAGCCCCTGAGAACGGTGGCCGTCGCCCTCGACCTGAGCAAAGCGTTTGACTCTGTTAACTTGGGACTGCCGTCCGAGAACCTGCTCAAGTCGTCGCTACCATCATGGCAGAAGCGATGGATTGCAGCTTTCACGAAAGGCCGCCGGGCTAAGGTTCTGTTCCAGAATCACGTATCCGATAGCATTCCAATAGCAGCCGGTGTTCCGCAAAGCGGAGTGTTGTCCCCTGCCCTACTTAGCCTGTATCTCGAGGACATCCCCGAGCCTCCCAATGATGTAAAGATTGTTATGTATGCCGACAACGTCACCATCATGTGCCAGGACCGTGACCTGCAAATAGCCGCTAACAAGATCAGCGCCTATCTCGTCGAGTTGAAGCTCTTCCTCGATAAAATGATGCTCACAGTCTCTGCCGCAAAATCCTCTGTTTCAGTGTTCACAACGAACACCAAGGAACACAGTGCCCATCCAGATGTCAAATGGGATGGTGACCTGTTGCCAGCAGCCAAATTCCCCAAGCTGCTTGGCCTTATTCTTGATCCGTCACTGAAGTTCCACAAAAACGCGGAACAGAAACAAACAGTCGTCAAGGCTAGGCTTAATATCTTGAGAGCTCTCGGAGGAACATCATGGGGAAGCAGCCGAGAGACAATATTGAGAACCTACAGAGCAATACTTCAGCCGGCTCTGGAATATGCGGCACCAGTGTGGCAGCACCTGGTGTCTGACAGCTCCTGGAATAAGCTGCAGCGTGTACAGAATGCTGCACTTAGAATTGCTACCGGTTGTGCAAGGAGCTCCCCAATAGAACATCTTCACGCCGAGGCCTGCATATTGCCGGTCAAGGAGCATTGTGAACTCCAGGCACAGCAGATGTATATTAATGTTCTGAGACAGCCGAATCATCCAACAAAGAAAATCATGAAGCCCATAAGAGAGAGGCCGATTAGGACGCCGTTCGCCGATGCTCCTCGTAAAGTTGATGCACAGAGATGGGCCGACTCCAACATGGAAAGGCTTCGTCTTCTGCGTGAGGAGCACACCCAGTTTGTTCGAGGATATCTAACGAAGGCGGCTGTGAACCCTATCTTAGGAGCAGTGCCGCCTCGGGTTTGCGAGTCCGAGTCTCAACTCGGCAGACGAGCCAGATGTGCTCTTGCCTCGCTGCGCTGTGGTCACTCTATACTGCTCATGTCTTACGTCAACAAGATCGACAGCAGCCGACCAGACGCATGCCCGGACTGTGGTGCTCCCGGACACGACACGGCGCACTTGTTCATGTGCCCGAAGAGACCTACCTCCTTAACCACAATGGACCTTTGGACGAATCCTGTCAAGGCCGCCCAGTTCCTCAACCTATGACAAAAACCACTTCGGGGCTGCAGATGATGATGATGACGGAATGGCCACGGCATGTAATGAGCCTTCCCTTGTCAGCGCTCCGAATAACCCCCCTGTACAAAGCTTGGACGGTATTTTCACTTCTGAAATTAAAAAAAGAAGTTTTGGCCGTTTCTGATCTGCCTAGGTGTAACAAGGAAAATATAAAAACGAGAATCGCTCGGTTTGTCACCCCACAACCCTCGAATGACCACGTTCCAAAACTCCATTTTGTGTTCGAAGCCACCTCTTGTAAACAGTGTAGCTTCTCTACGGAATGCTTTCATCCATTAGGCATGCATACAGGGCTGAGCAGGGTCGCGACCCGACGCAACGGGGATCGTTAAAATTTTGGATACATTTTTGAAGAAAAATGAAAAGTTGGCGGGCGGGCTCGTAGAATTTTCGGAGAAAAAGAGAATTTACACCAGACCGCTTGGAAAGCTAAAATGAAGAAAGCAATTCTTCTAGAAAAGATAAAGCAATTTTTCATATCGGGGGCGGGATCGTAATTTTTTTATTTACAAAAACTTTGGTCAACAGGGGGAGGGTCATACTTCCGCTGAAAATTGACGCAACAGCCTGCTCAACCCTGCATACATTATTTCCACCCGCACAAAAGACGGAAAAGGTTTCAGACAGGGCAAGTTGCCCTTGCTATTTCAATTGCAAACACCTTTCCTTTAACATATCCTCTATTCAAAACGGACACCATGGAAATACCGTTTCGACACATCCTAAAACATTCTTCCCCTACACCTCAGCGTGCTTCTAAAATCGGAGCAGTCATTTTATTAAACGTGCAAACAATGAATGAATTGTCTACCTTATGACAACAGATGCTGCACCATGAGCATCCGCGTGAACATAGATGTCTCCTGGTCGGAGGTACCTGAATAAGGAATTTGAGTAGCCTAAATTCGTCGACGCATAGTTGACGATCTCCACACCTCTTCACAAGAAGTTCGTTCTGATGAGCATCCCTTCCCGCAACAACGATGTAATTCTCAGACGAAATAAACCACATAAACTTTTCAAACCACATCTCCTTCCTGACCCTCGTAGCATCTGCACGCAAATGAACCTGTACAGATGTTTCCGTTTTTTTTAACTTATTTGAATGTCTGCATCAAAATGTCACACCTTCTGAATCGTTTCACGCGCTTTTCCCTCCGCGTTCTTCACTGCTTTCTCAGCCGCTGTTTCAGTACGTTGCACCTAAAATACAACTCAAAATGAAGCGCACATGAGAATCGTTCAAAAGCACCTTCTCAGCGGCAGCTTTCATTCCTTGATAGAGCATACGTGAGTTGTTAAATGCTGTCATTCCAATGTTAATGGGAACGTCTTTTCTGAAAATTTTGATTAATACGCTCCCCACGCGCAGAATAACCCAAAATGAAGATACAGAGAAAGCCAGCTTTGGCGACCGCTGAATGTTTCAGGTAACAACTGAAACATGCGGCCAGCAGTCTGAGAGTTGCTACCTGGGATTTCACAGTGAAGCTACATGAAAATCTGATCTTAGGGTTGACTTTTTTTGTCATACAGCAGCCGTGGGTTTCAACCGTATCCGTAGGCACATCGCCATACCGCATAACCTTTTTTTCAATAAACAGACTGGAAACAATTTACCTTGGAAAAACACCTAGGCGTAAGGTCTTTTCATGCTATGCACTGCTTCCTTAATACCTTTTATCCTTTGTGTTCCAATGTCGGGAGCTTTTTGAATGCAAGCGGTTCGCGGACGGCCCAATTGAGAGCTGGTGTCCGCGTCACGACAGCAGCTGAACACTAACACGGAAAAAGAAGGAGGGGGGGGGGGGAGGGGTGCAAGCAGTTCTTAGTCAGCTAATTCCGCAAAACGCCAACACGTCCCGAATGAAGGTAATGCTTGCTGTTCGCGTTCAATTGAGCCACTATAGATGGCTCATCGCATGAGAAAACCCCCGCAAAGCCAGGGTCAGCTACTAATGTAAAACACAATATACCAAATTTTCGCATTTTCGGGTTCAATGTGCACTTTATTTCGCAAAACCCCCATTTTCGGAAGCGAAATCAGGATACGGCAGCCAATGAGTCAATCAGAGCGACAGCATAGTCTTGGCGCGCAAGGGCGCAAACGTCGCCCGCAACACGCGCGTCCCTACGTCCGCAGCGATCCCGGGAATGTGCTGGTGACGCCGAGAGTGTAGTGACCAAAAAGCGATTAAGACGCGCAGGGTACAACGCTATGAGCAAAGACAACGCGGGGACGCTTTCTTCAATTCTAGAATATCTTGTCACTTGTTTATAAGCGTCCTCTATGCGAAACTGGATGTTGTGATTCTTTTTTGTGACTAGATCTTTTTGATTGTTGACCAGTGCGCGTTGTGATTCAAACCCCGGGTAAGCTGCGCAGGCAGCCAGATGATAAAAGTTAGATGAACTATGCGCTGTGGCTTCTAGACCCAATGAAGGTTGATGCAAACTCGGTGCTCCTATGTTGTAGCATATGACACCGAGTTCGCACCAGCCCTCAACAGGGAACGCATAGTATCACTAGGGCCCGTGCCGACTGTACATCTTCGAGACAGGGGCCCACGTGGAAATCTTGCTCACAAATTTTCTGATGGGAACCGGAAGAGGAATGACTACAATACGGCGGAAATGTAAATTTCGGGAACGGAATGTCTTACGAATACCTCTAGCAGTTTTTTTTGCTTTCTTTATTTTTTAATTTGGATTGAAAAAAAAAACATAAAATGAACAAGACAAAAAAAAAACCAAAAACACCAGCAGTACGTAAAACGAAACAATTCCGAACAGCCTTGGCGGCAAGCGTACAGGCTATAAAACGGCGAAATTCACTTGGTTCCTACGTGTGCTGGTGCGGAGTGGAGGTTAGAGACAGTGAGATAGCGTAGGGCAGACGGAGGCCGAGGCGTCGCGCGCGCCGCTCGCTCCTCGAATGATGTGAATTACGACGTTTTATAGAGGGTAGAGACCACGAAACTTAACTCACGAGTTGACTCCATCAATATCTTCGCTCAATCGCATGATTATCCTATTGCTGTCAAGATCCAGTTTGACAATTGATCTGAAAGTTGTCAATAGATAGCCTAAATAAACCATAAAGCTTCCACCAGACCTTGCTATTTGATCTCCACTATTGATGGCATCCAGGCGCATCTTTTCTATTTCATCCCATGAGGCTTTCTGTGCAAGGGCATTGCATATGATGCTGATGGCAGAATCCACTAGTTGCTGAAATTCGAACTTGCAGCTCCGACGACGGCAAATAAATGTTTAATGATTACCTGATTGAATATAATCAAATCAGCCATAATCATTTTCTCCTCGCGACCCTGTTCAAGCTCTACAATTCTCCGATATTGATCCTTCTTGACATTCTCTAATTTCTTTATCGCGTCGTTCTCGACTTTCAAAGCACTTTGTTGCTAGAAAAGCATTTGTTGCAAGATAAGGGAAGTGAAAACAAAAACTCGCGCACTTGCTTCTGAGCATCAAGAGCTCCATAGAATGCATCAACGGCTTCCGAGAATGTCTCAAACTCCTTATATGGACATTGCCGAAGTTGCTCAAAAAGGTATGGATGATACTCCTGAAACAGGCACAACTGGTTTCAATACGGTGACTAAAAAAGTAGCAGAAAATGTTGCCTATTTTCAACCAGATTCTGATCGGAACTAGGGGTGGTAGTAAACCTATCGAAACCGATAGTTTAATGATAGATGAAGCCGTCTGCTAGCCGCGACCAAACCACTCAGGAGAAAATTTGTTGTCAGAGAAAGTCAAAATAGTGATCAACTCGGGGAAGATTCTTCAGAGAACTTTTTCAGAAGGCGCCAGCTTTCTTGCGCTATGACAAGGCTGCAAGCGCTCATTCGCTGAAAGCAACGGCTTAGGCGGTTTTGTCACGGCTTACAGAAAGCTTCATCTCCAATTAAACTAGCGGTTTCGAACGGATTACTACCACCCTAGTATATTTACAGCAGAACTAACGAAAGTGAGAAGCTCAAACACTCACAGAACATACGAAAGTGAGAAGCTCACACAAATAAGTTCAACGATCTCTTCGACTTATCGAATCCGCTGTCGCTCCAGTTTCGTAAGTCGTTTTTAATGGGGAGACATTTTTCACTATTGAAGAGAGGGAAAAGTCGGCTCTCTCTGGCTACAAAACTCTGGCTAAAGGGGTGGCCACAACAGGAGCCACTTGTACGCTTTAGTTGAGTATCAAGCCTTAAAACTTCAGGTAAATTACTTTTTTGTAACTGTTTTGTGTTACGGATGTTAAATAATTATATCGGCTGAGTTAAAGGCAGCATACACGCTCGTAAACGCGGAAGAGATAACTACGGAAATAGAATGGCATGGCGCAGAGCATATCGCCGACGCATTTTGAAGCGTCAAAAATGACCCACAAAGCCGCTGCACGAGTAAGATATTTGACCCGCCCCTGTATTTCTCCGGCCCCTGTGTGTGCCGTCCTCCTCCAAAACAGGAGTTGCGAGACGTTCCCATCGTCGTAGATGTATGTGGTTTACCTACTGTACTTATTGTACACACCACAAATGTTGACGACGGTGAGAATGGCTCAGCGCTCCTATTTTGGAGGAGGACGGCAAACACGGGGGCGGGGCCAACTTCTTACTCGTGTAGCGTCATTGTGGGTCGTTTTTGACGCTTCAGAATGCGTAGGCGTTGTGTTCTGTGCCATGCAATTCTATTATCTCAACCACGTTCACGAAACTGTATGCTGCCTTTAAGAAAACCTTTGATGAACTGTCCCTCTCATACGGAAAAAATGAGTTTTCAAATTTAGAAGTTCTTTAGTCACAGCGAAAACTAGAAAGCTGACAAATGACGTCCATTTTTTCCAAAAAAAAGGTTTCAAATCCTCATGCAGAAAAAGGCAGAGAACGACATGAAGCGTTAATCGTCAAAAGATACGATTCACCAAAAAACTACTGTCTACTAGAGAGTCAGTCGGCGCTCCCTCCGCGTTAAACCCTTGTGACCACCACAAAAACCTACCCACACGCAGTTCATATATGATACACACTGGCGGTTCATCGAAAAAAAAAACATCCGAACACATAAAAAAAGGGAAAAAGAATGGGTTGATACATCACGAAAATCGCTCCAATTTGATTACTTCTGTACTGATATACATGTGCCTACGGGTGAAAACGTACTTTGAAGATTTCCATATTCGCTCCATCGCTGCGCTTCTCCACCGTGAACGATATAAATCCATGACATTGATTGTTTGAAATTTCCTGCGCCATCCTCTCTCCATTGTTCAAGGCATTTACAACATGTGCTGCGCAATCAGCCTTTTGCTCCGAAGCCTTAAACACAGATAGCCTCGGTAGCTCACTTTTGAAAAACTACTACACTAGTATAGAATGCAGTACGTAGTGAACGACTTCGTCACTACCAATGTTGAGTTCAATGCATGGAATCTGAATGGGCAATGCCCCAGACATGCCAATACGAAATCGCCTCACAGAAAATCGGAGAATGAACATTTTCGCGAAACATGTGATAATGACAGATGAGAATTTGAGGCGTCTTGAATCTTGGTAACGCACTAATTCGCATTCGATCTCAGGAAAGCGAACGCTCTGCCACCGCAAACCTGGCCCGCATAGAATTGTTCTTCCAAGAAACAGCCGAAATCTAATCAATCAATGTGGCGCGCGCAGTCTACAACGGAAGTAAGCATGTAAGCCGGCAATTGATCCTCTCCCTAGTAGTTCAAGAGATAGCAAGAAGACAACAACGTACTCACCTGTAGATCAGGATTCAATCCTTCACGGAGCAGAGCATGTTCTAGTAACGCTCCGGATAGAAATCCAGGTAGAGCAACAACACGTTTAAGAGGAATCTTTTGGTCGCATTCCCTTAATTGAAAAATATTCAATTGATAGGCCACATTAGAACGCGGTCAGCCACGCCTATATAGCTGTTACTCGTTGGTCGAAACAACAAACTACTAATAAACCTCAAGGCTGTCGTGATTTGATCCACAGAAGGCAGCTTGGGGAATACTCGAGGAGCTGGTAATGGATATCTGAAAGCACAGTTGGAAATTATGCAACCTAAGCTGCTTGATATTCACAACTGGTACTTCTCTCTAACAGCAAGCCTGACATCTGTGTCCTTCTCGGTTCGCGGACGAAGTATATTAAGAATGGTATATGAAGAATCAGCAAGCACAACGTTTCCCCTGGAATGCACAGCTAGGATAGAATCTCATGGAATTTTCATTTCAAGAAACCATACGACGACATAGCAATCATGGTCCAGCAGGCCGTTGCGCTGAATTTCGCCGGAGGTTCACCCCCTGGTAACCAATTTTTTTGTTTCAGTGTGAATTAAAGGCAGCGTTCACGATGATCATCCTCGTTGACTTTCCACAGTGAAATGATAGGCGAGAAGGATCCTAGGCTCCAAGTGTCGAAGGAACGGTAGAAAACGAGCCAGGAGCGGCAAAATAACGGCTGCAAACAAGCGTTTTGGTGCCCCAGACACGCCCCGTGCCCCAGATCCGCCCCTCGAAAGGAACAAATGAAGACTCAGATTATAGGAATGATCAAGTCAAGGGAGTGCTGATAAGTGAGCTCTTTGCTTCAATGCACTGATAGGTATCATCCTTCTAGCGGTCAATTCCTGCACGCTCAAAAAACAACGTTAACAAGGGAGGGCCTATTTTGGCTAAAAAATGCGTCTTTCGTGTCCTTTTTAGCATGCCTTGCTATATAGGGCACCAGACGTTTCGTAAACCGTGGACATATCGGAAGTGAAATTTATCGTGAACACTGCCATTTAAGGCAGGTTTCGGTAGCCAAGCGGCACTAAACCTACAGTAACCTACTATAATCTTTGCAGAATCGGAAATGGATGGTGGCTTAAAGATTAGTCTTTGAATAGCTCCATGGCCTGCCTACCTTTCAGTCGCACCTAACCTTCCGAGATGCTATGATATAAGGACCGTAGTTTTGCAAAAAACTAGTAACAGACCTAATAATCGTGTTAACCACATTTTGGACTACGGATTTAGGAAAGTGGAGTAATCTATGTTTTTCATTTTGGTTCACAAACTCTACGACCCCTGCCAGAAGTTTCATTTTGAGATCCCCGTTGTGCAACCTTCCTGAACCCTGGTAGCAATAATACAGTGCGTTGCACAAAAATGTAAGACACCGTGAATTTCATTTAACCACCTCTCCGCTGCCGAGATGTCGTACGTTCGTGCCGTGGCAGTGTGGAGGAAAGAAGATCACCCCCTATGCAAACCGACATCAACTTGTCATGGGAGAGATGCTGGCTGGCTGCAGCTCTCCTAAGGATTCTACTACAGAGGGCCGGCATCGAGAGGAATCCAGGACCCGCTCAGGAGTACCTATGCGCCACATGCAGCAAGAAGGTCACCCGGAATGGGATAAATGTCCAATGTTTCGGATGTAAGATGTGGGTGCATCTCTCCTGTTCGGGTCTCAGTTCTGTGAGGTCTCACGATCCTTCCTTCCGTTGTGTTCTGTGCTCTGCCCCCAGCAACTCTGATTCCTCATTCACCAACCGCCCCCTCTCTATTGTACATATCAACCTCAACGGCCTTCGAGCCAAGCTGTCTGAACTCTCTCTTTCCGCACGTGCTCATCATCCTGAAATCATTATGGTTCAGGAAACCAAGCTTCCCCCTTCTGCTACCCCTAACATTCCGAGCACCAATATATCACTTTTCCTGTACCGCTGCAGTGTTTCAGCTCCTCAGAGCACCCTTTGTTTTCTGATTGTTTCCTAACCATAGGACACATTTGTTTCGCTAGTCCCCACAAGAATGAGGACCAGAATAAACATGGCTGTATGAGAAGTTCTGGCAAACCAGTCTGGTTATTCGCTTGTGAGGTGGAATGTTCGATGGGGAATTCGCGTTTTTTGCATAAAAATCCTGTGAATGTGTGTGCGCGGGGGTGCGGGAAGGGTGGTACGCCGCGCGCGGCGAGGACAAGCGACGCGTGTTGCGTCGCGGCGTACCACCTTCGATTCATCGATGCTCCATGGAGTCAACACAAAAAAATGACTGCATCTCAGTTCAAGAACGGTCTTTGGATGCTAGAACATCGCATCTCATTGATAATAACCCAGAAATGTGGCATTCTTAGTGATCTCCATCAGAAATTACCATATTCAAAGAAATCAGGCGCAAAGAAGTCATTCTTAGGTTACCGATAGATACTCGCTTCCATGAACCTCATTTAAGTTAACTTCTTGCCCTGAACCTATCATATGAGTGTTTCCAAACATCTCGCTGAAGGAAAATGATCAATCAACGCTTGGTGGTACGCCGCGACGCGCAACGCATGCTCTCAACCGCGCGCGGCGTACCACCTGGCCGCCGCCCGTGTGCGCGGACACAGAAACCAAATTCGGTGAAAAGCCTGGTCAAACCCAGACACAAAGGTTGCTCTGATCAAGCGGATTTCCTTTTTTCAAGGTGATTTTCTCATTTAAAAAACAACAAAAACGTACCTATCATACAGCTCCACTACAACATGCACAGCTCGTTCGGCTTCATTGAATTGAAGGTCAACCACTCGATCCATGCCTAATTGAGAAACTTTGCAGAACCTGGAACATCACAAGCACATGGATAAACAAATGAATGACTTCTGCATAAACGCCACCTACGATTTAAACCAAGGTCAAGCTCAAGCTGTGACAGTCAAAGCGTATCTGAGAGATGTAGCCGTGAATTCGACAATCTAGGTGGGTGGGGCCTTGCAGAGGGGAGGGGCTCCTCACGATTAATGGACTAGCCATATAGCCATAGCTCCATGCCTGCCCATTATACACTGGACCCGAATCGAAAATCGGATATCCGAATCATTTTAAAAACCATGGTTGTGGATATTCAGAAGCATTCTGATAGATCCCGAGTGGCAGCAAGTAGTACCGGAATAGCATTGCTTTCATTTTGAATTCATTCGGATGAATCGGACATCCGCGACCATTGTTTTCAAAATGATTCGGATATCCGTTTTTCGATTCGGGTCCAATGTATACTGCCCATGACTTAAAGGCAGCATACACGCTCGCAAAAGTTGCTGAGATAACTACATTAGTAGGGTCGTACGGGCACTAGAAGAGCCCCCACGAAGTTGGAAGAGTTGAAAACGAGTTAGATTGACCGTATTTGAGCCGTATTGAGTCACAAAATCATCCTTTCTCAGCCCATCGATACGGACTCCGCCCCTCAATAATGTTCAGTGCTCGATTACGGTCATTTTGGCTCATTATTTACGCTTCTAACGTCGTAAGTGTTCCAGAAAGGGCCGTACGAGTACATTAGCGTCGTTACCCCAACAAATTTGTCGCTAGCTCCGCTATTTCAGCCAATGCGGTACAACTCGTCCACTTCTGGGGCAGTAGAGAATGGACAAAAAACCCTCTCCGCGGTCTCTGAAGCAACTCTGAACTCTGAAGCAGCCAAATCATCCGTCGCGAAGAGTATTAGACCCCGTGAGAGAGAGAGAGAGAGAGAGAGAGAGAAAGAGAGAGAGGTATAAGAAAGCCGTTTGCTGATGCTCCCACGAAAATCAATATACAGAGATGAACCAACGCACAACAAGAACGCCTCCGTCTCTTACGCGCTGAGCATACCCAATTCGTCAAGGATCACTTATGCAAGACCGCCGTAAACTCCATTCTCGGAGTCGTGCCGCCTGAGGTCAGCGAAACCGAGATGGAACTCGGTAGGCGTGCCAGGTGCCCCCTTGCCTCGTTGCCCTGCGGGCACTCCCCCATGCTTATGTCTTATTTACATAAGATCGATAGCAGCAGACCTGACGAGTGCCCGGATTGTGGTAATAAAGGGCATACTACTTCGCACCTTTTCAACTGCCCGATGAGACCGACATCGTTAACAACAGTAGATCTGTGGACGAATCCGACGCTTGTGGCTCAGTTCCTCAATCTATGACAGGACCCTCTCTGTGGCTGCACAAGGAGAAGAAGAGAATGAACCGTTATATCTTCATTTCAGGCGATTTTTTCCGGTTTTTTCATATCTCTGAATATTAACAGCTTCAGACCTTCGATTCATTCCATAAGAATGATATCATTTTTAGGCGCGTATGCTGCCTTTAAAGGCATAGTCCAACCTCAGTATCAAATTTTTGTTTTCTCCTTATCTTGGAGAAAATTTTACGCTGATCACAAAAGTGTCTCCAGAATCGCTCAGAACTCACTACGAACGGAGTTATGTCCCCTCAAAGATTCTGAATTAGAAAGGCGAGAAGTTTGCGGACGAGTTGTCTCAAGCCTGTTTTTTTTTCTCGTTATTCGCAGCTATCGTTTTGAATCATGTCACAAAATAAAACCAGACCGAAAACAAATGGAAGAACATAGAGTTAACAGCAACATAGTCTTATTAAGACCTCCTTGAGGTATCGTACGATCGAGCATCCTGTCACCATGCAAGCCAAACAGAGAGCCGAGATTCAAGAGATGATCAACGAGACTGTGAAGGATGCGATGAATGGTCTGGTCGAACAAATGGTGAAGACTATCGCAGATGCCTTGCAGCCCCTGATCCGCTCGATAACGGAAGCCGTTGGTGAGCTGACGAAGATGAGAGGAGTGGCGCCACCAGCAACTGCCGCCGGTGACGCAGTTCAGCGGGCCGTTCCGGCGGCTACGCCGCAGGTGATTCCTTCTCAGGTCGTGATTATGGGTATGGTAGAGGAGAGCGATTTACCGGCACACAGCCGGAGGGAGGCCGACGAGAAAACCGTGAGGGCCCTGCTCGATCATCTAGAGGTCGACGCCATCCCGACGACTGTGTACCGGATGGGATCCTTTGATAAGGAGAAGCGTCCGGTGAAGGTCGCCTTCGCCAATCATCACGACGCCATTCAACTACTACGCAGCAGCTATAAGCTTAAACGCTCCAGTGACTGGGAAAATGTATACGTACGCCCGTCGTACAGTTCGGAGTTGCGTGCTAAGCTCCGCGAAGCTCGCAGGTCGGACGAGGATGCGGTGATTTACAAAGGAGAGGTGATGAGCCGAAGCGAGATCCCAAAAAAGGGAGGTCCGAGTCCGCCTGCGGGGGACGAGGCCACCCCGTCGGTCTCCACCCCTCGGGCGACCCACCCTCCCACTCGCTTCTCCCCATCACAGTGAGTGTGAGCGAGTCGGCCTCAGTGGCAAAGGGTAGCCTGAACTGTGTATATTTCAATTCTCGATCTATTAGGAACAAATTAGCCTCTCTGAACATACTGCTCAACTATTCGTCTCCCGATATAGTTATTATAACCGAAACCTGGCTCACTGAGGACGACCCGGACTCACTCCTAGCACTAGATGGCTGTTATGTGGTGTATAGATGCGACCGAATATCGGGCGTTACTGGTGGTGGTGTCGCAATCGTTGTAAAGAATACTATTAGAGTCGCTCAATCCATACCCAAATCCTTTAACTTCTGTTGTGAGCTTTTGTTTCTTGATGTTGTGTTTCAATTTGGTCCCTGTTTCCGCTTGATTGCAGCTTACCGGCGGCCAGCGACGAGTAGTGAGGACTCTCTCGAATTGTTAGAGACTGTAGCTGACTGGTGTACGGTGCAATTCCCTTCCATAGTCGTTGGTGATTTCAATTATACGAGTTCTTCTGGAGATTCCGGTATGCTATTTAATGCTTCATTCGATAATTTTCTTACCAGTTCTGGTCTATCATGTCTGAATTTTGAGCCCACTCACGGGCGCAATGTCCTGGATTTGATCTTATGCCATGACCTCACTTTAATTACTGATTGGGAGGTTCAGCCAAATTTCTCTACAAGCGACCACTGTAGCATAGCCTTTGAAATCGCATGTCAACCTGATGTTCCCAAAACAGCTCGTAATTTCGATTTTCGCAGAGCCAATTGGGACCAAGTAAATCTCTGGTTGATAGGAACAAACTGGGATGAACTCTTTTGCACGTGCCGCAATATAAACGAGGTGTATGGAGCCTTCATTTCCTACGTCCACCTTGTAATAGAGAAATGTGTTCCACTTCGGAAACATGGCCCTAAGACCAAAAACCTTCCACCGCACCTGCAACGCTTGGCCGCTAAAAAGCACTTCCTCTGGCGTGACCGCTTTCAGCATGGTGGGCGCGTTGCCTTCAGCAAATGTGCTAGGGATTTCGAAAAAGAATGTGTTATGTACAATCGACTACAAGCAATGGTCAATAATCTTATCATCATATCAAGATATATCATGTGTGAACATGGAAGTGATATCATTGCATTCGTGGCCTATAAAAGCCGTTATTCTCTTCAGTATGTCTCAGTTGTTCCAATAAAGCTTCGTCTGCACCTGCCTACATCACAACAAGTGGCGATCAGGCATCTACATCTACTTACTCCCTGCCTCCCTATTCGACAACTGCAATGGATTCTGCTGCCCTACAAGCCGTCCTGGATGCTGTTATGAGCCAGTCTGAGGAACGCCAGCAGAGGACACTGAATGCAGTTCTGAGTCAGGCCGCACAACAACAGAAGACTATGATGGAACAAATGGAATGCCTGATGTCGACAATCGGTTCCAGTACTCCTTCCGCTCCAGCAACTACAGCGGAATTCGTCACGAACTCGCTGTCCACACGACTCCCGGAGTTCAACTACGATTCGGAAAATGGCGGAACATTCGATGTATGGTACAATCGATACGAGGATGTCATTTCGAGCGATGGTTCAACACTGGACGAAGCCGCGAGAGCACGATTGATCGTCTCGAAACTCGACTCCACAACGTATGCACGATTCGCCAGTCAAATTCTACCCAAGAAAACGTCCGAAATCACTCTGGAAATCACGGTTAAAACACTCAAGGAGCTGTTTGGACACAATACATCAATATTCGCTCGACGTTATTCTTACCTGAAGACACAGCACAATGGTGAAGCTCTTCGCGATTACACCGGAATGGTAAATCGACGTCACGAAATGGCTGAATTCAACGAAGTGACACCTGAACAGATGAAATGCCTGGTTTGGATTTGTGGATTGGTTGCCCCCGAGGATGCCGACTTACGTACTCGAGCACTCCGAAAGATGGAAGACAAGCCGCAAACCACGCTGAAGGAACTCAGCGCCGACATCCAGCAATTCATGGACATTCGACAAGATGCCCGGCTACTCGGAATTCAGCAACAAATTCCACCTCAAAGCCACATCAACGCTGCCAATGCCAAAACAACTCGACCGAAGGATCCGCCTTCACCCTGTTTTCGCTGCGGAGGCAGTCACTGGTCCAAGGATTGCGATTTCATCAACAAAACATGTCACGACTGCAAAATGGTTGGTCACAAGAAAGAGTTCTGCCGCAACTTCACAAAACGGAAGCACAAGCCGAAGCCGAAGATGAGACACAGACAAGCCAGCAATGTTGTTGTCATCGCATCCACAACTTCGGAAATGGCAACTGTCGACCGCATATACCGAACCGTAACGATAAATGGATGTGAAGTGAGAATGCGACTCGACACTGGTGCTGATGTTACCTTACTCAGCTACAAGGATTGGATAGCAATCGGTCGTCCCCCAATGTTGCTGCCCTACGTCACACTGAAGTCAGCAAACAACAAGAAAATAAACGTGAGTGGACATTTGAAATGCAATTTTATTCTCGATGGTCAAAAAGGGAATGGAAGCTGCCACGTTGCTGACACAAACTCGTTACTGGGCCTCGATTGGATCGCTAAACATGGAATACTTTCACGAAATCTCGCTGAAAATGTCGTCTGCAATGCTGTATCCAATTCAACGTTAAGCAGTCAACGGTCATCACTTACCACGAAGCTCCAGAAACAGTTTCCCTCAGTTTTCGCACCAGGACTAGGACGCTGCACAAAGTCGAAGGCAACGCTCAAACTGAAGCCGAATAGCAAACCTATATTCATGAAGGTACGACCTGTTCCATACGCTTCTATACCTAGAATTTCACAGGAAATCGAAAGGCTGGTTGCTGCGGACGTTCTCTCGCCCGTCGATCACTCTGAATGGGCCGCTCCCATAGTCGCCGTTCAGAAGAAAAATGGAACAATTCGTCTATGTGCAGACTACTCTACTGGACTGAACGACGCACTTGAACAGCACCAGCACCCTCTTCCAACGCCCGACGATATCTTCACCAAACTGAATGGTGGACGATATTTTTCACAAATCGATCTTGCCGAAGCCTATCTACAGATAGAAGTAGATGAGGATTCACGGTCACTACTGATGATCAATACACATCGAGGACTTTACCGTTTCAATCGCCTACCTTTCGGGGTCAAGGCCGCTCCTGGTATTTTCCAGCAACAAATGGATTCCCTTATTTCCGGATTGGACGGTGTAGCAGCTTATCTCGACGATCTCATCGTAACGGGCAAGACCGTCGACGAACACAACACACGCCTCGAAGCCGTATTTCAACGAATACACAACTACGGATTCCGTGTTCGTCTGGAAAAATGCGCCTTTTTGCAGACTGAGATCACATACCTTGGATTCGTCATTAATGCTGAAGGACGCAGCCCCGATACTGCGAAAATCGAGGCAATACGAAGAATACCACCTCCTAAGGATGTAAGTCAACTTCGAGCATTTCTAGGATTGGTGAACTTCTATGGAACATTTGTCAAAAATCTACACAACCTCCGTGCTCCATTAGATGCTCTGACAAGAAAGGATACTGTATACACTTGGAGTTCAGGGTGCCAAGCTTCTTTCGATCGCATCAAGGAAACGCTCAACTCGGATCTACTTCTGACGCATTTTGATCCAAGCCTGCCGATCATAGTCGCCGCAGATGCCTCAAATTACGGAATCGGAGCAGTTCTGACCCACCTTTTCCCAAATGGAACTGAAAAAGCGGTCTATCACGCAAGCCGCGCTCTGACACCTCCACAGAAGAATTACAGTCAGATCGAAAAGGAAGGACTAACTTTGATTTATGCTGTGCAAAAGTTTCACAGATTCCTCCATGGGCGCCATTTCACATTGAGAACGGATCACAAACCCCTTCTTGCAATTTTCGGAAGCAAAAAGGGTATACCAGTCTACAGTGCCAACCGTCTCCAAAGAAGGGCCACAATTTTGCTGAATTACAATTTCACAACCGAATACATCAATACGAAGGATTTCGGATAGGCCAATGCGTTATCACGTCTCATTGGGTCACATTCGTCGGAACCTGAGGATCGCGTGATTGCTGCCGTGGACTCTGATATTGCTGCTGAAGTCATGGACAATCTTCGCCAACTTCCGCTCTCATCAAAGGTAATTCGCGATGCAACTACCTCAGATCCTATACTTACAGATGTGATCAAATACAACCGAACAGGAAGATGGCCGAACATCAATAATGACTCACCATTATGGCATTTCTAAAACCGTCGTGATTCTCTATCAACTGTCGATGGTTGCCTTCTAACTTCAAATCGCCTCGTGATTCCGAAATCCCACCAACGCCGAGTTCTCAATTCGCTACATAAGGCCCACCCGGGACAGACACGGATGAAAATGCTAGCTCGAAGCTACGTCTACTGGCCTACGCTTGATACCGATATCGAGAGCCTCGTCAGAACCTGCAGTAAATGCGTGCTAGCTGCCAAAAATCACTACAAAACCGACTTACACTCCTGGCCAAAGTCAACTTCCCCATGGACACGCATACACGCTGATTTCGCAGGACCGCTTGATGGAGTCTGTTACCTGATAATCGTGGATGCTTTCTCAAAATGGCCTGAAATCATCCAGATGAGCTCCATCACTACAACCGCTACGATGGATGCAATGAAGAAACTTTTCGCAAGTTTTGGCAATCCAACTACACTCGTCACGGACAACGGAACACAATTTACCTCAGCGAACTTCGCGGAATTCTGCCGTTCCAGAGGAATTACGCACTTTCGTACCCCACCGTTTCATCCACAAAGCAATGGCCAAGCCGAACGTTTTGTCGACACGTTCAAACGAGCTCTAGTTAAGATGAAAGGGGAAGAACCAACAACAGACGCCCTACAAACATTTCTGATGGCCTACCGTTCCACGCCCTGCCCATCAGGACCAAACCACCTCTCACCAGCCGAGAACTTTCTCGGACGCCGACTTCGAAACACGCTGGATCTGATGATGCCATCAACTGAAAATAATGTGGGACCACGCGATGTCAAAATGGAAGCTCAATTCAACCGACATCATGGAACCCGCTCACGCCATTTCGAAGTCAACGACAACGTCTTTGCGAAAGACTACCGAACATCAAAAAGCACATGGACTCCCGGCACTGTTGTTCGACGTATCGGAAAAGTAACCTACCTCGTTCGATGCAAGGACCTCGTATGGACTCGACACGTTAATCAACTGAAGCCTCGCCATAGCCAGTCAACAATCAACGAGTTTTTGGATATCTTCGACCTGCCATTACACCAGTATGGAGATGCCGCCGTCGCCGACAATGCGCCCGCTAATGACGCAGAAATCGCAACCGATGGAAATTCAGGAATATATGCAACCATACCGCCAACGGCAACCCCTCGACGTTCGTCACGCAGCCGTCGAGCGCCGCGTCAACTCAATATCGATCCGGTCCAGAAAACGTACCGTCTCTAACTGAGGAAGGTGTTATGGGCAATCGACTACAAGCAATGGTCAATAATCTTATCATCATATCAAGATATATCATGTGTAAACATGGAAGTGATATCATTGCATTCGTGGCCTATAAAAGCCGTTATTCTCTTCAGTATGTCTCAGTTGTTCCAATAAAGCTTCGTCTGCACCTGCCTACATCACAACAGAATGCAAACGATTCGCAAAGAACTGCGAAAAACGTCTTATTTGCTCGGGAAATCGAAAAAACTTCTTCAAGTACATGAATGCAAAGATGAAAACGCGTAAGGGTATCACATCTCTAAAAGATGAAGAGGGCGAAGTCATTATCGATGATCAGCAAAAATGCGAAATGTTCGCGGAATATTTCTCCAAGGTATTTACTCATGACAACGGTGAACCCCACTATTCTCCTCCTGATGTTCCCAGAAATTGTGCTCCGTCCCTATCAGCTGCGAGGTTGTAATGGGTGCCATAAAAAAGCTCAATGACAAGATTTCGCTCACCCCGGACTCGGTGCCCTCGTACTTCATCAAAAGGGCGGCTAACGGGTTGTTTGTTACCCTCTCTCGTGCATATTCAAACATAGTCTTGCTCTTGGAACGCTTCCGTCCGCATGGAATACTGCGATTGTAACCCCGCTTCTAAAAAAGGCACCAGCTGTTCAGGTCTCGAACTATCGGCCCATCAGTTTAACCTCATCAGTATGCAAAGTTCTCGAAATCATTATCGAAGATTGTGTTCTATCCCATCTTGCCTCGAATGACCTCCTCAGCCCTGCGCAATATGTTTTTCTGCCTGGTAGATCGACGCTTTCTCAGCTGGTATCCTCGTTCCACGACTGGTGTTCGGCTGTGAACGAAAGCTACCAAACTGATGTTGTGTACATAGACTATGCTAAAGCTTTTGATACAGTCAGTCATCCAAAGCTACTTCTGAAACTTGAAGGCTACGGCATTTCTGGTGACATTTTAAAATGGTTGAATTCCTTTCTAACACCTCGTGACTTCATAGTCAAAATTGGCGACTTTTGTTCTCATCCTTGTCCAATCGTCAGCGGTGTTCCCCAGGGTAGCGTTCTGGGTCCTTTGCTTTTCCTCATTTATGTGAACGACATTTCTGACGGATTGTCGAGCACATGCAAGCTTTTTGCCGATGATCTGAAGATATATCGTCCCCTTCGCAATCCCGCCATCGATTTTCATGAGCTTCAGTGTGACCTGAACCGGCTTTCTAATTGGTCCAAGCTATGGCAGCTAAAAATATCTGAAGAAAAATGCAGCTTGTTCCATATTAATTTCCAACATGAGTGCTTTTTACGCCTAAACGATGTTGCGCTTTCCGTACTCAAGACCGTCAGTGATCTTGGCGTGCTTATTAGCACCGACCTTAAGTGGGAATCCCACTGCAAGGAAATCTCTAAGAAAGCTTCTCGTGTGGCAAATTGCATCCTGAGATCTCTGCAACACCCATGTCTCGAACATTACAGGAAAGAATACATTATCTACTGCCGACCGCTCTTGGAATACTGTACGCAGGTCTGGTCACCATCTTCTGTCGAGGATGATGAAGTAATTGAAATTGTGCAAAGGCGGTACTCAAAACGCGCTTTTGTCAAAGTATTTCCTACGCGAGAAGTACCAGACTATACGGCAAGGCTTGAAGTGTTGGGGATCGAAACCCTACGATATCGGCGAACCGAGTTCGATTTACACTTAAGTTTTAAAATCGTTAACGGTCTTTGCGACATCCGATTTGAGAGTGTTTTCGTGTTCACCAGCCGCTGTACTCGCTCCCGCCAGCACGCTTTTCAGCTCGCACGTAGAATTACGTCGAAGTCCAACGTGCTGCATTCCTTTGCATTTAGAGTCATCCCAATTTGGACCAAATTACCTTCAGAGATCGTTGAGGCCGCGCATTTTCCGATTTTCAAAAGCAGGCTATCCCATTTCAACCTCAGGTCATTGCATGGGATCGATGGCCGTGCTTTCTGCTAAAGCTTTACATTCAGGGTGCTCTTATTCGTACGAGTATTTTCTTTGCCTACAATTTTGTTTGCCTGCATGTCCAGGCTGTCTTGTTTAAACCTATCTTACATACATTTTGTATGTTTCTTTGTCGCCAGATAAAGCTATTGAATTTGAATTTGAGTTGGAGCTAAATTAATCGCACTTCTCTTCCTTATTGAGACCGGAAGCTTGTCGGTGGGCGTTACCGATTTTTTCTTTCATGAGGCGGGGTCGACTATTTCCTAGCCTTTTCTCGCTTATTTGAGCGAATTGAGATTTCGCGCTTGGCAGGGTTGCTACACGCAGCGACCGGAGTATATTATCAAAAATTACCCCTGAGCTTAGACTGTACCTTTAAAGCAGCCCATTCGAGTTCTCAGAAGGCTGCGCTCTCAGGAAGGATGATCGCGAACTTGACCCTTGCAAGATCCACCTGGGGCGGCATGCATGAACGCAGCGAACGGTGTCAGGGAGCCGCTCTGCGTGCCATGCGCGCAGCGTCGAGCAACGGGGCGGCCCCGAAAATCAGGCACATCAATACACGCCACGAAATTCGGGGCCGCCCCGTTGATCGACGCTGCGCGCATAGCACGCGGAGCGGCTCCCTGACACCGTTCGCTGCGTTCATGCATGCCGCCCCTGAAGGTATCATATACACCATATCGCACTCTACCTCTTGGTGATGGCTTAGCACACACTTTGCTAGCAAACCCGTAACAACACGCACCGAGTATTTCCCTAAAGAAATATGCCACAATTGACTGTTTCCCCGTTTTTTTTTCCTCTGAATTTCGAATAATGAGCGTAGCAAGGCACTCTAGAGCAAAGTGACCACTTATTGGATACGACTACACAGCACCGCAGCGCCAACGTTTGGAGCGCAATGACAATTTTCCGACTACAAATATCCAAACATGTTTTGCCTGAACTTCCCTTAGGACATTTATTTGGGGTGCTGAACATAAATCGGACATTTCATGCATTCAATAGCTTAATGGTTCAATAAAGAAACACACGGAATGCATGTGAGAAAGGTTTTCAAAAGGAAGCATATGGAATGCATGTGAGAAAGGCTAAGCCTAAGCCTAAGCCAGCGCTTGCAGGCAAATAGAAGAATAAGCAAATAAAATACTCGTACAATTTCTCAAGGGGTGACGAACCACTCGTCCACCACCTCCAATTCAAAGCAGCAACCAAAATTGGGATTCGCTATTCTTTTGAAGCAGTGAAGGCTCCCGCACGCACATTGAGTTTCACCCTCCCCGATGTTTCAATCCCCTACCCCTAAATCGGGGAGCACCCTGCGGGCATGGACGAGTTAAGGCCTCGGCATAGTTTAAAATCTGCGAGCGAGCGAGCGAGAAATGATGAAGGGTGGGGAGCACTACGCAGTTTGACCGCGCACGCGAGCGCACCGCATAGGCTGCGACGGAGGGGGGGGGGGGAATGCGCAGTGTCTTGCCCGTCGCGGAAATCGCAAACTCGCGGCGAAGCTCGCTGCGAAATGCGCGAGGCGATTGTGATTTTCAAGCGATTTTGCGAGTACCTACCGCAATCTCCCGAAAAATTGAAAACGAGGCTCATGTTCGTGTTCACCTCCCCAATTACACCCTCGTCCGAATTCGACCGGACAAAACCGACCCCTAGAGTAGGAAAAGTGGAACAGCACCACGAGTTACATCAGAACAAACTTACCTGATCGCAACTTCTGAACCCCTAACGAATAGGAACAACTCTTAATGGTGGTCTCATATCCAGATGTTTACCTGGTGTTATTCAAATGTTTGCGGAGCTTTTGGCTGAAGTTCGACGGAAATGCAGCTTTCTCATAATCGTGAAATGCACGATGGATACGGATTCCAGACTCGAACAGAATGAGGAACTTCTCGCTTCCGCTGTTAATAAAACTGGTTTAGCAGTAAATAGAACACTTCAATATCTATCTATGCATAAAAACAAACCGGGATAGTTTCAGAATGTATGTTTTGTGATTTATATCGTAAACGTTGACAACCCGTGTACCCTCCAGGGATTTCAAATCGTTTACGGCAGCTGCAACATCGAGTATGGTGAAACGGGACTTCATTTCTGAAAAAAAGCTTAAATGAAACTTTTCGAAGCGACATCGGAGATGCACGTATGCGACCGAAATAATGCAGCACCAGCTCGTCTCTAATTACAAATTTTCGGCTTGAAACTAGTTGGGGGGAGGGCAGTCGAGAAAATGAAATGATTCCATCAATGAAAATTCGAGCTGATATCATATGCATGATAGCGTTATCAGTCATTGTTTTGTGGAGAATCCATGGAAATATAGTCTACAGTCTAGGACCTGGTGAGGTGACGGACTCTTCTAACATACTGTAGTCTGATTGTGTTAACGATGAACAATTAAAGTTTCATAGATACGTGGATGTGACCAAAAATTTCCAAGGCAAAAAGAAGGACTGAAAGAACACGAGCCATGAAAAAAGTATTAGTGTAAACATGCAAACAGCAGAGACACGCTCGAAACAAAAAGCGCGCTCCACTGCGAATTCGCGCGACCGCGACGCAGCCGCGTTCGGCGCTGGCTGTTACTCAGACAGTCGGTGGTACTCGGACGCCGCCGATGCAGAGCTCGGACGCTCCCACAGCGACGTCTGGCCTGGAGGACGGGCGCTCACCGGCCACAGAACCTTCTCGGACGCCGACCTCTGCAAATTTTGGCCGTGAGCGCCCCTTCACGCTAATGTAGGCTGTCGGTTTTTCGTGATGTTTATGACGGATCGCGAGTTGTTAGGAAACAAGCCGAAGGCCTGTTTCTACAAAATTGCCTGGGGCATTGAGCCCCAGGCCTTCCTTTGTTTTTGGGCTACCTGGGCAATACAAAATCTTGCTTTGCCTTTGACGACCATGAATCGGCCAGCTAACCCCACGCGCCCCGTATACGGCGCGGGTTTACCTATCCTTCAACATGTATACTCTCGTGCTGGTGGCTTGACGGTTGTTGAGTCTGCGTCCGGGAAAATCGACATAGCCGTCTCGCTAGGGAGCCACCGGTCAGCGTCTCTCATCCCGCTCACTCCAAGGTGCGCTCACCGGACAAGACACCTAGAAGTCGGCGTCCGAGTACCTCCGACTGTCCGAGTAGGGGCTGAGCAGAGTGCCACCGCGGCGCGGCGCGGTCTGATGATGGAGAGCCGTATTGATAGATCGCCGCGATCTATCAATACGGCTCTCAATCATCAGGCCGCGCCGCGCCGCGGTGGCACTCTGCTCAGCCTACTCTCAGAGAAGTCAAGGACGATCCGCGGCGCTTTTGCAGGATCGTCCGCGGCCGACGACCGGACGATCCTTCACCGAAGCCGCGGATGCGCCGCGGACCATCTTGCCAGCGCCGCGGATCGTCCTGACAGCCGCCGTGGACCGTCCTGAGAGCCGCCGCAGACCGTCCTTTTGAATAATGTTATCCAGCCCACGCCGATCGACCCATTGGCCGTGGGACAGATTTTGGCATTGGAGTACGCTTTTCGCGCTACCATTCCATTTTCCTCAGAAATCCTCAATATCACAATTTTGCAGGATTTCTCCATCGTAAGAGCTAATTTCAAGAGTATAACGGCTCGATTAACATAACTGGTTTTGATATAGTTTAGCTGTACAACTGTGACATGTATCGCTGAAGAAGTATTGTGAAACTATTATATTTTATTGCAATCTTTTAGACATCGGTCATGTATAATTATGATTATGTAACAAATGACTAATGTATGATCATGAACAGTAAATTCTCGAAATCGAGAGCCCATATTTTATGAATCTTAAGCAACAACCTTGTAATATTAGTTTAGACTGAAGACCTGTAACACTTAGTGGTGCTATGTGGGAAGGGGGGGGGCACTATGGCGCGATGGACTTGGCCACGCCCATTTTACTGTGCCACACTAAATTGAGCACCTACCCGGGGTTTCCCTCCCCTGGCAAAATCTGGAGAGTCATTGCGGCACGGAAAAATGGGCGTGGCCAAGTGCGATACAACAGTGCCCCGCCCCCCTTCCCACATAGCACCCACTTAGTTATTGCACAATCAGACTGGAGGAGAAATGCCGGACAGCATCAATTGCCACTCAGGAACTCGGTGCTCGCGACCCGCGCGCATTTCGGGCTTTGCTCGCCACCCGCTTACCCCTCATTTTGAAGTGCTCGCCACCCGCTGCCCCCTCGTCTCCGCTCGCCACCCGCTATCGGTACAGCGGGTCGGGAGCGCGAGTGGTGGTGGTACAGCGGGTCGCGAGCACTTTGCGAGCCAGTCACCCGCTGTTCTCAAATAATCAATGTTGGCGTCTCTCACCACTGCATTGATTTCTTTTTTTTTTGCTCTTGCTTTTATTTTCTTCTGTGATTCAAAACAACGATAAAGTTTACGTACGTGATTGCTGTGACCCGTTAGCCAGACCGTTCGTGCGACCTCTTTGTTATTCGGAGAGGCAGCACATAATTATGTATTATGTGTGCCTTAGGTGTACCCACGAGTATTCCTGTGAGGTGTTAATGACTCGCACTGCAATTCCCGCGCAATCACGCCTCCATTATCACCATCCTCACGTCAACGTATCATTCGATACGCCTCCGTCATCCGCATCGTGCGTGACTATTATCTAATTGACGATTATCTAATTGACGTTTGAGGCTCTTCACAATTTAGCATATCTTTGTTTATAGATGGCCCAGTTGACTAATAAATTTAAATCGCCGTTGCGATCACCTCTATCAAGCATAATGGCTCCTAAGAGGCAGATTTTATACGTCAGTGGACAGGCATCGAGTTCCAGACTGCCAAAGTGAGAACTTAGGTATTCATAATTTACGTCTTAACGATGAATGCTAAACGCGAACTTTTCAGGATACCTCGTGAAGAAGCGGAAGAGGTTCAGCAGAATCAAATTCAGTATGGGAGCAGCTCGACGATCCGTAAGAGACTACAATTCCTCTGTGATGTAAAGCCGAACAGATCAGACATTCGCATGCCCAAGTGAGAATTTTAAAAATTAAGGAGAAATATAAAAAGAAAAAGAAGAAGCTTTTAGCGCTCAACAAGATGAGACACAAGATCTCGACTTGCGAAATGACGAAAACGAGGAAACCGCGGCAGGTAATTTTCGCTCACTATAAATGTTGTTTGTTGTTCCTCTTTTTTCCTTTTATAAAGTGATGTAGGTGTCTCTTATTCGCCTAGAATTTTGTTAAGGCGTTTCTAGATGTGCCGATCACAAATCCCTTTTTGCTTAGGGTGAGCATGACGTGCAAAATCGTAACTATCCCCATCCGAGATGAAATTTGTGAGTGGTAGAATATGCGAAAATTCGAACCTGTAATTAGCTTCATATCTCATCACCGATAACTTCTGCAAAATCTAAAAAAACTATCCAAATAACGCAAATGAGAAAACCTATTTGTAGCCGGTCGCGCAGATCTGGATTTCGACTTAGATGGCGACGCATACGAGATCGAAACATTTGGCGATTGCATAGTAAATGGAGTGCTGAATGTAGGCTCAGCTTCCGCACTTTTGTACGACCAAAATCTGCGTGGATCTTACAATCAAGCCGTTTATGAGGTAGATAGCACATCTTCATAAGTTCGTAATTACATCCATACAAGCGCGTGTTTCTTAGGAATTTTTGAGATCTGATGCCGTAGGTCGGATAATTTCGTTCGATTATCGCGATTTGCGCAACTTTCGAGGGAACGAGGTGGAGAAGAGGGCCATCAATGACGAGGCTAACAGATTAGTGGTACTATTTTATGGATTTGGAGTCAATCATGTTGATTCCTATGTTTAATTCAAGCATGTTTTACAAGGCCTCACTTTGTTCAGGCTGATGTAAACCTTTCATTAAACCAGCGCCTTCGACGCGAGCTGATGACCATGAAAAAAAGCGAACCCATTCACGAGCCCCAACTTTTTGCTGTGACCAACTGCACTAGAGACTGGAGGTTGCAAGCCCATCATCCATTCGTTGAGGTATCATTTTCCGTGGTAAAGAAAACGAGGGGATTTACGGAGCGAATATTTAGGTGGACCTGAAGACGAGAGTTCTCGGTTGGCAACCGAGGCCTAAGGACAACGCTTATCAGAAGGTGTCCGCTATTTTCAGATACCTGTTACTTCGCGTAAGTTTGTAATCCGACATACGGCGTGGCTGATTTGAGCTAATCACTGTTTTCCAGATCACGCAGCCCCCGTCGAAAATTCAAGAATATTCGGTTCGCGTGAATGGATGCAGCGGCCGCAATGAGAACCTGAAAAATCTGCCCACCGTGATCGAAACGGCGCTGATTGGTACGTGCTGCATCGTCTAGCCCTTGCTACATATTATAGAAGTACACTTTTTCAGATTTCGTTGAAGACTTCATAGGGTTCGGAGAGCCTGAGCTGCGAAATGGAACAGCATCCAGTGGAGGAGAGTCGAGGTACTTGACTAGAAATTCGGGCTTTTTTCTTTGGGAGTCATTTGATTTATACAGCAATTTCAGCTTCTATATGGGTCTCGGTCGGACGGAATACGAGCGCAGGACGTCGTTCGATGCACTGGTGAGGGATCGAATCAAATGGCGACAGGAGCTATTCAGGTCTCTGCAGAAGGCGCTGTAAGTTAATCAAAGGTTTACGGTAATTTCCTAAGCATATACGAATATATTTTTCGATTGCTCATTTTTTCTACTGGAGCAGTAATAGAGTATTATTTCAGGAGAGACATTCGCAGCTACAAGTTCCGCGACGAGGACGGCACCTTCCAATGGATACCTAATAATGTAAGTGAGGTGGTACTTTTACTATGTACTACTTAATTCTGAAAAAAATCTTTTTTTTTTCAGAGACACGGTACACCCAGAATCAGTCAAAGTGGAGAAATTGAAGACTCGCAGAGCAACGATTTGATGTAGATTTTTCTCGATTCAAAAGGAAGAAATATTCCATTTAGTTGATGTCTTTTACAGATGCAATGTTTTATCATAATGTGATAATTGTATTGTGATAAGTAGAGTTAGAGTTTTTATGTACTGATATTTAATACCAGGTCGTAATGTACATGGGTTTATCCTACATGGGGAGCACTCAGGATTGGACGAAAATGTACCAATTACTATTATGTTTATTTTTTTAAAAGTATTTTTTATAGTTTATACACTGATCGATACCGCTATCAAGTAGCTTTACTTCTTTTTTCAGACTTAATCCTGAGTGCCCCCTTCTAGGATAGAACCAAATGATTATTGATGGACATAATATTGTCCATCGTTTGCTACACGTGCTACATATCTGAAAATAATGTATTTGTTACCAATGAGATTATGAAATCGATATGAATTCCGCATGAGAAACCATGTTTTTGAACATTTCATTGATTAGACGCACGTGATGTGAAATATTGATGTGAATGTTTAGTGCTGTAATAATATAATGATAAATACATTTTGACCAACTGTAAATCAGAATTCTATTACTGGAAGGCAGGGGATAGAGGTGGGTAGGGGTGGGGTGGGGGGAGGGGAATAGATTAGATGGTTGTACGAGAGTTTAATCATCTAGGCGTGAGCTAGTGGTAAGCAATCACGCAAGAGTGCTCGTCACCCGCTACCATTTCGTCGACGACCAGGGGGAGGCGAGAGGGTGAGTGTGATGTGGCGAGCGCGCCGCCGAATTAGTGGAGGCGGGTGGCGAGCCTCGGCCGGCCAGCGCTCGCCATCCGCTGCCATCTCGCTCGCCACCCGCGAAAAAGTTTGCTCGCCACCGGACTTTCGCTTCGCGGGTGGCGAGCCCCAACCTTCTGAGCAGCATAGCCGTCAAATAATGCGTTGTGGTGTGTGGTATGCACTTGCACACACCGCTCCCAGCTACGCCTATAATGTAATTCACGACCCCCTAACTCAATTCAAGACTAACTGATCGCAATTCATTAATGAGAATGAAAATTTACTAGTATTGAGGATGTCGGCTGTTATCCGTGAATTTCGAGGTGGAAACTCTCTAGAAATCATTTCTAACCCTATTTGGATGGTGCTCAGGGGGAGGAAATCCCTGCGTGGGACTAAATCTGTCGTGTACCGGGTATTTCCGGGTGGAAATCAGTTTAAACCCTATTTGGACGGTGGCTTAGGGGAGGAAATCCCCTGCGTGGAGGCTAAATCTGTCGTATATCGGGTATTTCGGGGGTGAAAATCAGTTTAAACCCTATTTGGACGGTGCAGCCTGCGGCTGCACCGTCGCTTAGGGGAGGAAATCCCCTGCGTGGAGGCTAAATCTGTCGTATATCGGGTATTTCGGGGGTGAAAATCAGTTTAAACCCTATTTGGACGGCTTAGGGGAGGAAATCCCCTGCGTGGAGGCTAAATCTGTCGTGTATCGGGTATTTCGGGGGGTGAAAATCAGTTTAAACCCTATTTGGACAGTGCAGCCTGCGGCTTCACCGTCGCTTAGGGGAGGAAATCCCCTGCGTGGAGGCTAAATCTTTCGTATATATAGATATATATATATATTGATATATTTATTTACACAAGTTTACACTCGTGTGGAAAAAAAAGAAAACAGGAAAACGAACAATCAACCTCAAACGGAATATTCAAAGCAAAGGTACTGTAAACCAATGAAACGAGAACAACGAAGAATCAGGCCGAAGAATAGCACATGAAACGAGCAACCCAGCACTACGGAGGGTCACTCGGCCGCTCCGCGGAAGCCAGTTTCATGTGCACTAAGTTCTTATAGGCGCCGAAGTTTATAGGAATAGTATCGTTCCTACTGAGATCTTCGAATACCGGAACAATTCTATTAGTGAAAAAGCAGCGCCGACACTCAAGATTTGACACGGTACGGTGGAATTTAATCGTACCCCCCCCCCGGGTTACCGAATCTCTCGTTCTCACGAAATCCCCAGGCCTAAGACCAAACTTGCCATCGAAAAGGATATGATGGAACAGAAATAAATCATTCTTCTTCCTTCTGAGTGCCAAAGGCTCAAGGCCAAAGAGTGCATTCCTTTCAGCAGCGGAGGGCAATTGCCCATAAATGAAGCCATGCTGTTTGATAAGAACTCTTCTAGTAAAATTGTTCTGTATCTTTTTCAATCTATTAATGTTCTTGAGTTTGGCGGGGTTGAATACCGGGGTACCGTACTCGAGTAGAGGCTTTACATACGTGGTGTAAGCTCTGATAAGCACAGAGGGATTGCAAGTTGACAAACCCCTGAAAATATTATTCATGGCAAAAGTTGCTTTATTCGAGATAGATTCACAGTGCTTATCAAAACTCAGACTTGTAGAAATAGTGAACCCTAAATCAGTTGTTATTTGGTCAACTTCTTGGATCTGACAGCCACTGACAGTATATTTACTGTTAGCATTGCTATTACCCAAGTGGAGAACCTTCGTTTTTTCTTTTGCCAACGGGAGATTCCAATCGCGAGACCAAGTACTAACAATGTCAATAGAATGTTGTAGCAGGATACAGTTCTCCGGTTGGGAAACGTCCCGATAGATCTTGATATCATCCGCAAATGCACTGAAACCAGTGCCACAGGAAGTGACAAGACTGGCGATTTCGTGAGTGTATATGTTGAAAAGTATGGGCGACAATACTCCGCCTTGTGGTACACCACTCAGGACTGGCCTTGGAGTTGAGTGAGAAGAGTCAACACAGACCGAGAACGTCCTGTCAGTTAGGAACGAACGTACCCATGAAACTATTCGCGGATGGATACCAACCATTGAGAGTTTTTGCAATAATTTGTCATGAGGAACCTTATCAAAAGCCTTAGCAAAATCAAAATACACAACATCAACACTCTTCCCAACATCTAGGAAAGCCGTCCACCTGTTTAGTGCTTCTATGGTTGCCGTCACAGTGGACTTCCCTCCTGGAAACCATGTTGGAAGGAGAGATAACCTGATTCGCTTCCAAGTGACAAACGATTCTCTTCTTCAGAATTTTTTCGAACAGCCGTGAGAAAATAGATGTTATACTGATTGGTCTGAAATTAGCAGGGTCTGTGAAAGGGGGCTTTTTGGAATGGGGTAACAAATGATTGCCTCCATTTGATGGGGACTTCACCAGACATGAAGCTCAGATTGAAAATGAACTCAGGGGACCTGCAATATCAAGAGCGATCTGCTTGACAAAGCTGAGTGGTATGGCGTCGGGAGTGATAGAGTTGGATGAGGGCCAGGCAAGAAGTTCCTTGATAATTTCATCTTTGTAAAACCAACATGAATCAGCCATAACAGCAAAAAGAATTGGAGACAGGTAGACTGTCCATAGAAGAGACGTCAGAAAACGACTTTTTGAAATACGTCCGCCAACAACTCAGCTCTATCACTAGCATTCCTCACCAATGCCCCATTGAGGTTTTGAGAACTCCAACACCTGGTTTTTCCCGGAGTTTAGAGTTGATAAATCTGAAGAAGGAATGTTTATCACTTGACTCGACAGCTTTTTTCTCAGTATGGTTATTATACTTCTTCAATTTATTAGCAAAACGTTCACTAACTTTTTTGAACCGTTCCCAGAACTCAGCACAGTCCTGAGTTTTAGCCAAATGCCACGCCTCCGATCTCAACCGCTCAAGGTTGGTTAAATGCGGTGGGAGTCTTCGTTTATTACGGTAACACGGTTCGAGGGGAACGAAAGTATCAATGCAATGATGGATGATAGAAAGAAAAAGCTCGTACTTCTCGTCCACACTGACAACAGTGCCCAAGGAACCGAACCAGTCTACATGAAGTAAATGGTTGCGAATAGCATCGAGATTTGCTTTCCTAAAATTCCTTCTATACACAACGGGAGCATTACACCTTGGAAGGTTAAGTGCAAAATGAACGGTAGAGTGATCACTGGACCCCAACGGCGGAGAAATGCTTACTGAATTGACCATACAGTTATCATTACACAGAACTAGGTCAAGAACATGACCACCACGGGTCGACGCCCTAACAAATTGCTCAAGGCTATGACTCGAGCACACAGTTAAAAAACTTCTTGAGATGGAACTCACATTGGCAAAAGCAGATGGTTCATTCCAATTGATATCCGGGAGGTTAAAATCGCCTGTGATGATAGAAGGCCAGCTACAAGAAATAAGGTCGCCGATGGTACTGAACAGTTGTTCAGACAAATTCGAAGTACAAGATGGTGTCCTGTACACAACCAGAAACCGTATGGGTTTCAAGTCGAATTCCAAATCTGTGCAAAGGATTTCATATGCATCAGGGACAGAATCCTGGAACACAAGAACTGGACAAAAAAGTTTCCTAGCCAGAAAAATAACTCCTCCACCCTTTTTGCGAAGACGGTCCGACCTCAGAACTTCGTAATGCGAGCACCAGTCACCCAGTAGAGAAACCGACCCAACCCCACCGTTCAACCATGTTTCAGTGAAAGAGATAATGTCCGTGTCGAATTTTTGAAGCAATAATTTCACCGCGTCAACGTTCTTTACTAGTGAGCGAATGTTAGTGGCAATACATGTGAGGCGGCACAAATTTATCCGGGGAGAGTTTAGCAGTTTCCCGAGCTCGTAGGGGCTGGGTCACCCAGGGAAGATGCAGGAGGATCAGTTACAATGTTCGAGGTGCTGGCATGATTTACATTCACAGGAACAACGATATTGCCGGAACTAGAGTTGGGACGCTGCCGTTGGGCCCTGACCCTGTCCCTCTCCTCCTTTGAAAGAGAGGGCCTTATAAAGACCCCCCTGGAGGAGAAGGATTTGAGCCAGTGGGCTCGACGACAGACTAGATTAGCGTGAAACGTTGTAGGCAAGACCAACTTAATCAAGCGTGACCTACCAGAATTCGGCTTACCCATCCGATAAATGGATGTGGGCCTGCACTCAACCTCCAAATGATCTAATATCTTAGCAATACAATTCTCATCATGTAATACCCTAACCGATGACATGACATCGGAAGATTCATCAATACCAGAGATCACTACCGACCGCTTCCTCTCACGTTCCTCAAACGTGCAATCACAGTTATTAGTACGCCTAACAGGAGAGGACGAGCGCACAGTTAAGTTGTGGGAAAGCTCAGACTTGAGAGCTACAATTTCAGCTTGTAATACGGCATTATCCTGAAGTAGCTGGGCATTCTTAGCGGCTAACGACCTATTCTCATCTACAAGTTCAAGATTTTTCGACATGATTAAATCAAACTTCTCTTTCATAGACGAGAATTCGCTTATCACAAGCTTCAATTGCGTTGGAAGCGTTGCATCCTTCATCAATTCCACAACAGCACTAGCAAAATCCAACGGTGCTTGTGATCCAACTTCTCCGCCGCAACTTGTTGATGCTCGCGTCTGAACAGGAGAGCGGCAAACACGGTTAGGCATGCTTACGAAACAGATGAGTTTAAGCTAATAGACCTGTGATGGTGGCTTGTTGAAAAGTCGAGTATATGATTTCGCACCCCGCCACAGAGGTACTCGCAGTTAGTAGACGTTGACAATAGACCAAGAGCAGTATATATAAACGTCGGCTGCCTGACGAGATACGTGCGATTCAATAGCGCATTTGATATCCAACCATCAAGTATACGAGTGGTAGGCCGGAGAACAGCAAGGTACCTCAAACTTGGGTAATTAAACCCATTTGGACGGTGAATATCGGGTATTTCGGGGGTGAAAATCAGTTTAAACCCTATTTGGACGGCTTATGGGAGGAAATCCCCTGCGTGGAGGCTAAATCTGTCGTGTATCGGGTATTTCGGGGGTGGGAATCAGTTTGAACCCTATTTGGACGGCTTAGGGGAGGAAATACCCTGCGTGGAGGCTAAATCTGTCGTGTATCGGGTATTTCGGGGGGTGAAAATCAGTTTAAACCCTATTTGGTCGGTGCAGCCTGCGGCTGCACCGTCGCTTAGGGGAGGAAATCTCCTGCGTGGAGGCTAAATCTGTCGTGTATCGGGTATTTCGGGGGTGGAAATCAGTTTAAACCCTATTTGGACGGTGCAGCCTGCGGCTGCACCGTCGCTTAGGGGAGGAAATCCCCTTCGTGGAGGCAAAATCTGTCGTACATCGGGTATTTCGGGGGTGGGAATCCGTTTGAAACGTATTTGGACGGTGGCTCAAGGGAGGAAAACCCCTTCGTGGAGGCAAAATCTGTCGTATATCGGGTATCTCGGGGGTGAAAATCCGTTCTACTCTATTTGCTCCAACGGAGGGAGATCCCTGGGTGACGGCCTATTCTTCAAGCGAAAACTACGAAAACTGTTGCAAGGCCTAAGCCATTCATTACTAGTTTCTGCTACTTCCTTTTTTCACGTTTCGTATATTTTAGAATTCTCTCTTAGTTCTTATGTTGATCATTCTCTCACATCTTCTTTTAGTAGCGTATCAAATGAACATCTATCTCACAAATAGCGTTTCCGCTATGAATTCGTGGTTCTACCATGACTTGTGGTGGAATCAGTAACTTAGGCGTAACATCTGCAGTGTGTTGTGCAGTCAAACCACCAAACACTGCATTTGACGCCTGTGTTGGCAATCGGTGCCGTCCGGCATTTCGCGTTTTCACACAATCAGTTCTTCATGTTACCATGGGCATACATTGCAATATGCTATAAACTGAACAAGTCTTCGAATGCACATCGAAACCAGTTCTACATGTCAATTGAGCTGTTCTACCTCTGAAAATAAGTCTTACGGTAGAGCAACCCTGCGAAATTGTGATACTGATGCTTTCTGAGGAGATAAGAAAGCTAGCGCGAAGAGCGTGCAACAATACCGAAATCTGTCTCACGGCCAATGAGTCGATTGGGGGGGGGGTGGGCGAACTGACTCTGTTTCCATCTAAGTGGCCATCCTGGAGGTCAGAGAACCCATACACCAGTCAGCGGCAAGAGCGGCAGTTGCGGCGGCGATCGATTTGATTTTCTGGTTACTGTAAGCGGCACTGCGTGCATTTTAATTGCGTAAGTAAAACACACTGAGCGGGAGTGTAAGGACTGCGCTCTACTAGAATATCCCACTCGATGGAAACAGAGTTCATGTACTGTGCTTCTCTGCGTCAAATTCCACTCCTCTGCGTCAAATTCCACTCCGCAATTGCGTATTGAGACGCTTCGCGGCCGCACGCGCTCGAGCCGGACGAGATTCCTGCGCCGTAGTCGATCAGCTGATTGTAGGTGTTTTTTTTTTCATTTTCTTCGATTTTCTTGTCTTCTGTGACTGAACCCGTCCTTCTGTGTTTCTTCATATATTAGAGTGTTATATCTATAGTGAAGTCCACCAAGAGTGTCTCATTTACTTATCAATAAAAAGCGGTCGGCTGGGGATCAAAGTGTATGAATCCCATACCAGCACGCTTGTGACCGATTGAGCGAGAGCGGTTGTGCTGCAACGAGTTTCATGTTCATTGATCTCAAATCGACCGCTTCTCATTGATAAGTAAATGACACTCTGGGTGGACTCCTCTATACATGCACACCAATTTTTTCATTCTGTGGTGAACGCTGATGTCAGCGTTCCCCGTTCTCATCGGTGGTCTCTCTCCGCCGGGTATAAAAGCCTGCGGAATAAACATTCGCTGAGTCTATGCCGGCTTAGTTTTGCTCCCCTGCTTCGCTTGACCCGCCATGCTTTTGCTTTGTAGACAGCCCATGGGATCTTAGGATTTAGGTTGTAGACATGTTAGTTAGTTTTATGCTTGATGATTGCTTATATTCTTGTAATAAATTGTTTCTATATACTGTGCCAGGGAAAACATGCTTAGAGTTTCATCATGAAGACGTGTACTGAGATGAAAATGACTATCGCAGTTGTCCAGCTGGTCGAGTCCCAGCTGGGTGAAGGTCCGAGCAGAGATAGGATAGAGATGTATAATTGATGAACCAGCAAATGAGCTGGGAGGTGACGTTTAGAGGTGATCGAGGAATTGGAGTGTCTGCCGGATCAGTAGAACAGTGAAATTAGCTATAATTCTGTAAAAAAGGGGTCTCCCAAGCAGAAGTGGTTTGGTTAGCGTTACAAATGCTTCAACAAAAAGGGAACAATAGGAAAGCGGAATGAGGAGAGTCTACGAAAAATGAACAATATCCTCCAAGAACTCTTTTCTTTTTCGAAACTTCCAAACAGCGGAAACAAACCGTTGTGGTTCTCTATGAGGAAGCGCTTTTGGCTCCATAAAGGACTTTGATTATGTGAGTGCCGACAAAATATGTATATATGCATGTGAACCTAATAGCTATCATTAAAAGGGGAGATGATGTTGAATTGTTTTAGGAACCAGTCAATTCTTCCTCGTAAAATACCACAACGGTTTGTTTCCGCTGTTTGGAAGTTTCGAAAAAGAAAAAGAGTTCTTGGAGGATATTGTTCATTTTTCGTAGACTCTCCTCATTCCGCTTTCCTATTGTTCCTTTTTGTTGAAGCATTTGTAACGCTAACCAAACCACTTCTGCTTGGGAGACCCCTTTTTACAGAATTGTTCACTTTTCTTGATATTACCCTGTAATATCCCATGCAAGAATTTCGAACAAAGACCTCTTCATCTCCCCACTAGATCAGTCCTCTTTCTGTGGTCACAAGAATCAATGACCCAAACTGTTGTAAAACTATCTCAGAAAAATCACTCGATGTGGCTGACAAGACCGATGTTCACATGATATTAGCTAAGAAATGAATGATATCCATGATATCGTTCCACATAATTCATTCATATTGATCGCGTCAGCCACATCTGGCTACACCGGGTGTTATTTGCACCTTCCATGTTTTTCATACGTATCGAACGGGTCGGCCACGGTGATTTTCTCAACCAACTCTGACAGGGACCTTAGGCCCCGGTTATAGTTGGTCGCCCAGACGTAGCCAGCCCGGTCGATAATCATGAAAGCCTGCTGGCCTACAGCCGGATGCAGAATCTGCCTGCAGTTCTTCGCTTTCAAATGAAACTAACTTAAAACCGGGACAGTCAGAAACTACCTTCCATTCCATCTGGATGTTTTCACATCAGTGGAACAAAGCAGTTTTACATACTCATTATTTCGTTTCCGTTGCCCCATTCCTTCGCAGAACAGCCGCTTCGATTCCATGAATCTGATATGAAAAAGCTCTGCTGAGCTGCGAATGGAGATAGTTCTAACAATTTGTTTTTGAATTTGGATGCTAATAAGCAAGTACCATTTATTGCAGAAAAAATCAGTAGGAGAAGGAAGAGGGAGCACTCAAGATGGGGTTGTGTGAATGACCTTACGAAACTGAAAAGCAGCCTGGCAACATGACCTGGCATGACTCACATAACATCTCAAACTTTCTGCTTGCTATGCTTGTCATCCTTACACTTTTACAAAAGTTTTGCAAGGTGTTCTCTCCTGCGCAAATTCCGGGGCATAATTTCTCGGCGGGCTAGCATCGAGTCTGGGCTCCTGCTCACTCTACGGGGTGGTCTTCACAACTTTTCGGATGAGCAGCAACGGGTCCCGAACACCTGCCCACTATCCGGGTTTCCACGACGTCCCGATGACTTCATCAGAAGCTCGAAGCACTTTTCACGACGTCCCGATGACGTCATCAGAAGCCCGAAGCACTTTTGGGACTATCCTAGACGGGGGGGGGGACCCACGATTTTCTCATGAAAATGAATGGAAACCCTGATAAAGGTGCTTGATGCTGCTATCAGTCATTGTTGTTGATGAAGTTGTGTAGAAATACTTTGATTGATAGCGTTATAGATCGGTGGTTCATTCCATTTCTGACTTGAATCTTGAGTGCCCCCCCCCGTCTGGGGTGGGCCCGCACTTCCCACGATGTCCCCATGACGTCATCAGAAGCCCGGAAGCACTTTTTGGGACTATCCAAGACGGGGTCACCCACGATTTTTAATCCATATAAGAAATAGATTGAAATTGAAATCGCTTCAGAGTAGGAGAATAAAGATGACCTTGTGATGATGCTCAAAATAATCACTCGATTGTTTCTATAAACCCTACTCTGTTCTTTGGTACTACATTGACGAGGAGCAAAAGAGGAAAGCTCAGGTTCTATGTCTCAGTCGCAAAATCAAACACAAGATCGAATTTTTCACATATAGAATTGCAAGGGAGTTCAACTCACTACTAAGTGAACGTTATTTATTTTCTAATGTCTGTGCAGGTTTCTTAGAAATCTCATAACAAAACGAATCTAATGTGATATTTCAGCAACTAAAGGCGTATTGTTCAGCGGCTAGTTTATTTTCTCTGTTTATTTTTATGTATTCATCACGTGTGATTTCATCCACGTCTTTGAATAAATAAATAAATAAATACTTTGATTGATAGCGTTATAGATCGGTGGTTCATTCCATTTCTGACTTGAATCTTGAGTGCCCCCCCCCCGTCTGGGGTGGGCCCGCACTTCCCACGATGTCCCGATGACGTCATCAGAAGCCCGAAACACTTTTGGGACTATCCTAGACGGGGGGGGGGTCACCCACGATTTTCCCATGAAAATGAATGGAAAACCTGATAAAAGATGTTTGATGCTGCTATCACTCATTGTTGTTGATGAAGCTCTGTAGAAATACTTCGATTGATAGCGTTATAGATCGGTGGTTCATTCCATTTCTGACTTGAATCTTGAGTGCCCCCCGTCTAGGATAGTCCCGCACTTCATGATGTCCCGATGACGTCATCAGAAGCCCGAAGCACTCTTGGGACTATCCTAGACGGGGGGGGGCACCCACGACTTTCTCATGAAAATGAATGGAAACCTTGATA
Source organism: Aplectana chamaeleonis (assembly GCA_029168955.1). Lineage (NCBI taxonomy): Eukaryota > Metazoa > Nematoda > Chromadorea > Rhabditida > Cosmocercidae > Aplectana > Aplectana chamaeleonis. The sequence goes on along the minus strand of JAPDOI010000617.1, from coordinate 82,791 downwards.
AAAGGTGCTTGATGCTGCTATCAGTCATTGTTGTTGATGAAGTTGTGTAGAAATACTTTGATTGATAGCGTTATAGATCGGTGGTTCATTCCATTTCTGACTTGAATCTTGAGTGCCCCCCCCCGTCTGGGGTAGGCCCGCACTTTTCACGACGTCCCAATGACGTCATCAGAAACTCGAGGCACTTTTTACGACGTCCCGATGACGTCATCAGAAGCCCGAAGCACTTTCACGACGTCCCGATGACGTCATAAGAAGCCCGAAGCACTTTTCACGACGTCCCGATGACGTCATCAGAAGCCCGAAGCACTTTCACGACGTCCCGATGACGTCATCAGAAGCCCGAAGCACTTTTCACGACGTCCCGATGACGTCATCAGAAGCCCGAAGCACTTTCACGACGTCCCGATGACGTCATCAGAAGCCCGAAGCACTTTTCACGGCGTCCCGATGACGTCATCAGAAGCCCGATGCACTTTCACGACGTCCCGATGACGTCATCAGAAGCCCAAAGCACTCTCACGACGTCCCCATGACCTCATCAGAAGCCCGAAGCACTCTCACTACGTCCCGATGACGTCATCAGAAGCCCGAAGCACTTTTCACGACGTCCCGATGACGTCATCAGAAGCCCGAAGCACTTTCACGACGTCCCGATGACGTCATAAGAAGCCCGAAGCACTTTTTACGACGTCCCGATGACGTCATCAGAAACCCGGAGCACTTTCACGACGTCCCGATGACGTCGTCAGAAGCGCGAAGCACTTTTCACGACGTCCCGATGACGTCATCAGGAGCCCGAAGCACTTTTCACTACGTCCCGATGACGTCATCAGAAGCCCGAAGCACTTTCACGGCGTCCCGATGACGTCATTAGAAGCCCGAAGCACTTTCACGACGTCCCGATGACGTCATCAGAAGCCCGAAGCACTTTTCACGACGTCCCGATGACGTCATCAGAAGCCCGAAGCACTCTCACGACGTCCCGATGACGTCACCAGAAGCCCGAAGCACTTTCACGACGTCCCGATGACGTCATCAGAAGCCCGAAGCACTTTTCACGACGTCCCGATGACGTCATCAGAAGCCCGAAGCACTCTCACGACGTCCCGATGACGTCATCAGAAGCCCGAAGCACTTTTCACGACGTCCCGATGACGTCATCAGAAGCCCGAAGCACTTTCACGACGTCCCGATGACGTCATCAGAAGCCCGAAGCACTTTTCACGACGTCCCGATGACGCCATCAGAAGCCCGAAGCACTCTCACGACGTCCCGATGACGTCATCAGAAGCCCGAAGCACTTTTCACGACGTCCCGATGACGTCATCAGAAGCCCGAAGCACTTTCACGACGTCCCGATGACGTCATCAGAAGCCCGAAGCACTTTTCACGGCGTCCCGATGACGTCATCAGAAACTCGAGGCACTTTTCACGACGTCCCGATGACGTCATCAGAAGCCCGAAGCACTTTTCACGACGTCCCGATGACGTCATCAGAAGCCCGAAGCACTCTCACGACGTCCCGATGACGTCACCAGAAGCCCGAAGCACTTTCACGACGTCCCGATGACGTCATCAGAAGCCCGAAGCACTTTTCACGACGTCCCGATGACGTCATCAGAAGCCCGAAGCACTCTCACGACGTCCCGATGACGTCATCAGAAGCCCGAAGCACTTTTCACGACGTCCCGATGACGTCATCAGAAGCCCGAAGCACTTTCACGACGTCCCGATGACGTCATCAGAAGCCCGAAGCACTTTTCACGACGTCCCGATGACGCCATCAGAAGCCCGAAGCACTCTCACGACGTCCCGATGACGTCATCAGAAGCCCGAAGCACTTTTCACGACGTCCCGATGACGTCATCAGAAGCCCGAAGCACTTTTCACGACGTCCCGATGACGTCATCAGAAGCCCGAAGCACTTTTCACGGCGTCCCGATGACGTCATTAGAAGCCCGAAGCACTTTCACGACGTCCCGATGACGTCATCAGAAGCCCCAAGCACTTTTCACAACGTCCCGATGACGTCATCAGAAGCCCGAAGCACTCTCACGACGTCCCGATGACGTCATCAGAAGCCCGAAGCACTTTCACGACGTCCCGATGACGTCATCAGAAGCCCGAAGCACTTTTCACGACGTCCCGATGACGTCATCAGAAGCCCGAAGCACTCTCACGACGTCCCGATGACGTCATCAGAAGCCCGAAGCACTTTTCACGACGTCCCGATGACGTCATCAGAAGCCCGAAGCACTTTCACGACGTCCCGATGACGTCATCAGAAGCCCGAAGCACTTTTCACGACGTCCCGATGACGCCATCAGAAGCCCGAAGCACTCTCACGACGTCCCGATGACGTCATCAGAAGCCCGAAGCACCTTTCACGACGTCCCGATGACGTCATCAGAAGCCCGAAGCACTCTCACGACGTCCCGATGACGTCATCAGAAGCCCGAAGCACTTTTCACGACGTCCCGATGACGTCATCAGAAGCCCGAAGCACTTTCACGACGTCCCGATGACGTCATCAGGAGCCCGAAGCACTTTTCACGACGTCCCCATGACCTCATCAGAAGCCCGAAGCACTCTCACGACGTCCCGATGACGTCAACAGAAACTCGAGGCACTTTTCACGACGTCCCGATGACGTCATCAGAAGCCCCAAGCACTTTTCACGACGTCCCGATGACGTCATCAGAAGCCCGAAGCACTCTCACGACGTCCCGATGACGTCATCAGGAGCCCGAAGCACTTTTCACGACGTCCCCATGACCTCATCAGAAGCCCGAAGCACTCTCACGACGTCCCGATGACGTCATCAGAAACTCGAGGCACTTTTCACGACGTCCCGATGACGTCATCAGAAGCCCGAAGCACTTTTCACGACGTCCCGATGACGTCATCAGAATCCCCCCTCACCTACAAATCGGTTAATTACCAGCCTACGTACCTCCTACCAACTTACCTGTCTGCCAAGTTGATTGCCTGAGACCATTGGCAGTGGCTATTAGCAGTGAGGACTGAAAAGCGTGACGGCCTACGGCCCACGGCCCACGGCCAACGGCCCACGGCCCACGGCCTACGGCCTACGGCTCACGGCCTTCGGCGCACACCATGAAATTTTCTTTAGCTTTCGGGCTCACAACTTTGTTATTTGTGAAGCGATTTTGCTGAAATTCGGACAGCAGGTGTCTTCTGGACCCCTTCGCTTATATCCAGAAGGAAATCTTCAGAAATTTTGTTTCAAAGATTCTATAAACAATTTTATAAAATTCTAAGTGATCACAAGGCCTAGGCAAAACCAAACCTCTCCAGCCGCTTCGCGGCTGGAGCGATTAGTACGGCTTGTGCCAGCCAGGGGCCACTGGCATAACAATTCCATGTGCCTCCGCAACAACTTCTAGGGAGAAAAATTCACGGTGGTATTTAGTTTTTTATTTCACGTCTATTTTTTTAATTCTCTCTTTTTTCTTCCTTACATTCGTTGTTGCTTACGGAGCTTGACCTTTTGGCTCCTGGTCGTGGCGGGACCAACTGGGGCGACGCACCTTTAACCTTCACAGTGCTGCCGAGATGTTGTACGTTCGTGCCGTGGCAGTGTGGAGGAAAGAAGATCGCCTCCGTGCAAACCGACGTCAACCCCTCCGAGAAGAGGGTTTTTGTCATGGGAGAGGTGCTGGTTGGCCGCAGCTCTCCTGAGGATTTTACTACAGAGGGCCGGCGTCGAGAGGAATCCAGGTCCAGAGCAGAAGTATCCATGTGCCACCTGCAGCAAGGATGTTACCTGGCATAAAACAAGTGTCCAGTGCTTCGGATGCCAAAGGTGGGTGCACTTCTCCTGTTCGGGCCTCAGTTCTGTGAGGCATCATGACTCATCCTTTCGTTGTGTTCTATGCTCTGCCCCCAGCAACTCTGATTCCTCAATTACCAATCGCCCCCTCTCCATTTTTCACATTAATCTCAACGGCCTTCGCAACACGTTATCTGAACTCTCTCTATTCGCACGTTCTCATCACCCGGATGTTATCATGGTTCAAGAAACCAAGCTCTCTCCATCTACCACTTATCCCCAACCTAACATTCCGGGCTACACCGCCTATCACATGCCAAGGTCTGCTCTTGGGGGCGGAGTGTCTACTTTTGTGCAATCTGCTTTACCTTCTCATATTATTCCCAATACTCCTAAGGACGGTACTCTTGAGTACGTTCCTGTCCACCTCCCACTCAAAACCCCTTTATCTCTATTTAACGTCTATATCCCCCCTGTAACATCTTGCCCCCCGTCTTATAATCCTATACCTCTCCTTAAGCAGTTGCACGACTGCTCTCTCTCCCTCAGCTGTCTTTGCGGGTGACTTCAATGCTCACACGTTCTGTTCTGCTCTTGACTCTGACGCCAGAGGGGATGACGTCGAGGAATGGGCTGAGGAGTGTGACCTGGTTATCCTCAATGATGACCAGCCCACTCGTCTCCCTGCCAACGGCCGACCTTCTAGCCCAGATATCTCTCTTGTGTCATCCAATCTCTCTAATGCTTGCACGTGGTCCACATCCACAACTCTGTCCAGTGGTCACATTCCCGTCTTTGTCTATATTGATTTCTCTGACTCTCTTGCCCCTTACTCTGGTTTTCGTCATCGTACTTATCTTAATTTAGGCCTAGCAGACTGGACCCTGTTCAGAGATGTTGCACTTCGCCATGCGGTCGACTACCCATGGAATGGTGATGTCCATCAGAAAGAACGTCATTTAACAAGTGCCATCCGCAAGGCCATGAAAGCAGCAATTCCTGAGGGTCGTGTCAAGACCTTTTTTTCCAAATGTCAGCAGGGAAATACTGCAGAAGATAAGAACCAGAGATGAGAAGAGAGCCGCAGACCATCTAGACCCGGACATAGCTGTGCTGGATAATGAGATCAAGCAGGATCTGGATAAGAACAAGAAGGAATGCCGGGAGAAGTTCACTGAAAAGCTGAATTTCAAGGCTGACGGAACTACGGCGTGGAAAGTGTTGAGGAAAATTTCCGGCAAGTCCGCTCCCTCGATGAGCTCCGCTATTGAGTTCGAGGAGAACGTCTTCAAATCAGGAAAAGCGGCTGCTTATGCGCTCGGCAAGAACTTCATCATCACACGTGCCAAGCGAGGCGTGCAAAACGGAGTCACGGTTGGAGAACTGAGCCGGTTGCCGCTCATGAACGCTTCTGAGGCCTTTACTCTCACGCAAGTAGAGAAGGCTATCAAAGAAATGCGGAATTCGAAGGCTATCGGACCTGACGGTATCTCCCCAGCCATCCTGAAGAAGCTTCCCATGGAACTTCTACCGATGCTTGCAGATATCATTAACACTTCTTTCCGGACCTGCATTCTACCCCAAGCATGGAAGACAGCTAATGTGATACCGTTGCCAAAGCCAGACAAGTCCCATAGTACGGCAAAAGGCTTTCGACCTATTAGCCTTTTATCTCCCGTTGCCAAATTAGCGGAAAAGCTGATCGTGAGGGACCTGGCTGAGCAAAATGAGCGACAGCAGCATCAGCATGGGTTCAGGAAACTTCACTCTACCACTACTGCTCTATTGGAGATCGTGAGCTTTGCGGTCGACGGATTCAACATGAGAAAGCCCCTGAGAACGGTGGCCGTCGCCCTCGACCTGACCAAAACGTTTGACTCTGTTAACTTGGGACTGCTGTACGACAAACTGTTCAAGTCCTCGCTGCCATCCTGGCAGAAGCGATGGATTGCAGCGTTTACTAAAGGCCGCCGGGCTAAGGTTCAATTTCAGAATCACGTATCCGATAGCATTCCAATAGCAGCTGGTGTTCCGCAAGGCGGAGTGTTGTCCCCTGCCCTATTCAGCCTGTATCTTGAGGATCTTCCCGAGCCACCACAGGATATAAAGATTGTTTTGTACGCCGACGACATCACCATCATGTGCCAGGACCGTGACCTGCAAGTAGCCGATAAAAAGATTAGCGCCTATCTCGTCGAGTTGAAGCTTTTCCTCGATAATATGATGCTCACAGTCTCTGCTGCAGTCTTCTGTATCAGTGTTCACAACAAGCACCAAGGAACACAGTGCCCACCCAGATGTCAGATGGGATGGTAATCGTTTGCCAGCAGTAAGATTCCCTAAGCTGCTTGGTCTTATACTCGATCCGTCACTGAAGTTCCACAAAAACGCGGAACAGAAACAGACAGTCGTCAAGGCAAAGCTTAATATTCTGAGAGCTCTCGGAGGAACATCATGGGGAAGCAGCCGGGAGACTATACTGAGAACCTACAGAGCAATACTTCAGCCGGCTCTGGAATATGCGGCACCAGTGTGGCAGCACCTGGTGTCAGACAGCTCCTGGAATAAGCTGCAGCGTATACAGAATGCTGCGCTTAGAATCGCTACCGGTTGTGCAAGGAGCTCTCCAATAGAACATCTTAACGCGGAGGCCTGCATATTGCCAGTTAAGGAGCATTGTGAACTCCAGGCACAGCAGATGTATATTAATGTTCTGAGACAGCCAAATCATCCGGCAAAGAGAATTATGAAGCCCATTAGAGAGAGGTCGATTAGGACGCCGTTCGCAGATGCTCCTCGTAAAGTTGATGTACAGAGATGGGCCGACTGCAACATGGAAAGGCTTCGTCTTCTGCGCGAGGAGCACACCCAGTTTGTTCGAGGATATCTGGAGAAGGCGGCTGTGAACCCTATTTTAGGAGCAGTGCCGCCTCGGGTTTGCGAGACCGAGTCTCAACTCGGCCGGCGAGCCAGATGAGCTCTCGCCTCGCTGCGCTGTGGTCACTCTATTCTGCTAATGTTTTACGCCAACAAAATCGACAGCAGCCGACCAGACGCATGCCCGAATTGTGGTGCTCCCGGACACGACACGGCTCACTTGTTCATGTGCCCGAAGAGACCTACCTCCTTAACAACAATGGACCTCTGGACGAATCCTGTGAAGGCCGCCCAGTTCCTCAACCTATGACAAAAACCACTTTGAGGCTGCAGAAGAAGAAGAACCTTCACAGTGCAGCACTGGTGCTGAAATTCGATCAATATCTTCGCTATTGATTCTTTCTGTGATTCAGAGCTAGGAAGGAAGATAACTAGCTCTACAATCAAGAAAATTGAGGCGAATTACCACTTCGAAGATGATGAAGTAATTGAAAATGTGCAAAGGCGGTACTCAAAACGCGCTTTTGTCAAAGTATTTCCTACGCGAGAAGTACCAGACTATACGGCAAGGCTTGAAATGTTGGGGATCGAAACCCTACGATATCGGCGAACCGAGTTCGATTTACACTTATGTTTTAAAATCGTTAACGGTCTTTGCGACATCCCATTTGAGAGTGTTTTCGTGTTCACCAGCCGCTGTACTCGCTCCCGCCAGCACGCTTTTCAGCTCGCACGTAGAATTACGTCCAAGTCCAACGTGCTGCATTCCTTTGCATTTAGAGCCATCCCAGTTTGGAACAAATTACCTTCAGAGATCGTTGAGGCCGCGCATTTTCCGATTTTCAAAAGCAGGCTATCCCATTTCAACCTCAGGTCATTGCATGGGGTCGATGGCGGTGCTTTCTACTAAAGCTTTAAATTCAGGGTGCTCTTATTCGTACGAGAGTTTTCTTTGCCTACAATTTTGTTTGCCTGCATGTCCAGGCTGTCTTGTTTAAACCTATCTCACATACATTTTGTATGTTTCTTTGTCGCCAGATAAAGCTATTGAATTGAATTCTTTGAGATTTATGCATGGTTTCAAAGTTTATCCCGACACTATATCGCCTTTTTCTGAATTCTGGATATTTCATGACGGTATTCAAACGGTTATCGCGACTTGTTGAGGGCTGATAAATGAGGGTAGATTTCATATAAATGACACGTATCTAAGTATGTTAATTCGTCAATTCTGAGCGGAAATTCCACCATTACCCCAGTTAAACTGTGAGTTTTAAACATGGAGTTTTCTGAGGGCTTCAGAAGATATTGCGCATCATTGTCTAGGCTGTTGACATTGTGGCGAAATGCTTCCACATAACATGTCCTTTAAACACCTCTCAGGCATGATTAGCCGAGATACTCGCTTTCAAGTACAATTTCATAATAGTGTCCTTAATCGGTACCAATTAAACAGGCGCCCCGCGCCGCAGTTGGTCCCGCCACGACCAGGAGCCAAAAGGTCAAGCTCCGTAAGCAACAACCTTACATTCCAGCGATTAATACGATTGTTTGGTTTTCTAGGGTAGATAGTTTCATGCCGAAATCGGTCGAACTCGGGATCAAACCGGAACTATTCTTGAAAAAAAAACACATGAGGAGAATTACGAAACCAAACAATCATAAAAATCATTTGAATGAAAAAAATAACAAAATCAGAGGCGAATCCCAAAAATGAACGAGAATATAAAAATTTACCTACCACCGGGAATTTTTCTGCCCTAGAACTTGTTGCGACCGCATCTGGAAAGAAAAATTAGCGTGTATGTGGATATAACGGCTTGGCAAAGTCATAAATACGAGAAAGTCGAAGTCAGCGGCTGGGAAATTGTCTTACAAAAGAATCTTCTCTGGGCCAAATTCCGGTCCGCAGCTGCGTCTCGGCACGCTTTGCGGCCGCGCGCATCCGGGGCGGAAGAGTTTCCAGCGCCGCAGCCGCCGATCTGTTGACTCTAGGTGGGTTTCAGAAACTGGAAAGTAAACAAAATTGGAGAAAACTGTATAAAAAAGCCATATCGAGTGGGCTTTGGCGCTGGAAACTCGGCTGACTTGAGCGCGTGCGGCCGCAAAGCGTGTCGAGACGCAATTGCGGACCGGAATTTGGCCCAGATAAGCACAGTACGTGGCCTTGAGCTGTGGCTCACTACGCGTAGCGGTCGCGCTGCGGCGTTGCAATTAGAGCACGTTTACACGTCGCCAACACTTTTTGATACTGTTATTTGTTGTAACACAAAAGGGATGAAGAAAAACATGACAGACAACAATGTTCAGGTGTTCAGGCATGAAGACAGCTTTCCATACAGCCAATAATGGCGATCAACAATGGTTCTCCTTCAAGTAACATAGCACGGGTTCTTATTGTGAGACATCCTTCTTCCGCATTTCCTAGGCTGAACACCAGATAATTTAAATGTCCAAAAGCCACCTATTGGAGACGTGAAGATTTTTGAAATTTTCCGTTAATTTTCTTCACCAGAAGGAGGGAGACGTAGCTCTGCCGAGGTATGGGACAACGGTCTGCTTGACCCTGAAACTACCGTCAAGACTGTGATGACAAAGCCGGGCGGCGCTGAGTTGAAGCAGGCGCGGCGCGGCTTGTATCAGATTGCTCGAATATCCAGGGGCCGGATTCATCAACGATAAAGCCGTGGCTTTAGGGTATAATTTACTCCGCGCAGTAAATATCTGCGATCCATCAAAAAAAAATAAACCCCAATTTTCGGGGTATGTATGGGAGTATCCGATACCCAGCTGAAGGAGTCGGGTATCCGATACTATTTTCCACACAAAGGAGCTCAATCAGCAATTAGCTACTAGCGAATTACCAAAAATTGCAAATTGAACCATTTGGAGTCAACTTACAGCCTCTCTTCTTCATTTTGACCTTGTCGAAGTAAGGATTATCGAGTTTATCATGTTCAAATTTCCTTACCACTGTTCTATTTTGCCATAGCCGACCGCTCCGCTGCTAGCACCGCCCGATCCCATATGAGGTATCGGCGGGGTATCCGATACTCTCGCGGGGTATATGTTGATGAATCGCATTTGGGGTTTATTTTGGGGTATGAAGTAGAGTTAATTAAAGTCGGGGTATAAATTACCCCGAATTCTGTTGATGAATCCGGCCCCAGGTGGTTCTGCTAGCCTGCTGCTCATATTTCTAGCGTTTTTCGACTTGTTCATGCTCAGATTCAAAGGAATGTGTGCAGTATGATGGCGAAATCACTTGAATAACAGTGACGAGGGTAATCTGACAAGCTGCGCGGCCGCGCCCGCTTCAACTCAGCGCCCTCCGGCTTAGTCATCGTAGCCTTGACGATATCTATAGGGGTCGTTTATACTTCCGCCCCGCCGCGGCGCAGCACAATGCATTGCTTTAATATTGATTACGCGGCGCGGTGCGGTGCGATCGATTTTATGTTATTGCACTTCGCCGCGCCTCTTGGCAGCGGAAGTATAAAAGACCCCATAGAGCCATGTTTTTCTGATCGAGTACTTTCCGAGTATTCGTAAGAACACTGTACCTGCTGCCCGCGAAAAAGTGGGGAAAAAGCCGTGAAACTATTTTTTCAAATGAGGTCAAAACGGCGAAAATGACGAGCGCCGTATCAGCGCTAACTTCATTGTCCATGCCGGGGAAAGATAGCCGAGTAGTCCAAGGCGGCGGTCGCCAGCCGGAGGCTCCCGGTTTCGAACCCCTGTGGTGCGCGAATTTTCGCCGTGATAATTTTCAAGCCCAGAAAATGTACGTGGTATTTCAATGACAGTTCTTCGACAATGACCGTAACTCTTATAGGAATACTGCTCACAACCGTTTGTCTTCAAAACACACAGGGCTGTAGTAAACCACCCCTATCAGATGATCTGATATTATTTCGATAAGATGATCTGATATTCTTCCAGACAAGTTTCAGATGATCTTAATTTCGTATTGATTCATAATTATCGTTATCAGTCACGGCTCGTCGCTGAACTTAGGCCCGTATTCATTCCATTAGCGGTCATTAGCCCTAAAGCGGTCGTCCTCGAATATTCATGATATGATAACGCATGATTATACGTGTGAGAATAAGAAAAGCCGGCCCTCATTCTGCAGGTGGTCATTCTCTCATCGACCAACTCGATGCTTTTTTTCTCAATGAATGAAATGAGATGTTTGTCGTTTTGTGATAGCTCAGATTGATAACTGGTATTTCATCTGAAGAATAAGAGGCGCTCCGGGGTTACTCTTAAAGATAAGACGAGCTTCTCCGGGAATGCCTGCTCTCTCGCTTTTCTCTGTCCAGATGATCTGTAGAAGTTCAGCTAACCTGATGAAATTAGCATCATCTTAAAAATATTCATCATCTGAATGATGCGCTTACAGATGAGATCCATATTCTTGACCATATCATCAAGATAATCTTACAGATTATCTCAACATTTCTTCATGCGATGGTTTAAGATCATCTTAACTTTATTTTGAGGGGGTTTACTACAGCCCACAGGTTTATAATTTGCCACCGGCACCACATTCTCACGGAAGTGAAGTAGTTTTTCTTACCAGAGTTTTCCATGAGTAGGCCCCAATATCGTGTTATCTTCATCACCGGTGAGGCTGTTTCCCTAGTCCCTAGTGTGTTCAGCTTCAGCCGCTCACCTCCGGAGAAAGATGGTGTGTGAATGAAAACACACCGCTCTCAATTTCTTACATACCCTACCCTTTATCAATTGGGTATCATCAATGTTGTTTACCGTGGGAATGTTTTGCCGATGGCAATTTATAATCATCTTTCAAAAACACCATGGCAAAATATTTTGCAGCAAAGAAGACTGCACGCCACGATCCTATGGCTGGAAGTCTGTAAGCTACGGTAGCTAAATGACATTGTCTTCTTCTTCTTCTTTGCAGCCACATTGAGGGTTTTGTCATAGGTTGAGGAACTGGGCGACCAGTAACGGATTTGTCCATAAGTCCATTACGGTCAGCGTGGTAGGTCTCTCCGGACAGTTGAATAAATGTGCGGTATCGTGGCCGATGGTACCGCAGTCCGGGCACACATCAGATTTACTGCTGTCAATCCTGCTGACATAAGACATTAGCATTGTAGAGTGACCACAGCGTAATGATGCGAGCGTGCACCTGGCCCTTCTTCCGAGTTGAGCCTCGGATGTGCAGACTTGGGGCGACACTACCCCCAATATGGGATTAATGACCGCCTTTTCCAGATGACACCGTACAAATTGAGTATGCTCCTCGCGCAATAGACGGAGTCGTTCTTGCTGTGAGTCGTGCCATCTCTGCAGATTGACTTTACTGGGAGCATCGGCGAATGGCTTTCTGATCTTTCTTTCTCTGACGGGGTTTAGCACTCTCCAAGAGGGGTGATTTGGTTGTTTGACAATGTTGATGAAAAATTGTTGGGCCTGGAGCTCACAGTGCTCCCTTACTGGTAATAAGCGGGTCTCAGCATGCAAGTGATCGACCGGGGAACTTCTTGCACACCCGGTGGCGATTCGAAGAGCCGCATTCTGTATGCGTTGCATCTTAGTCCAAGAGGATTCCGAAACTAGATGCTGCCAAACTGGGGCGCCGTATTCCAGTGCAGGCTGGAGAATAGCCTTATACGTTGTAATAATGGTTTCTTTGCTACTACCCCATGTTGTACCGCCCAGGGCTCTAAGCACGTTAAGCTTCGCTTTAACGATAGCCTGCTTCTGTTCCGTGTTCTTATGGAATTTGAGCGATGGATCGAGTACGAGTCCGAGAAGTTTTGGGAAGCGGGCGGCAGGCAAACGATCTCCATTCCATACGACATACGGATGTGCGCTGTGTTCAGATGGGTCCGTTGTGAGTACGGATACCGGTGACTTTGACGCAGAAATCTTCAGCATTTTGCGGTCGAAGAAGCTTTTCAGTGCGGTCAAGTACCCGTTAATCTTAGCGGCGGCCACATTTATGTCCCGATCACGACACAAGACAGTCATATCATCAGCGTAAGCGACCACCTTGATATCTTGGGGTGGGGCGGGCATATCTTCGAGGTACAGACTGAAGAGAGCAGGCGACAATACACCGCCCTGTGGGACTCCAGCTGCAATCGGAATGCTGTTTGAGACATGATTCTGGAACATCACTCTAGCCCGTCTTCCTTAGTGAATGCAGCTATCCAGCGCTTTTGCCATGGCGGGATTGATGACTCCAGTAAGTTGTTTGATAAGATACCAAGATTCACTGTGTCGAAAGCCTTAGTGAGGTCCAAGGCAACTGCTACAGTTCTTTCCGGCTTATACGCGTTGAAACCATCAATTGCATAGCTCGTAATTTCTAACAAAGCTGTCGTGGTGGAATGCATTTTTCTGAATCCATGCTGAAACACCTGTCTCTCGTTGTGCTCGGCCAGGTCTTTGACGATCAGCTTTTCAGCTACTTTAGCAAAAGAAGACAACAAGCTAATGGGCCGATATCCCTTGACTGAAGCTTGGGGCGTGCCAGGCTTGGGCAGCGGAACGACGTTTGCCATCTTCCAATTCTGCGGGATAGTACACGACATGAACGAGGAGTTTATCACATCAGTGAGGAGCGGTAGTAAGTCAGTGGGTATCTTCTTCAAGACAGCAGGACATATCCCATCAGGACCAATAGCTCTAGAGTTCCGCATTTCCTTTATAATCTTCTCAATTTGCGTCGTAGTAAACGCTTCGGCCGTGCTCATAAGCGGGAGGCGGCACAGCTCTCTTACAGTCACTCTATTCTGCGGACCTCGTTTAGCACTGGTGATGAAAAAACTTTTCCCGAGCGCATAAGCGGCTTCCTTTCCTGATTTGAATACGCCGTTGTCGAATTCGATAGTGGAGACGGTGGCGGGTGAGCTTTACCCGAAAGCTTCCGTAAAACCTTCCAAGTAGCTGCACTGTCCGTCTTAAAGTCCATCTGTCCGGTGAACTTCTCCCACTCTTCTTTCTTGTGTCTGTCCAAATCCTTTTTGATCTCACTGTCAAGCTCAGCAACCACGGGGTCCAGATGATTAACCGCTCTCCTCGCATCTCTCGTTCTAATTTTGTCGAGGATTTCCCTGTTGACATTTGGATAGAACGTCTTGACGCGACCGATAGGGATAGCCGCATTCATGGCCTTGCGGATTGCGTCAGATAGATGGCACTCCTTCTGGTGCACGCTTCCATTCCACGGGTAATCTGCCGATAGGCGAAGCGCAACTTCACTGAACAGGCGCCAGTCTGCTCGGCCTAAATTAAGATAAGAACGTTGGCGAACACCAGAAAAGGGAGCGAGAGAATTGGATAGATCGATGTGGACAAAGACAGGAACGTGGTCACTTGGCAGAGTAGTCGAGGTAGACCATGAGCAGCAGCTAGAAAGGTTGGACGAGACAAGAGATATGTCTGGGCTAGAAGATCGGCCGCTGGCAGGGAGACGAGTGGGCTGATCATCGTTTAGAATGACCAGGTCGCACTCATCTGCCCATTCTTCGACGTCATTTCCTCTAACATCAGGACCGAGAGACGAGCAAAGGTTTGAGCGTTGAAATCACCCGCGAAAACGACCGAGGATGAGAGGGAGCCGTCGCTCAGCTGCTTGAGAAGTGGGATAGGATTGTAAGATGAAGGGCATGAAGTTGTAGGTGGAATGTATATGTTAAAAAGAGAAAAGGGTGTTTCTAGGGGAGATGGATTGGGAGGTACTCGAGAGTACCGTCCGTGGGGTGCTGGGAATGAGGTGTGAGGGAAGTGAAGATAGAACGAAAGTAGAGACTCCACCGCCGAGAGATTACCTTGAAGCATGGTAAGAAGTATAGCCTGGGATATTGGGATGAGGATAGGTAGGGGATGGAGAGAGCTTGGTTTCTTGAACCATGATCACGTCTGGATGGTAAGTACGTGCAAAGAGAGAGAGTTCAGAAAGCTTGGCACGAAGGCCGTTTAGATTGATATGCACAATGGAAAGGGGGCGATTTGAGATAGAGGAATCTGAGATGGAAGGTGAGGAGCATAACACACAACGAAAAGATGAGTTATTATGCCTCACAGAACTGAGACCCGAACAGGAGAGATGCACCCACCTTTGGCATACGAAGCAGTGGACGCTGGTATGTCTCCAGTTTACATCCTCTCCGCACGTGGCGCATATGTACTTCTGAGCGGGTCCAGGATTCCTCTCCACGCCGGCCCTTTGTAGGAGAATCCGAAGGAGAGTTGCGGCCGGCCAGCACCTCTCCCATGACAAAAACCCTCTTTGTGGAGGGGATGACGTCGGTTTGCACGGAGGCGATCTTCTTTCCTCCACACTGCCACGGCACGAACGTACGACATCTCGGCAGCAATGACATTGTCGTTACCGTAACCTGTCGTGATCGCCTGAAAAACCCCTAACGAACCTTATACTCGCGTTCAGCACCCAACCCCCGCTCCCTAAGCGCAGTTTGGGCGAAAAAAGTTGGACCTCTGATGCGCTATGGAGGGGGGTACCCCAGATCGTGGGGGTTCGGAGGTGAACGGAAAACGGAAGATTTTTCCCCCAAACTTTCTCCAAGGGGGTAATGCGGGACGCAGAACACACACCTTTGTGATCGCTTTGGTGGTGATCACTTTGGTGGAGCTTTATTCAGCAACTAAGTGAGAGCTGCGCTGGGTCTTAGGTGGTCCGAAAATGCGCTGATCGAGAAAGGAAGTATGCTGGTTTAATCGCACTCGAAGCCAAGAGTTTCGCGCGTTGTACTTTTTATAAACAGTTGCCTTAGAATCGAATGCTTCTTATCTCGAGAGATCCTAACATCCGAACAAGCACATTCGAATCTATTTTTCGCAAGAGTTTTTGCTAAAAGAAACAGGAAGGGAAGTCATTAAAGACGCTTGAACCGCAGAACCATCTACCTTAGCAATTCCGCTGTGCCAAAAACAAAATATGCAGGCGTAGGGATGAAAATTGATTGCTCGGAAAATTTTTGGAAGAGTTTACTCTTCTGAAATTGGGTTTTTCTAGGCCTTTCCTGCCCTATGCTCATGATGAGGTGTGAACTTCTACTTAGAAGATGACTTCGAGGCATGCGTGTACACTTTCAGATTCCAATTATCGCTTGACCAGATGAGAACGGTTGCCGATGAGCGAGCTCGACTGGCGAATCTCTGTATTACCCGGATGGGCTGAGCGCAGCAGGTGTGTTTCAGGAGTTCAACACTAACCTTCGTGTTCTATTCCCACAGGCAGTTGCTGCTGTTCAGATGTGTAAGGAAAGAGCTGATGCAGTAATGGCTATCGATTCGTTTCTCAGGAACATATCGAATATGGACAGGAAGATTCATGATCTCAATAAGCAGGTGAAAATATTTGCACTTTCCTTTGCTGAAAGCATTGTCACCTCCTTCCTGAGTTCAAACCCTTCTGACCTGCAAATTTGGAAAATGCTTAGCCCAAGGCTTAGTTGTGAGTTGCTCTATTTCAAGGTTGACAAACTGGTCCGTTTTTGCAATCAGACGGAGCAAGCGTTGACGCATTTAGAGGCGCTGAACAGGATCGCTCGGACGGAAGAAGAGGCAAGTTCAAGTTATTTAGGAGCGTTCTGGAGAGTACTTGGAGATTTCACCTGTGTGTTGAAAGAGGCGCGTTTAGTAGATTAAGATGAAAATGAAACGTGAAAACAAATCGCGTAGGGAAATTAAAGTAACTCGGAGAAACTCGTTTCGTTGGAGGAATCTACCCTTTTTTGGTCATTGAGGAGATTCGAGGGTACTGCGGGAAGTAGCAAGTTCGGAAGGGGGGAAAGTCCGTGCAAGGGTTTTATGCAAACTGGGATAGGGCTGCGGAAAATCATGATTCCCCAAAGTTTTGTTCTTCAGATTGTCAGTAGTAGTAAAACAGTGAAAACAGAGTCAAGCAGGCTCTCTTGCTCTCTCTTGCGCGCTCGAAATCGTTAGGTTTGAGAGCAAGAAAACTGGAAGGAACCTACTGGAGCCAAATTTAGTGTTAGCTCCGATTATTTGAAACTGCTGCGCTCGAATTCCTTTCTAGCGTTGTTGCGCGTGTGTTTCAATCGCTGCGACGAAGACAGCTGCGATGCAGTACAAACAAGGCTTGGGACTTTGGGATAGGTATGAAAACAGATTTGCAACTGCTTATGCCAGCAATTAAGGTTTTCGAATAAAACAAATACAGAGTACTCCGGTGGGAAACTCAACTTTTTAAAGCTGCTTAAAATTCTATCGACTTTCTGAATCCAGTATTTTTTGTTTAGGCTTTTCCACAGCGTGAAGGCATCGTACGCGCTGAAAACCATATTTTTTCATGTTTTTGAATAGCTTGACTTCTTTGGTGAACGAAAATCTCGAAAGAGCCCTGAAAAACCTCTATTTGTCAAGAAAAACCAGTTTGAATACAGCGTAAAAATGGATTGGAATTTTGCGCCAAAATCGTTATTGAGGTTTTTTTTGCATTTGGAGACCGGCCGGTAACTGCCATTTTTGAAGTTTTCCTGCATGTGGAGTTTGTACCATAATTGTTTTCCATGCCGTGTGAGGATCGCATCAACATTCTATGAAAAAGTGCTAGATGATCGACCCAGAAGTGCTAGATTATCGACCCCACAGCAGCTTACAGGTGGCCATAAATTTCAGAAGGCGCATTTCAGAGCCTCACGTTTCGTTGGTGATGTCAGCTGGCCCGAATCGTTTGATTGTACACAAAAAATTAGAAGATTTTCAGCGCGCACGATGCCTTCTAGAAAACTGCAACAACAACGGAGGTAGGGTCTGGTGAGGTTGCGGACCAGGAATGAGCGGAATTCCGATTCCCGGTTTCCGCACATTTTTGGGCATCGGAATTCCGATTTCCAAAAAATGGGTGCGGAAATCGGAAGAAAATGCGGAAATAACCAGAATCGGCATCCTATGGTAGGCGTGGACCAGTTGAAATCGCGCGAATATCGCTCCACGTAACTACAATGTTCTTTTTATATGGTCTTCCTGTTTATATTATGCTACATTTTTAGAATAATGCTATTTGGCCCACCCCTTCCCATTTTTGGTCTCATTCGCCGTGGATAAGATTTTTGGCATTGAGGCGCGCTTATCGCTCACTAGGTGTGGACAAGGCCAATTGTGCTCAGACCCCCTTCCAGCAGCAGGACTTTGACGATTTTCTCAACATCCCCCCCCAGAAGCGTGATAGGTCAAATATTTTTTTCGATTTTCTCAGACCCGCTCTCAGGCGTTTGATATATGTTTTGTTGTAAAATCCATATTCAACCTTAGGGAAACATTATGATTTTGACTTTTACTCTAACTTAGTTACGACAAGATTTTATGTAAATTGGACGGTATAATCGAATTCTTCGTAAAAAAATGACTTCTTACAGTGTATACCCCCATTCAAAATGGTTCACTTGGTCTCCCGGCAAAGCTCAGACCCCCCCCCCACTCCACACTTGCGCACCTCAGACCCCCCCCCCGGTGTGGGTATCCACACCACGCGCCGTTCCCTGAACCGAAAAAAGGCTCCGAAATACCGACGATCCCTTCCCTCTCTAACAGGACCACCCTTGGTAATGACTATACATTCCATCCGACAGAGTCGGTTTCGGATATCCGGGTCGGATAATCCGATCGGATAATTACCCGAAATCTGATCCGACGTCAAAATGGCAATTTCGGATTGATCCGAAATCCGATCAGACGAAAAAACACGATATCCGAAATATCCGTAATCCGGAAAAGTGAAAATCGAAGGATCCGATCAGAAAACCGGATAATCGGATAAAAAAAACGGATAATCAATCGGATGTATCCTCTATTTCCCCGCCACTCGCAGGGTTGGGCATCACTATCGTAAACGCGAAGCGGTTGTTCTTCAAAAACAAAACAACTATGAAAATGAAGAAATCATTCTCAAAACCGCACCACTCCTATGATAGTGATGCCCAACCCTGCGAGTAGCGGGGAAATGGAGGATAAATCGCATGAAAATCGGATAATTTTGGATGAGAACCGTATAAAACTCGGATAAATCGGATAGAACTGGTGCATTTTGATGGTGTGCGCCTGTGACTCACGCGCGCACGTTTACATTGACGCATTGTCGGCGCAAAACGTGAAATTTTGACAGCATTTTTCCAGAAGGCTCCCTCTTCTACTGTAAGTCACCGAAAGTTTTTTTGCTATATGTGTTTATGACTTTTGTGAGCTTACAACACACTCAAATCAACATCTGTTGTAGGCAACGAGTACGTGCCTCCATTTCCTCATTCCTCGTAGTCGTTTTATCACTATCGTAGATGCGGAGCGACTAGTTTGTGAAGACCCCAGCTATGAGAATAAAGTGATGACCACATCACTTCCATGATATTTATGCAGAGAACTGCGAGTAGCGGCAAATTAAAGCATAAATCGCCAGTTTTTTTGTATTCTCATCTGATTTGCCGTATTAAGCCGTAGGTGCATATGAGCGGCCGACAAAGACATCAATTACGATAGTATTTGGCCAAAACTAGAATGAATGAACTCAAACCACTTAAAAAATCGAAAAAACCCAACCCCGCGCGTTATTCTCGGTGTATGGAGTTCTCAAAGACAGCATCCACGATAAAAAGCCGTACTCTTAATTTCGATGGTTTTGAGTAGGTAAGTAAAGGCTAATAGGGAAAAGTCTCAACAGAATCATCACATACCGCCGAAAAACTGACGAAGAAATCTCTGAAAAATTCAATTTGTATGTTGGTGTTCTTTGGGAGACTGCAGACAAAACTTCAAACCTAACGTCGGAAATGGTTTGCCCAGCTTCAAAAATATTATTCTTCACTTCCGCACGGCCGTTCAGTCCGCAAGGTGCGCTTGATTGCGAAATCGTGCTGCGGCGCGGTTGCGAGTATCCTCAGACAGGGATGTGGGATCACCCGGGCGGTGGGATCACCCGGGCACCAAAGGCCAAAAGCGCCCGGGTGATCCCACATCCTTGTCTGAGGATGTTCGCAACCGCGCCGCAGCAAGATTTCGCAATCAGGGTGCACTTTGCGGACTGAACGGCAGTGCGGAGGTGAACTGTAGCTTAATAATTTTCTTTTGTGTTTATTGTGCCGACAACTCTAAAAGGATTGTTAGAGCCTTTTGCGATAAAGAATATAAAAATATCGGTGCCTGTTGGTGAAGCGAACGCAAGACAACTGTTATATGACGTGGGAGGGGTGATCCAATGGATTGACTGGTCCACGACATTTTCACCCACTTCGTGGCCGTTTTCGTCGTACCTTCGTTCTTACTATTCGTTGGAGGGACCCAAAGCTTGCGTTTCCGCCAAAAAAAAAGGTAACTTTTCCATCGTGAACACTGCCTTTAACTAAATCGTAAAGTGTACCAACGGCTTAAAGGCACAGCCCAAGCTCGTGGGTTAAATTTGATACTATGCTCCGATCGCTGTTTGTAGCAACCCTGAAAACGCGGAATCTCAACTCTTCAACAAGCGAGAAAATTCGAGCAGCCATTCATTCCGCCCCCCGATTCAGCACCCATTCCCTCCTCCCACGTCAGGGTTTTCGGTCTCAATAGGGCGAGACGCGCGATGGACTTCAATCAAAATATATGTTCTTCCCCGCAGCCACTATGACGGTCAGCTGCAAGTTCATGGGGGCACTATAGTATGGCGCTTGCACACGCCCATTTTTCCGCGCCGCGCCGGAATAGGTTCGCCAACCATGGGTTTACTTTCAATCCCCAAACATTAGTCGTCGCGGAGCAGAAGAATGGGCGTTACTGAGTGAGATAGTGGCTCCACCTGATGCCGTAGCATCCAAATATTTTTTCAGCATTAATTTGCTGCCAATTTGCCTTTTTTCAATCTGATTAATTAGATCCGGTCCAACTGCTTACGTCAACCCTAGCTCTAAGGCTTCCTAAAACTGTTGATTTATTTGTTTTTACGAATGATGTGTGAAGATTACACGCAGTTTTAGAATGCAATTTTCTCGAATACATGAAGTTCAACCCTCGGTACCACTGAAAAAATTTCTTATCAGATTTTTCATCCGAAATGTCCGGTGGATCCGATTTTATCCGATCAGATATCCGATAGCGGATCCGGTCGAAAATTCTCGTTTCGGATGGGATCCGTTATCCGAAATTGTCGTTTGGACCAGTATCCGTTTTATCCGACGAGTCGGTTTTGCAAAATCGGCAATATCCGAAAATCCGATCCGACGCGATTTTGGCCATCGGATGGAGTGTATAGTAATGACTACCGAGTGTATTTGACCCTGAATCAAACATAACGTATCCGTAGGATCCTACCCACACCGTTGCCCCATTCCTTCTTTATATTTTTTATATCCTTCTTGATTGGGACATCATCAAGAAAGTATGCACCATACTGGAGCCGCTCGCATCTGCTACAACCATTGTACAGGATCGTGCCTATTCACCTATTAGTGTTGTACTACCACTCTACTACGTGTTTGTTGAGGGACTGAAGGAGGACAAACCTCTTCAGGGGATCAGAAATCTGATTCATGATGGTCTAGTCTCAAGGATGAAAAAGCATCTGGAAAATGAAGATTTGATCATGGCGACGCTTTTGGACCCAAGGTTCAAGGGCACATTTTTCGATTCCAGCAGCAAGTACTGTGCTTATCTGGGCCAAGTTCCGGTCCGCAATTGCGTCTCGACACGCTTTGCGACCGCACGCGCTCGAGCCAGTCGGGTTTCCAGCGCCACAGCCGACTCGATGTGACTTTCTTATACAATTTTCTCCAATTTTTCTTAGTTTCCAGTTTCCAAAACCCCCTAGAGTCAGCAGATCGGTGGCTGCGGCGCTGGAAGCTCTTCTGATTCTGGGGCGTGCGGCCGCAAAGCGTGTCGAGACGCAATTGCGGACCGGAATTTGGCCCAGATAAGCACAGTGTTCAGCTGGGCATGGTCGAGGCTGCAGCGGCACGTGTCTACGTCAGCAGGGAAGAAGAGGACGCCCAGAAATCATCGACGTTCTCGAAAGATGTATTTTCTTCTTTATTGAGAGCAGAAGGATCATGAGAAGCACAGTCAACAGTGCACGCCCTGGAGTGGACGCGAAGACCAAAGCTTTAGCTGTGAGATTTTCTAGGAGTTAGTGTTCACTTTCGTCGACGTTGAAATCACCACCAGTTTTTCAGGAGGTAGAAGAGTATCTCAGCATAGAGCCGGCAATCCATTTGTATCCATACGAATTCTGGGGAAATGAAGCGAATTCGTCAAAGTTCTTTCTACTGAAGGCGCTCGCTAGACGATATCTTTCTGCTCCATCTACGTCCGCATAATGCGAACGTCTATTTTCGACTGCCGGTTCACATTGAATGATCTCAGGAAGAGAATGAATTCCGAGACTACAAAAACTACTGTTTCTCCATCACAACAGTAGTATACTTGGTTATCTATAGCCTCTTTTCGGATTATCATCCAGTTCCCATAAGGTGGATTTTTTTCGTGAAATTGCAATAAGTATTAGTAGTAAAAAACATTCTCTGTCCTAACTAACACTCCTACCCTCTTTTCGGAACACTCAGTGATTTTTGAAAATCCTATTCTGATTTGGTCAGTACTGACTAGTATACATTGGATCCGAATCAAAAAATTTCGGATACTCGGATTTCGGATAACTCAAAAACCAAAGGCCGTGAATATCCGACTCAAACGGATAGATTCAAAATAACAACATCGGATAATCCGATTCAGTCGGATAGGAAGGCTAAACGGATAGTCGGATTCTGGATCAATCCGAAAATTACGTTTTTTCGGTGATTCGGAATTTGGATCACTCGGATTTCAACGTTTTTTCGGTGAGTCGGAATCCGAATATCCGAGTCGGATATCCGGTCGGATACAAGTTGGTATAATGCAGCAAGTCTATCGAAATTCGATAGTCCGGCGAAAATCTTTCAGAAAAATGTTTTTCTACCATACTATGATTAAAGGCAGTGTTCACGAAGAGAAAATTTCACGTTTTTTTTTGGCTAAAACGTAAGCTTTAGGTTCCTCTAAGAAGATTAAGAACGGAAGTACGACGAAAAACAGTCGGTAAGTGGGTGAAAATCTCAGCCAACCCATTGGTCCACTCCGCCCACGTCCTATAAAAGTTGCCCTGAATTCGTTGTTAGATGAGCGATGGTTTCCGATCAAAAGCCCCGTTCCTCCCTTCATTCTCAACTTCTCTCTTTACTCAGGTCAGCTCGCACATATCGGTAGCAAAAAACGGAAGTTACAAGCCTCGGACAACTCGTCCACAATGCTTCCCTTTCTGAATTTCGAGGGGCCATAACTCCGTTTCCAGGGGGTCTTTTACTATTCCAGGGACATCATTGAATTCAGCATGGGACCGTTTTCAAGATAGGCGGAAGAACAGAAAAACGACTTTCATCGTGAACACTGCCCTTAAACAATTCATTGATAATCATCTACTACATCTCCAAATATTTGCAACCAGTCCTAAAAAAATTTGTTGATTCTTTATAACATCTTCAAAGTAGGAGTAGTGTTAAAGCATTAGTTTAAATGAGCATCATGAGTACCAATCCTCCACACCAAATTTTTAAATACCCTTGAGTTCCTACCTAAACTTCTTCGAACAGGGTTGCCCGTTCGATCAATACACATAATTTTTGGAAGCCAATCGTGCCCTCAATGCGCCATATTCGCAAAAACAAATCCAACGAAGAGGATCAACGCCAACTAGGGGCATGGCATACTTTGTCGCTGTCATGAGCGGCAGGCATGCAATCTAGCACAAATCGCGGCGGGACCCGCATCAGAGCAACAGCATCGGTCGTCGTAGGAACAGTAATCGCGCGTCTGTCTGTTGCGGGGGCTGACATACCGCAAATCCGCAAATGTGCAGAGGCCGTGCACTGCGACAGCAACAGCAACAGTAGTAGCGCCACGCCTTGGCTCATTTGCAGTATGTCAGCACTCTGCGACAGGTCGCTGTGACCAACACGCGAAAACTGTTCCCACGACGACCGATGCCGTTGCTCCGATGCGAATCCCGCCGCGATTTGTGTTAGATTGCATGCCTGGCGCTCATTACAGCGAAATCTAAAATTTTTCGCTGGTGCACGGCTCTAGTGATGTTTTCTAGTAGCAGGGGTCATGAACTGACTCAAAACTGATGATCAGTAATTGTTCTCAGACAGTCGAGTCGACCTTTCCAGAGCTCTACTGTTATGATTTCTTTAACACTAACTGCTTTGTACTTGTTTTGTGTGAAAAATTGTGTCTGTATACTCGTAAATTACTTTACACAAGGTGCTGCGTTGATCGCAAAACGCTTGACTCCGGGCGCGATCGAACCAGCATATTCCCTTTTCGGGGGAGCGCCTTATCGCACTGCACCACCGGAGCCTCAGCGCCGCTCTCACTCAACTGCTCGCTAAATCTTTTACGGAGCCAATCATTCCTCCACCCGCATAACTATGAAACAGGGACACCGTCATAGACTATATAACAGTCGCAGACCTGTAAGGGCGACGCCCTGGTCAAGTCTTACACATTTTTTTATTACGTAAATTACTTTATTAGTTGCTGCGCACGTCGCAGAATTTTGACCAGGCACAGCAGCAAATTCCACTTTCTATGGGCGGTGCTGTGCACCTGTGCACGAATTGGCATCTTTGTGCTTTAAAAACTTTAATCTTAGCGCATTTGTCGCCTCGCCGAGGAACCTTCTCAGTTCTTCAGCTGTTTTCGAACAACACAGATTTTTGCAGTTTTCTCCATTACTTCATCCATCGTGAACTCTGCCTTTAAAGGGCGGCTGCTCCGCGACAGGCGGTCGCTGTCGCTGTGCAGAGCAACGCGACAGTTTGTCGCAAAAGTATACCAAACCCCTTATGCGCAAAATCTGCGCTGACGATGCGCAGAAAAGCGGCGTAATTTTCGCAATGCGCGACAATTGGATGTCTGCAGTGTAACACTGCAGGGCTGCAGTATACCAAAATGTTGAGTCATGACCTAAGATATACTTTTTTGAGTAACAGGACATGCCGAATATAAGAATATCCTACTCATTATCCGATCCGAATCATGGCATATTTCGGATATTCGGTATCCGAATCATTATCCGACTCATGGCACATTTCGGTGATTCAGATTTTGGATCACTCGGATTATGACGCTTTTTCGGTGAATCGGATTTTGGATCATTCGGATTTTGGCGTTTTTTCGGTGATTCGGATTTTGGATCACTCGGATTTCGACGTTTTTTCGGTGAATCGGATTTCGACTCATGAAAATTTCGGTTCATCCGGATGGATATCCGAAAATGAGTGAGTCGGATCCAATGTATACTGACTAGCTATGTGTGTCTGTTTGTTTCGTTTCAAAGTATGAGCTCTGGTTCAATCAAAGGATCATTTAACCACGGATAGGACTCCATAGGAACACCCGAAACGGATTGGCTGAGGTTCTGTAACTTGTTATCTGTCGTGGTCATCTGGTCCTCAGAGATGAAATGTTCTATTAAGAATGATAGGGCTATGCTTTGATATTAAATGATTGAAGATTCATAAATGGCTATTCAGTATTGAGTAGAGTACATCTGAATAGGAAACTCAAGAGCGATAAAGTGTCAAGGGAAGAGAGTAGGAATGTGAAAGTTGAAACGTGTTTACCCACTTACATAACTCTGATTTCCATGAAAAGCACTCAGTCTATCTAAGTAAAATATTTCCAAAAATTGTGGTGAGCGCGAAGCGCTCACCAGATTTGGCTTTGATTCGCCATCGCGCAACCCCCTGATCTCAGTATCAGGGTCCAGAGTAAACGTAGGAAAACCGTTCTTTTTGCATTTAATATACTTTAGAAAGGTGAATAACTGTTCAAAAAATGGTCCAAAATGGTTTCCTGAGATTCGAGAAAAAGTGTCAAAACCACGTCATTTTGGTCGAAAAAATGTTCATCTCCTTTTTTTTCAGTTGGCGTTCACGATCTTGTTGGAACACTTATCGTTGAGCTAGAGAGCTCATTTTTGGCCAGGGAGCTCGTTTTGTTTGCACCTAGCTCCTGTCAAAATTTGAAGTTGGTAGCTCAATTTTTGTGGAACCTCAAAATTTAGGGCAAGAAAGACAAAAACACGTAAACATGTTATTATAAACCATCCGACGTTTACTCATTTGTAAAAATGAACTAATGAAATAAACACCGTTACTGATAGGCTTTTGCTCAGGATTTGACGGGGCAGCGCTTCAATCAATACGGCAGGATCTCGGAAGCACTTTTTGGAACGCGGCACGGTGTGACTCAGAAGTGCGCCACAGAACGCCGTAGAAAGTGTGCGGGACCCAAGTGGGAGTGCGCCGCACGCCGTAGAAAGTGTGCGGGACCCAAATGGTTGTACGCAGAACGCCGTAGAAAGTGTGCGGGACCCAAATGAGAGTGCGCCGGACGCCGTAGAAAGTGTGCGGGACACAAATGGGTGTGCGCAGAACGCCGTAGAAAGTGTGCGGGACCCAAATGAGAGTGCGCCGGACGCCGTAGAAAGTGTGCGGGACACAAATGGGTGTGCGCAGAACGCCGTAGAAAGTGTGCGGGACCCAAATGCGAGTGCGCAGAACGCCGTAGAAAGTGTGCGGGACCCAAATGGGTGTGCGCAGAACGCCGTAGAAAGTGTGCGGGACTCAAATGGGTGTGCGCAGACGCCGTGAAAGTGTGCGGGACCCACGTGGGAGTGCGCCGGACGCCGTATAAAGTGTGCGGGACCCAAATGGGTGTGCGCAGAACGCCGTAGTAATTGTGTGGGACCCAAATGAGAGTGCGCCGGACGCCGTAGAAATTGGGCGGGACTCAAATGAGAGTGCGCCTGACGCCGTAGAAAGTGTGCGGGACCCAAATGAGACAGCGTCGTACGCCGTCGAAAGTGTGCGAGACCCAAGTGGGAGTGCGCCGGACGCCGTAGAAAGTGTGCGGGACTCAAAAAGGGAGTGCGCCGGACGCCGTAGAAAGTGTGCGGGACCCAAATGGGTGTGCGCAGAACGCCGTAGTAATTGTGTGGGACCCAAATGAGAGTGCGCCGAACGCCGTAGAAAGTGTGCGGGACCCAAATGGGTGTGCGCAGAACGCCGTAGAAAGTGTGCGGGACCCAAGTGGGAGTGCGCCGGACGCCGTAGAAAGTGTGCGGGACCCACGTGGGAGTGCGCCGGACGCCGTATAAAGTGTGCGGGACCCAAATGGGTGTGCGCAGAACGCCGTAGTAATTGTGTAGGACCCAAATGAGAGTGCGCCGGACGCCGTAGAAAGTGTGCGGGACTCAAAAAGGGAGTGCGCCGGACGCCGTAGAAAGTGTGCGGGACCCAAATGAGACAGCGTCGTACGCCGTCGAAAGTGTGCGAGACCCAAGTGGGAGTGCGTCGTACGCCGTCGAAAGTGTGCGAGACCCAAGTGGGAGTGCGCTGGACGCCGTAGAAAGTGTGCGGGACTCAAAAAGGGAGTGCGCCGGACGCCGTAGAAAGTGTGCGGGACCCAAATGAAAGTGCGCCGGACGCCGTAAAAAGTGTGCGGGACCCAAATGAGAGTGCGCCGGACGCCGTAGTAATTGTGTGGGACCCAAATGAGAGTGCGCCGGACGCCGGAGAAGGTGTGCGGGACCCACGTGGGAGTGCGCCGGACGCCGTAAAAAGTGTGCGGGACCCAAATGAGAGTGCGCCGGACGCCGTAGTAATTGTGTGGGACCCAAATGAGAGTGCGCCGGACGCCGTAGAAATTGTGCGGGACCCAAATGAGAGTGCGCCTGACGCCGTATAAAGTGTGCGGGACCCGAATGAGACAGCGTCGTATGCCGTCGAAAGTGTGCGAGACCCAAGTGGGAGTGCGCCGGACGCCGTAGAAAGTGTAAGGTGACAAAGTGAACGTGCGCAAGACGCCGTAGAAAGTGTGCGGGACCCAATTAGAAGCACGCCCATGCCGATCATTCTTTCCGCAGGGCTACCGTAACCATTCTTGAGCAACACATGATAACGAGCGATATTACACGCTCATAACATGCGGGGTATAAAAGGGCAGAGGAGCGGTATGCATTCATTCACACACCG
The DNA here is from genome assembly GCA_029168955.1 of Aplectana chamaeleonis. Lineage (NCBI taxonomy): Eukaryota > Metazoa > Nematoda > Chromadorea > Rhabditida > Cosmocercidae > Aplectana > Aplectana chamaeleonis. The sequence continues at coordinate 55,050 of JAPDOI010000617.1, read as the reverse complement.
TTCTCTTCGAGAAGCCGCCGGGAAGTGGCTGAGGAGGTCGAAATTGTGCAAACACGTTTGTTGGCTATTACGATGTGCTCATATCCAAGCTGACACTCAGAAAATTTTTGAAGGAGGGTTACGGTAGCCCTGCGGAAAAATGATCGGCATGAGCGTGCTTGTGACCCAAATGGGTGTGCGCAGAACGCCGTAGAAAGTGTGCAGGACATCCGTGTGAGTGTGCAAGATGTAACAGAATGTGCGCAGGACATTAGTGGGAGTGTGCAGGATGTTATAGAAAGTGTGCAGGACATCAGTGGGTTGTGTGCAGGACATTAGTGGGAGTGCGCAGGACGTCATAGAAGGGGGAGGGGACAGGACTAGACGAGAAATACCGTGCGGTACCGATTGCCACAGGGTCTTAAAATACTGTGCCATTTTCATTTGAGAGTTTGAGTCGGTCGATCTGATATAGCATTGCAACTGATATCATAAGTTCATGCCATTGTGGCAATGGGTACCGCACGGTATTTGGAGTTTACTGGGGGCAGGACATCAGTGGGTTTACTTCCATCTAACACCACCAGGCATAAATCATGTTAGAAAGGAAACCTTTAGGAAAAATAAATGAAATTCCTTAAAGTTTAGGTTCCTGGCAAAAGTGAAGATTTGGCATAGCCATAGAAATATACTCAGTTAAAAAGGGAAAGTAATGAAAAATGAAAAAAGGTTTTGAAATATTCCTGAGAACGATTCGGCGTAGAATAATTTGTTTTTCGGGAAATGAAGTGAAATAGTTGAAAGTATGATTTGGCAGAAGAGTTTGAACCAACTATTGATAAGAGTTGTGCAAAACTAGAGATCGCCTTGTCTGTGCTTACCCGTAGAACATATCGAAGCGAAATCACGCGTGTTGATTTTACTTCACCTGATACGTGAAGACCGCCGGATTACAGCTCCCGAAAGTTTTGATGCTTCCCATTTCACGCGTGATTTCGCTTTGATATGTTCTACGGATAGGCACAGACAAGGCGATCTCTCGTTTTGCACAACTCTTATCAATAGCTGGTTCAAACTCGACTGCCAAATCATACTTTCAACTATTTCACTTCATTTCCCGAAAAACAAATCATTCTACGCCGAATCGTCCTCAGGAATATTTCAAAACCTTTTTTCATTTTTCATTATTTTCCCTTTTTAACTGAGTATATTTCTATGGCCATGCCAAATCTTCACTTTTGCCAGGAACCTAAACTTTCAGGAATCTATTTTTGCATCAGGCTATGTCACACATAGATTGCACTTGCTCCAGAGCTATATTAGATTTTACAAAATTTCTATGCTTTATTATCACGCCCGATCTCGTCAATACCGGTGAGCTCATCAAAGATACGTTAAAGTTCTTGTTTTTCTCCAAATCTTGTCACTTGTTGGTTTCATGATATTATTTGTTAATGCGTTCATGCTACAGTACGTAGGATTTGGTCAGAAAGCGAGCGAGGTCGGGTTTTTGCGTCTTTTTTGTATAACTCGCTTCAAAGTCAACTTTGAGCGAAACTAGGAGGATATTCATGATCCTGGCGTTCAGGGCTATTCAATGGTATAGCCATTATCGTGATTTATTAATGTTGTTTCAGGTTATAAAGTTTTTTTTATGAAGGATTTGGTTTCAAATGAAAGATTTACTTGTTTATTCAAGTAAAAACTACCTGTTAAAGTGAAATGCCTGTTCGAGGATTTTTTTTTGTTCCGATTTCCGAAGGTTCCTATTGTGTTCCGATTTCCGAAATTTTATTTTTGTTCCGAATTCCGATTTCCGAAATTTTATTTTTGTTTCGCTTTCCGATTTCCGAAATTCAGATTTTTCTTCCGCTCATCCCTGTTGCGGACTCTTCCTAACATCTCAGACTCTGCGGGGAGGTTGCAAGCGCCGGGCAATAGAGCCCGTTTTCGACTTGGGGGAGCGACAGCGCAGGCCTCCACCGAGGGGGGCTTCAGGGGAGGCCCCTGCTCTCCTCCGGCGCTTGCCCCCTCCCCCCCCCCGAGAGGAAGAGAGGGAAAAGATGGGAAGAAGTCGTAGAAGGTAGTTTACGACAACAGAGGCCAGAGAAGGCATAGTAGGCCGAACGCACGCATAGTCATTCACGTCGAGTTTTGTCCCGATTTGACGTGATTTCTCCTGTTATCTATCACGTGCTCGACCGGTATAAAAGGCGCCTCACCTCATGGAGAGCCGCATTCGGCCCAACAGGGCCGGCCCTGGACGGCGACTTCGAGTCACTGTCAGAAAGGGATCTTTTTGGAGTTAAGCGGAGACGCTTTCCGGGGGGGAGGGCGACGTCACTGCTCCCAAGCCGTGACGTCATAGCTCCGGGGCAGTGACGGGGGGGCTTCAAGGCAGTGACAGGGAGGCTTCAAGGCAGTGACAGGGGGGCTTCAAGGCAGTCACAGGGGAGCTTCAGGGCAGTGACAGGGGGGCTCCGATCAAGCCAAATTGTCACTCCGGCGGTAGCCCCCCGATTGGGGGGGGGGGCAAGCGCCGGTCCCCGGAGGGTTGCCCCCCTGAAGAGCTGCGCTAGCCCCCTCCAGTGTATGAGATACTGTAGTCTGATTGTGATATCACTCATTTTTCTGAATAAATGAAATTGGTCGGTGAGTTTTCATTTCTATCTCACATTTTCCCCTGTTTTCATTGCTTCCACAGATGTAATCATATCGGTGGAAACACAGACTCACCGATCTATTACAGCCGTTTAAAAAAATGAGTGATACCACTAACAAACTACCGTATGTTAGGACGAGTCCGCAACCTCACCAGGTCCTACTCCCTTTGCTGTAGACTATAAATGATTCCTTATGCTGTTCACCTTTGCACTTGTCAAGACATATTATTTACACTAGTAACCTCTACGTAAGACAACATAGGAAATAAGTCCGATAACTTCATAACGCTCCTTTTGTTGAGAATTTGCATCCGCGATTTTTCGCGATCCTTCAATCACAAAGTATTGAGAATTCTTCTCTAGGAAATCTTGTGATATCAACATGAAACATATCAACGAATACATATTCTCAAAATTCAGCTAGTCGTGCGTTTGAAGCCTTGTTTATACTACGTCGCTGCTGTTTTTCATCGCAGCGCCTGAACATTACCTGCTGTAGCGCACCCGCCACGACGGTGTGTCGCGATGAACTATGTAAAAGTAAGGCACGAGAGGATTACCTAGACGCGTTATCTCCAACATTCTGAGGAAACTGACTAGTCTTATTATTGCAATTTGATAGGGTATTGCACATCGCGTTAAATTCTCCTTATCAAAGATTCTCCTTATCAAGGGGAGTTCAAAAATATCCACAGAAATAAATTTTTTGCCAACTTGGATTCCCAATAAAAGTTTCGAATCTCACAGTCAGTGAGATTTGGTGTTCTGATCACAACAGTTTTTTGTCTTTTAGTCCTCGAAGGAAGAAACGTCGACTCTTTGGCCAATTTTTTGTGGGCAGAAGAAAAAGGCCCGTGGCTGAAGAGGGATTCATTCCCTATTCAGAAGAGTGATCATAGTTATATCAAATACGAAGGAAAATATGCATTGTTTGACGAATTACATGGTGTTCCAACGTCAGGCGAAGAAAAGGGTGGATCGAATTTGAAACAATGGGGAGAAGGAATAGTGTCCTTGCTCCGAAAAACCACGACGGGTCTCTGAAAGAAATTCAATTCGTTTATGACGAAGGAAGTCTCGTAGCACGTTTCAATGTTTTTTATTGTCTTTTTTCTGCTTGATTACGATGTAGCCCTTTCGCAATTTCCAGATGGAGTGGGTTGACCAGGCTTTCTGTCGCACGCAATACGTTGCAGAAAACAAGTTTTTATTGAGGAGATACTATGTTCACTTCGTGCGATAGGCTTCAGGAGGTCTTCTTGCGGGCGCCCTAAGTTTCTAAGGCCCCGGTCATAGTTGGATGAGCCGACGTATCCAGCCCGGTCGATACACACAGAAAGCATTGGAAATGAGATGCAAAAATCACTCGGTGTATCCCTCCAACACCCGCCGACACCAGCCCGGTCGATACGTATGAACAATGTGGTGGGGTAAGGTTGAGAAAATCACTCGGTGTATCCCTCCAACACCCACCAACACCCCCCAACCCGGTCGATACGTATGATTGAAATGATGGAGTGAGGTTGAAAAAATCACTCGGTGTATCCGACGCGGTCGATATCCATACAATACGTGGATGACGGCGGATGAGAAAATCAGCGGGTGGGCGGGCCGATGATAAAACATTGCGTATCACTAGAACGCTAACCTTTCTGGTACCTCCGTTACTTCACCATACTCTCCTTCACTATTTCTCTGAACAGGTGCAATCCTGTTGGCCACGTAATCATCGTCATATCTAGTTGGATACACCAAGTGATTTTCTCAACCTCACTCCATCATTCTAATCATACGTATCGACCGGGTGGGTGTCGGGAGGTGTTGGGGGTGCTGGGGCAGTCGGTGGGTTACAGATGCAAATAGCACCAACTCTGACCGGGGCCTAAGAAGCTGTCCTGATGGACCGATCACCTAGTTCATCAGTTTGAAAATGGCTCTAGTTGGCTTATTTCACCAATTCTCGTCTTTCTACTGAACGGAATTATAGGTAGATCTGATTCGGCAACATGCTCGTACTGCTTCAAGCATCATCAACATGGAGCCGAGTGCCGCTTTAGTGTTGAACAGTGAGTAAATCCCACTGAAATTCTTCCCATCCTGGAATTAACTTCACCAATTTTTCAGCATCCAGTCAGCCAGGTGATGACGCTCGAGAGCGGCAAGAAGAGGTGAGGTTGGAAGATCTTCTATCAGGGAAAAAGCCGGCATATGTTGATTAACCGGTAATTTTGGGCTCCTGATCAGAGAATTTGGGTAATATATATTTCTGTTCATTGCTTTATTTTAACATTGAAAATAGATGTGAGTAATTAGGCAACCGTTGTATATAAGGACTTCAATATCAGTGACAACACATGCTAACTTCTTTCTGTAATCATATATTGACATTGTTATTATAATTTATTATCATTTAGGCCCCCGTCATAGTCGGCCGAAAGCGGCCGTCCTAGTCCCACCCGGTCGATAGGTATGAGAAGCACGCAAAACGGAAAGAAATGAAGTGATAAAAATCATCCTCGAACGATAAAAGTCGCCTTATGATGTAACAAAATTTGACTCCAACTGATAAAAACCGTCTGGAATGATAAAAACCCACCTGATACGACCAAGGACGACAGAGAAGGCGGAATTTCATCAGTTGAGGATGATTTTTATTTCTTCATTTTTTCCAGTTCCGCGTGCATCTCGTAGATATCGACCGGGTGGGACTAGGACAGCCGGTTTTCGGCCGACTATGAGGGGGGCCTTAGAGTTGTTGTTTCGTTTGCGAAAACTGAGCTTGTTCTCCATACTTTTCTATACATACGTATATTTATCATTTTCATTTTAAGTAATAAGGTGACGAATTGTCATGGATCATGTGAATCACTATGCGTATTGTATGGTTTTGTGATAATCTTTTCAAGTCTTGCTCGGAATGAAATCTAGTCATAACATTTTTCTCCGGTTTTTTTTTCTCCATTGGACCCCCACAAGTGTGGAAGAGCGTTTTTACCCCACCATAAGAGCATGAAGAGGAACGTCATGTGACAAGGAAAAGGGGACAAGGTAAACCATTCTAGCTTAGTTCGAAGTGAGCAAAATGGAGTACCTTGTGGGGACTACCATGCGGCCAGTAGTGGAAACTGTGGCCGTCTTGAGCCTAGTTCTAAACTAAAAAATACAGGCTGGAAACGGTATGTAGACCCCAATTTTTTTACTTCTTTGCCCAAACCATCCAAAGTGGATATCTGGGGTGCTGAGCACAAGCATGAGGATCGTTTCCGGATTTTCGGACGGCTACGATGGGTTAAGGTGGGTGTAATGCCGCCTTTCTGTGTATACGGGGGTGTGTATTCAAGTCTGTTGGTACCTGCTCGTTGGTGCCCCTGCTTCTACTGAACCCAGCAGACGTTTGAGTGTACACAGGGAACGTTCGAGCGATATAGCGTGCACAACTATATCGCGAAAGTATCCCATACATTGCATAAAGGTGTCGCCGTCCGGCACACTAAGGCCTCTGGTCCATAACACCTTAGGATCCGTACCTGAGGAGTTCATGGAGTCTTTGGCCACAAGCCACAGTTTCGCCACCCTGAACTGTCGATCGCTGTCGAGTGATATTCAAAACACTGCGCTATCCAGACTTCTGAGCTATTTCCATGCACCGCTTGCTGCTTTGCAGGAAACCCGCCCCAAGGATAGCCCCGTCATCAGCGTCGGAGAGTACACCATCTAATGCGGTCACGCTGACGATAGGAGAGTGGGAGGCTGTGCTATAGCTGTAAGGAAGAATTTCAATGGTATGGCCACGGAGTCTGGCTCAACGTCGTGCCGGAATGCATTCGTACGACTGCGGGATCACTGAGGATTCAATCTGTGGATAGTATACATTGGATCCGAATCAAAAAATTGGGATACTCGGATTTCGGATAACTCAAAAATCAAAGGTCGCGGATATCCGACTCAAACGGATAGATTCAAAATAGCAAGATCGGATAATACGGGTCAATCGGATAGGGAGGCGAAACGGATAGTCGGATCTCGGATCAATCCGAAAATTACGTTTTTTCGGTGATTCGGATTTTGGATCACTCGGATTTTGACCTTTTTTCGGTGAGTCGGAATCCGAGTATCCGAGTCGGATATCCGGTCGGATACAAGATGGTATAATTCAAAAAGTGTATCGAAAATTGACAGTCTGGTGAAAATCGTCAAAAAAAAGAGATTTTTCCACCTTACTATGATAAACGAACTCATTGATAATCATCTTTGTCGCGAAATATTTGCAAACCAAACAGATGTGATCACCTTTCACAATCTCTTCAAAGTGAGAGCAATGTTAAAGCATTAGTCTAAAAGAGTATCAATCCTTCACATCGAATTCGTAAATACCCGTGAGTTACTGTCTAATTCACTAAAAAAAGTTTGCCCGTTCGATCAATACACATGGTTTTTGGTAGGCAATCGAACCCTCAATGCGCCATAAGGGGTATGGTATATTTTTGCGACAAACTGTCGCGTCGCTCTGCACAGCGACAGCGACCGCCGGTCGCGGAGCTTCTACCCTTTTAACTTGTCGCTATCGCAGTGTGTTTGAAGCTTCGGCCGCGACAGGGACAGTGGCAGCGACAGGCTTCAGCCCATTCGCAGTATGTCGGCCCTCCGCGTCTCGTCGCTGCGACAGACGCGCGATAATCGTGCCTGCGACGACCGATGCCGTTGTTACGATGCAGGTCCCGCAGTGCTAGATTGCATGCATGTCGGTCATGACAGCGGCAAAATATACCATACCCCTACGAGCCTTTCAGAGTGGCGTCGCAGCAAAACTCGCTGTCGCGGTGACGGTGTGAGTGATGTGGGGTGAGGGGTGCTACGCAGCGCAAACTGTGTCGTCCGAGGGAGGCGACCGCGCTTTCAGAGTGCGCGAGCTAGCAGCGACGACAGCAACGTCGCGCGGTGGAAATGATTTGGACCATTTTTGTCTCTGCCGTCCCGCCTCAGTTTCTTTCTATTTGTTGATGTTACTTTGTTACTACCTGTCCATAAACTCTCTATAAAAATAATTATTTCTCCTTTTTCACTGTTTTCTCCAATCGAACAAACGGCGGCAAAGAGGTAAGAGACGTAGAGACAGAAATATGATTCGGTGACCAGTCATGGTCACGCCCACTTTCTCTCGCTCTGGAGAGCGACGTCACAAATTTCGCAGCGGCGCCACTCTGAAAGGCCCTATAGTCGCACAGACAACTCAAAACAAGAGAATCAAAGCCAATTATGCGCAGAATCTGCGCTGATGATGCGCAGAAAATGCGGCGTAAATTTTACGATGCGCGCCAATTGGATGTCTGCAGTGTACAGGCTATAAAAGGGCGAAATTCACTTGGTTCCTACGCGTGCTGGTGTGGAGCGGAGGGCAAAGACAGTGAGAGAGCGTAGGGCAGACGGAGGCCGAGGCGTCTCGCTCGCCGCTCGCGACTCGAATGATGTGAATTACGACGTTCTATAGAGGCTAACTACGCACCTGTATGGCTACTGTAGAATGGAATGTCGAGTCGTGGCATAAGATACGCTTGATTGAGTCACAGGACATTCCGAATCTACCAATATCCGACTCATTATCCGATCCGGATCATGACATTTTTTCGGATATTCGGTATCCGAATCATTATCCGACTCATGGCACATTTCGGTGATTCAGAGTTTGAATCAAACGGATTTTGGCGTTTTTTCGGTGAATCGGATTTTGGATCATCCGGATTTTGACGTTTTTCGGTAAATCGGATTCTGGATCATTCGGATTTTGACGTTTTTTCGGTGAATCGGATTTTGAATCATGAAAATTTCGGTTCATTCGGATGGATATCCGAAAATGAGTGAGTCGGATCTAATGTATAGTGGATAGTGAGTGCTCATGCGCCCACTGAAACCGCCGAAGACAATTCGAAGGATGCGTTCTATGAGGAACTCAATACTCTGCTGGCCAGGATACCTTGTCAACATGCTGTTGTCGTGGGAATTGACGCAAATGCGAAGATGGGACTTGATCAGGAATCCGAAGTATTCGGTAAATGGTTCTACCCAGTGGAGCAAACATCGGACAATGGCTACCGCCTTGTCGACTTTTGTGAACGCAGTGGTCTGATTATTGCATCGATATTCAAGAGGAATCATCGCCGCCATCAGCTTACCTGGCAGGACCAACCCAGTATACATTCCATCCGATGGCCAAAATCGCGTCGGATCGGATTTTCGGATATTGCCGATTTTGCAAAAACCGACTCGTCGGATAAAACGGATACTGGTCCAAACGACAATTTCGGATAACGGATCCTATCCGAAACGAGAATTTTCGACCGGATCGGCTATCGGATATCTGATCGGATAAAATCGGATCCACCGGACATTTCGGATGAAAAACCTGATAAGAAATTTTTTCAGTGGTACCGAGGGTTGAACTCCATGTATTCGAGAAAATTGCATTCTAAAACTGCGTGTAATCTTCACACATCATTCGTAAAAACAAACAAATCAACAGTTTTAGGAAGCCTTAGAGCTAGGGTTGACGTAAGCAGTTGGACCGGAACTAATTAATCAGATAAAAAAAGGCAAATTGGCAGCAAATTAATGCTGAAAAAATATTTGGATGCTACGGCATCAGGTGGAGCCACTATCTCACTCAGTAACGCCCATTCTTCTGCTCCGCGACGACTAATGTTTGGGGATTGAAAGTAAACCCATGGTTGGCGAACCTATTCCGGCGCGGCGCGGAAAAATGGGCGTGTGCAAGCGCCATACTATAGTGCCCCCATGAACTTGCAGCTGACCGTCATAGTGGCTGCGGGGAAGAACATATATTTTGATTGAAGTCCATCGCGCGTCTCGCCCTATTGAGACCGAAAACCCTGACGTGGGAGGAGGGAATGGGTGCTGAATCGGGGGGCGGAATGAATGGCTGCTCGAATTTTCTCGCTTGTTGAAGAGTAGAGATTCCGCGTTTTCAGGGTTGCTACAAACAGCGATCGGAGCATAGTATCAAATTTAACCCACGAGCTTGGGCTGTGCCTTTAAGCCGTTGGTACACTTTACGATTTAGTTAAAGGCAGTGTTCACGATGGAAAAGTTACCTTTTTTTTGGCGGAAACGCAAGCTTTGGGTCCCTCCAACGAATAGTAAGAACGAAGGTACGACAAAAACGGCCACGAAGTGGGTGAAAATGTCGTGGACCAGTCAATCCATTGGATCACCCCTCCCACGTCATATAACAGTTGTCTTGCGTTCGCTTCACCAACAGGCACCGATATTTTTATATTCTTTATCAGGCTCTAACAATCCAGCATGTGCATTGGCCCATCATACTTTTAGAGTTGTCGGCACAATAAACACAAAAGAAAATCATTAACCTAATATTTTTGAAGCTGGGCAAACCATTTCCGACGTTAGGTTTGAAGTTTTGTCTGCAGTCTCCCAAAGAACACCAACATACAAATTGAATTTTTCAGAGATTTTTTCGTCAGTTTTTCGGCGGTATGTGATGATTCTGTTGAGACTTTTCCCTATTAGCCTTTACTTACCTACTCAAAAACATCGAAATTAAGAGTACGGCTTTTTATCGTGGATGCTGTCTTTGAGAACTCCATACACCGAGAATAACGCGCGGGGTTGGGTTTTTCGATTTTTTAAGTGGTTTGAGTTCATTCATTCTAGTTTTGGCCAAATACTATCGTAATTGATGTCTTTGTCGGCCGCTCATATGCACCTACGGCTTATTACGGCAAATCAGATGAGAATACAAAAAAACTGGCGATTTATGCTTTAATTTACCGCTACTCGCAGTTCTCTGCATAAATATCATGGAAGTGATGTGGTCATCACTTTATTCTCATAGCTGGGGTCTTCACAAACTAGTCGCTCCGCATCTACGATAGTGATAAAACGACTACGAGGAATGAGGAAATGGAGGCACGTACTCGTTGCCTACAACAGATGTTGATTTGAGTGTGTTGTAAGCTCACAAAAGTCATAAACACATATAGCAAAAAAACTTTCGGTGACTTACAGTAGAAGAGGGAGCCTTCTGGAAAAATGCTGTCAAAATTTCACGTTTTGCGCCGACAATGCGTCAATGTAAACGTGCGCGCGTGAGTCACATGCGCACACCATCAAAATGCACCAGTTCTATCCGATTTATCCGAGTTTTATACGGTTCTCATCCAAAATTATCCGATTTTCATGCGATTTACATCCGATTGATTATCCGTTTTTTTATCCAATTATCCGGTTTTCCGATCGGATCCTTCGAATTTCACTTTTCCGGATAACGGATATTTCGGATATCGTGTTTTTTCGTCTGATCGGATTTCGGATCAATCCGAAATTGCCATTTTGACGTCGGATCAGATTTCGGGTAATTATCCGATCGGATTATCCGACCCGGATATCCGAAACCGACTCTGTCGGATGGAATGTATACAACCCAGCTATCTCCAGAAGAGCAGCGGAAGCGGAAGATGACAACTTTGAAACTACAGCTTTACTATGTCTTGACGAGGAATATTCCAGTATCGGAGACATTCGAAGATCTAGAGCTGTGTGGGATGTCGCATTCATTCGGATCACCGTTCTGTTCTGTTGAACTTCACTGCGAGGATTCATAAGAGGAAGCGAGGGGCTCGGCCTCTCCAGAGGATTGACATGACAAGTCTTAGAGATGAAGAGTGCAGAAGGAATTCTCGACAACCCGTTTCTATTCACATCGGAGTACGGACTAAGAAGAAACTTTGCGACGCGGATTCTTTTGTCAAGTGCATCCAGGACGCTTCGAAAGAGGCACTCCCGGTCGTACAGCCTGAGAAGAAGCTCGCCTACATCTCAGAGGAAACAACATCTACCTACAACAGAGTATGTGCTCTCCGAACTGCAGGAAACTTCGTGGAGGAGAAGCGTCTGAGGAGGAAGTTGCGTCGGCAGCTTCAAAGTGACCGCGAACGAGAGTGGACGTGTAGAGCTAAGGAGTTTAGAGAATCTAGAGAATTTTTCATCCGAAATGTCCGGTGGATCCGATTTTATCCGATCAGATATCCGATAGCGGATCCGGTCGAAAATTCTCGTTTCGGATGGGATCCGTTATCCGAAATTGTCGTTTGGACCAGTATCCGTTTTATCCGACGAGTCGGTTTTGCAAAATCGGCAATATCCGAAAATCCGATCCGACGCGATTTTGGCCATCGGATGGAGTGTATAGTAATGACTACCGAGTGTATTTGACCCTGAATCAAACATAACGTATCCGTAGGATCCTACCCACACCGTTGCCCCATTCCTTCTTTATATTTTTTATATCCTTCTTGATTGGGACATCATCAAGAAAGTATGCACCATACTGGAGCCGCTCGCATCTGCTACAACCATTGTACAGGATCGTGCCTATTCACCTATTAGTGTTGTACTACCACTCTACTACGTGTTTGTTGAGGGACTGAAGGAGGACAAACCTCTTCAGGGGATCAGAAATCTGATTCATGATGGTCTAGTCTCAAGGATGAAAAAGCATCTGGAAAATGAAGATTTGATCATGGCGACGCTTTTGGACCCAAGGTTCAAGGGCACATTTTTCGATTCCAGCAGCAAGTACTGTGCTTATCTGGGCCAAGTTCCGGTCCGCAATTGCGTCTCGACACGCTTTGCGACCGCACGCGCTCGAGCCAGTCGGGTTTCCAGCGCCACAGCCGACTCGATGTGACTTTCTTATACAATTTTCTCCAATTTTTCTTAGTTTCCAGTTTCCAAAACCCCTAGAGTCAGCAGATCGGTGGCTGCGGCGCTGGAAGCTCTTCTGATTCTGGGGCGTGCGGCCGCAAAGCGTGTCGAGACGCAATTGCGGACCGGAATTTGGCCCAGATAAGCACAGTGTTCAGCTGGGCATGGTCGAGGCTGCAGCGGCACGTGTCTACGTCAGCAGGGAAGAAGAGGACGCCCAGAAATCATCGACGTTCTCGAAAGATGTATTTTCTTCTTTATTGAGAGCAGAAGGATCATGAGAAGCACAGTCAACAGTGCACGCCCTGGAGTGGACGCGAAGACCAAAGCTTTAGCTGTGAGATTTTCTAGGAGTTAGTGTTCACTTTCGTCGACGTTGAAATCACCACCAGTTTTTCAGGAGGTAGAAGAGTATCTCAGCATAGAGCCGGCAATCCATTTTGTATCCATACGAATTCTGGGGAAATGAAGCGAATTCGTCAAAGTTCTTTCTACTGAAGGCGCTCGCTAGACGATATCTTTCTGCTCCATCTACGTCCGCATAATGCGAACGTCTATTTTCGACTGCCGGTTCACATTGAATGATCTCAGGAAGAGAATGAATTCCGAGACTACAAAAACTACTGTTTATCCATCACAACAGTAGTATACTTGGTTATCTATAGCCTCTTTTCGGATTATCATCCAGTTCCCATAAGGTGGATTTTTTTCGTGAAATTGCAATAAGTATTAGTAGTAAAAAACATTCTCTGTCCTAACTAACACTCCTACCCTCTTTTCGGAACACTCAGTGATTTTTGAAAATCCTATTCTGATTTGGTCAGTACTGACTAGTATACATTGGATCCGAATCAAAAAATTTCGGATACTCGGATTTCGGATAACTCAAAAACCAAAGACCGTGATTATCCGACTCAAACGGATAGATTCAAAATAACAACATCAGATAATCCGATTCAGTCGGATAAAGAGGCTAAACGGATAGTTGGATTCCGGATCAATCCGAAAATTACGTTTTTTCGGTGATTCGGAATTTGGTTCACTCGGATTTCGACGTTTTTTCGGTGAGTCGGAATCCGAATATCCGAGTCGGATATCCGGTCGGATACAAGTTGGTATAATGCAGCAAGTCTATCGAAATTCGATAGTCCGGCGAAAATCTTTCAGAAAAATGTTTTTCTACCATACTATGATTAAAGGCAGTGTTCACGAAGAGAAAATTTCACGTTTTTTTGGCTAAAACGTAAGCTTTAGGTTCCTCTAAGAAGATTAAGAACGGAAGTGCGACGAAAAACAGTCGGTAAGTGGGTGAAAATCTCGTGGGCCAGCCAATCCATTGGTCCACTCCGCCCACGTCCTATAAAAGTTGCCCTGAATTCGTTGTTAGATGAGCGATGGTTTCCGATCAAAAGCCCCGTTCCTCCCTTCATTCTCAACTTCTCTCTTTACTCAGGTCAGCTCGCACATATCGGTAGCAAAAAACAGAAGTTACAAGCCTCGGACAACTCGTCCACAATGCTTCCCTTTCTGAATTTCGAGGGGCCATAACTCCGTTTCCAGGGGGTCTTTTACTATTACAGGGACATCATTGAATTCAGCATGGGACCGTTTTCAAGATAGGCGGAAGAACAGAAAAACGACTTTCATCGTGAACACTGCCCTTAAACAATTCATTGATAATCATCTACTATATCTCCAAATATTTGCAACCAGTCCTAGAAAAATGTGTTGATTCTTTATAACATCTTCAAAGTAGGAGTAGTGTTAAAGCATTAGTTTAAATGAGCATCATGAGTACCAATCCTCCACACCAAATTTTTAAATACCCTTGAGTTCCTACCTAAACTTCTTCAAACAGGGTTGCCCGTTCGATCAATACACATAATTTTTGGAAGCCAATCGTGCCCTCAATGCGCCATATTCGCAAAAACAAATCCAACGAAGAGGATCAACGCCAACTAGGGGCATGGCATACTTTGTCGCTGTCATGAGCGGCAGGCATGCAATCTAGCACAAATCGCGGCGGGACCCGCATCAGAGCAACAGCATCGGTCGTCGTAGGAACAGTAATCGCGCGTCTGTCTGTTGCGGGGGCTGACATACCGCAAATCCGCAAATGTGCAGAGGCCGTGCACTGCGACAGCAACAGCAACAGTAGTAGCGCCACGCCTTGGCTCATTTGCAGTATGTCAGCACTCTGCGACAGGTCGCTGTGACCAACACGCGAAAACTGTTCCCACGACGACCGATGCCGTTGCTCCGATGCGAATCCCGCCGCGATTTGTGTTAGATTGCATGCCTGGCGCTCATTACAGCGAAATCTAAAATTTTTCGCTGGTGCACGGCTCTAGTGATGTTTTCTAGTAGCAGGGGTCATGAACTGACTCAAAACTGATGATCAGTAATTGTTCTCAGACAGTCGAGTCGACCTTTCCAGAGCTCTACTGTTATGATTTCTTTAACACTAACTGCTTTGTACTTGTTTTGTGTGAAAAATTGTGTCTGTATACTCGTAAATTACTTTACACAAGGTGCTGCGTTGATCGCAAAACGCTTGACTCCGGGCGCGATCGAACCAGCATATTCCCTTTTCGGGGGAGCGCCTTATCGCACTGCACCACCGGAGCCTCAGCGCCGCTCTCACTCAACTGCTCGCTAAATCTTTTACGGAGCCAATCATTCCTCCACCCGCATAACTATGAAACAGGGACACCGTCATAGACTATATAACAGTCGCAGACCTGTAAGGGCGACGCCCTGGTCAAGTCTTACACATTTTTTTTATTACGTAAATTACTTTATTTGTTGCTGCGCACGTCGCAGAATTTTGACCAGGCACAGCAGCAAATTCCACTTTCTATGGGCGGTGCTGTGCACCTGTGCACGAATTGGCATCTTTGTGCTTTAAAAACTTTAATCTTAGCGCATTTGTCGCCTCGCCGAGGAACCTTCTCAGTTCTTCAGCTGTTTTCGAACAACACAGATTTTTGCAGTTTTCTCCATTACTTCATCCATCGTGAACTCTGCCTTTAAAGGGCGGCTGCTCCGCGACAGGCGGTCGCTGTCGCTGTGCAGAGCAACGCGACAGTTTGTCGCAAAAGTATACCAAACCCCTTATGCGCAAAATCTGCGCTGACGATGCGCAGAAAAGCGGCGTAATTTTCGCAATGCGCGACAATTGGATGTCTGCAGTGTAACACTGCAGGGCTGCAGTATACCAAAATGTTGAGTCATGACCTAAGATATACTTTTTTGAGTAACAGGACATGCCGAATATAAGAATATCCTACTCATTATCCGATCCGAATCATGGCATATTTCGGATATTCGGTATCCGAATCATTATCCGACTCATGGCACATTTCGGTGATTCAGATTTTGGATCACTCGGATTATGACGCTTTTTCGGTGAATCGGATTTTGGATCATTCGGATTTTGGCGTTTTTCGGTGATTCGGATTTTGGGTCACTCGGCTTTCGACGTTTTTTGGGTGAATCGGATTTCGACTCATGAAAATTTCGGTTCATCCGGATGGATATCCGAAAATGAGTGAGTGGGATCCAATGTATATTGACTAGCTATGTGTGTCTGTTTGTTTCGTTTCAAAGTATGAGCTCTGGTTCAATCAAAGGATCATTTAACCACGGATAGGACTCCATAGGAACACCCGAAACGGATTGGCTGAGGTTCTGTAACTTGTTATCTGTCGTGGTCATCTGGTCCTCAGAGATGCAATGTTCTATTAAGAATGATAGGGCTATGCTTTGATATTAAATGATTGAAAGATTCATAAATGGCTATTCAGTATTGAGTAGAGCACATCTGAATAGGAAACTCAAGAGCGATAAAGTGTCAAGGGAAGAGAGTAGGAATGTGAAAGTTGAAACGTGTTTACCCACTTACATAACTCTGATTTCCATGAAAAGCACTCAGTCTATCTAAGTAAAATATTTCCAAAAATTGTGGTGAGCGCGAAGCGCTCACCAGATTTGGCTTTGATTCGCCATCGCGCAACCCCCTGATCTCAGTATCAGGGTCCAGAGTAAACGTAGGAAAACCGTTCTTTTTGCATTTAATATACTTTAGAAAGGTGAATAACTGTTCAAAAAATGGTCCAAAATGGTTTCCTGAGATTCGAGAAAAAGTGTCAAAACCACGTCATTTTGGTCGAAAAAATGTTCATCTCCTTTTTTTTCAGTTGGCGTTCACGATCTTGTTGGAACACTTATCGTTGAGCTAGAGAGCTCATTTTTGGCCAGGGAGCTCGTTTTGTTTGCACCTAGCTCCTGTCAAAATTTGAAGTTGGTAGCTCAATTTTTGTGGAACCTCAAAATTTAGGGCAAGAAAGACAAAAACACGTAAACATGTTATTATAAACCATCCGACGTTTACTCATTTGTAAAAATGAACTAATGAAATAAACACCGTTACTGATAGGCTTTTGCTCAGGATTTGACGGGGCAGCGCTTCAATCAATACGGCAGGATCTCGGAAGCACTTTTTGGAACGCGGCACGGTGTGACTCAGAAGTGCGCCACAGAACGCCGTAGAAAGTGTGCGGGAGCCAAGTGGGAGTGCGCCGGACGCCGTATAAAGTGTGCGGGACCCAAATGGGTGTACGCAGAACGCCGTAGAAAGTGTGCGGGACCCAAATGAGAGTGCGCCACACGCCGTAGAAAGCGTGCGGGACCCAAGTGGGAGTGCGCCGGACGCCGTAGAAAGTGTGCGGGACCCAAATGAGAATGCGCCGGACGCCGTAGAACGTGTGCGGGACCCAAATGGGTGTGCGCAGAACGCCGTAGAAAGTGTGCGGGACCCAAGTGGGAGTGCGCCGGACGCCGTAGAAAGTGTGCGGGACTCAAATGGGTGTGCGCAGAACGCCGTAGAAAGTGTGCGGGACCCAAATGAGAGTGCGCCGGACGCCGTAGAAAGTGTGCGGGACTCAAATGGGTGTGCGCAGAACGCCGTAGAAAGTGTGCGGGACTCACGTGGGAGTGCGCCGGACACCGTATAAAGTGTGCGGGACCCAAATGGGTGTGCGCAGAACGCCGTAGTAATTGTGTGGGACCCAAATGAGAGTGCGCCGGACGCCGTAGAAAGTGTGCGGGACCCAAATGGGCGTGCGCAGAACGCCGTAGAAAGTGTGCATGACCCAAATGAGAGTGCGCCGGACGCCGTAGAAAGTGTGCGGGACTCAAATGGGTGTGCGCAGAACGCCGTAGAAAGTGTGCGGGACCCACGTGGGAGTGCGCCGGACACCGTATAAAGTGTGCGGGACCCAAATGGGTGTGCGCAGAACGCCGTAGTAATTGTGTGGGACCCAAATGAGAGTGCGCCGAACGCCGTAGAAAGTGTGCGGGACCCAAATGGGTGTGCGCAGAACGCCGTAGAAAGTGTGCGGGACCCAAGTGGGAGTGCGCCGGACGCCGTAGAAAGTGTGCGGGACCCACGTGGGAGTGCGCCGGACGCCGTATAAAGTGTGCGGGACCCAAATGGGTGTGCGCAGAACGCCGTAGTAATTGTGTAGGACCCAAATGAGAGTGCGCCGGACGCCGTAGAAAGTGTGCGGGACCCAAATGGGTGTGCGCAGAACGCCGTAGAAAGTGTGCGGGACCCAAGTGGGAGTGCGCCGGACGCCGTAGAAAGTGTGCGGGACCCAAATGAGAGTGCGCCGGACGCAGTAGAAAGTGTGCGGGACCCAAATGAGAGTGCGCCGGACGCCGTAGAAAGTGTGCGGGACCCACGTGGGAGTGCGCCGGACGCCGTATAAAGTGAGCGGGACCCAAATGGGTGTGCGCAGAACGCCGTAGTAATTGTGTGGGACCCAAATGAGAGTGCGCCGGACGCCGTATAAAGTGTGCGGGACCCAAATGGGTGTACGCAGAACGCCGTAGAAAGTGTGCGGGACCCAAATGAGAGTGCGCCACACGCCGTAGAAAGCGTGCGGGACCCAAGTGGGAGTGCGCCGGACGCCGTAGAAAGTGTGCGGGACCCAAATGAGAATGCGCCGGACGCCGTAGAACGTGTGCGGGACCCAAATGGGTGTGCGCAGAACGCCGTAGAAAGTGTGCGGGACCCAAGTGGGAGTGCGCCGGACGCCGTAGAAAGTGTGCGGGACTCAAATGGGTGTGCGCAGAACGCCGTAGAAAGTGTGCGGGACCCAAATGAGAGTGCGCCGGACGCCGTAGAAAGTGTGCGGGACTCAAATGGGTGTGCGCAGAACGCCGTAGAAAGTGTGCGGGACTCACGTGGGAGTGCGCCGGACACCGTATAAAGTGTGCGGGACCCAAATGGGTGTGCGCAGAACGCCGTAGTAATTGTGTGGGACCCAAATGAGAGTGCGCCGGACGCCGTAGAAAGTGTGCGGGACCCAAATGGGCGTGCGCAGAACGCCGTAGAAAGTGTGCATGACCCAAATGAGAGTGCGCCGGACGCCGTAGAAAGTGTGCGGGACTCAAATGGGTGTGCGCAGAACGCCGTAGAAAGTGTGCGGGACCCACGTGGGAGTGCGCCAGACACCGTATAAAGTGTGCGGGACCCAAATGGGTGTGCGCAGAACGCCGTAGTAATTGTGTGGGACCCAAATGAGAGTGCGCCGAACGCCGTAGAAAGTGTGCGGGACCCAAATGGGTGTGCGCAGAACGCCGTAGAAAGTGAAATGGGTGTGCGCAGAACGCCGTAGAAAGCGTGCAGGACCCAAGTGGGAATGCGCTTGACGCCGTAGAAAGTGTGCGGGACCCACGTGGGAGTGCGCCGGACGCCGTATAAAGTGTGCGGGACCCCAATGGGTGTGCGCAGAACGCCCTAGTAATTGTGAAGGACCCAAATGAGAGTGCGCCGGACGCCGTAGAAAGTGTGCGGGACCCAAATGGGTGTGCGCAGAACGCCGTAGGAAGTGTGCGGGACCCAAATGAGAGTGCGCCGGACGCCGTAGAAAGTGTGCGGGACCCAAATGGGTGTGCGCAGAACGCCGTAGAAAGTGTGCGGGACCCAAGTGGGAGTGCGCCGGACGCCGTAGAAAGTGTGCGGGACCCAAATGAGAGTGCGCCGGACGCAGTAGAAAGTGTGCGGGACCCAAATGAGAGTGCGCCGGACGCCGTAGAAAGTGTGCGGGACCCACGTGGGAGTGCGCCGGACGCCGTATAAAGTGAGCGGGACCCAAATGGGTGTGCGCAGAACGCCGTAGTAATTGTGTGGGACCCAAATGAGAGTGCGCCGGACGCCGTAGAAATTGTGCGGGACCCAAATGAGAGTGCGCCTGACGCCGTAGAAAGTGTGCGGGACCCAAATGAGACAGCGTCGTACGCCGTCGAAAGTGTGCGAGACCCAAGTGGGAGTGCGCCGGACGCCGTAGAAAGTGTGCGGGACTCAAAAAGGGAGTGCGCCGGACGCCGTAGAAAGTGTGCGGGACCCAAATGGGTGTGCGCAGAACGCCGTAGTAATTGTGTGGGACCCAAATGAGAGTGCGCCGAACGCCGTAGAAAGTGTGCGGGACCCAAATGGGTGTGCGCAGAACGCCGTAGAAAGTGTGCGGGACCCAAGTGGGAGTGCGCCGGACGCCGTAGAAAGTGTGCGGGACCCACGTGGGAGTGCGCCGGACGCCGTATAAAGTGTGCGGGACCCAAATGGGTGTGCGCAGAACGCCGTAGTAATTGTGTAGGACCCAAATGAGAGTGCGCCGGACGCCGTAGAAAGTGTGCGGGACCCAAATGGGTGTGCGCAGAACGCCGTAGAAAGTGTGCGGGACCCAAGTGGGAGTGCGCCGGACGCCGTAGAAAGTGTGCGGGACCCAAATGAGAGTGCGCCGGACGCAGTAGAAAGTGTGCGGGACCCAAATGAGAGTGCGCCTGACGCCGTAGAAAGTGTGCGGGACCCACGTGGGAGTGCGCCGGACGCCGTATAAAGTGAGCGGGACCCAAATGGGTGTGCGCAGAACGCCGTAGTAATTGTGTGGGACCCAAATGAGAGTGCGCCGGACGCCGTAGAAATTGGGCGGGACTCAAATGAGAGTGCGCCTGACGCCGTAGAAAGTGTGCGGGACCCAAATGGGTGGGCGCAGAACGCCGTAGAAAGTGTGCGGGACCCAAGTGGGAGTACGCCGGGCGCCGTAGAAAGTGTGCGGGACCCACGTGGGAGTACGCCGGACGCCGTATAAAGTGTGCGGGACCCAAATGAGTGTGCGCAGAACGCCGTAGTAATTGTGTAGGAGCCAAATGAGAGTGCGCCGGACGCCGTAGAAAGTGTGCGGGACCCAAATGGGTGTGCGCAGAACGCCGTAGAAAGTGTGCGGGACCCAAGTGGGAGTGCGCCGGACGCCGTAGAAAGTGTGCGGGACCCAAATGAGAGTGCGCCGGACGCAGTAGAAAGTGTGCGGGACCCAAATGAGAGTGCGCCTGACGCCGTAGAAAGTGTGCGGGACCCACGTGGGAGTGCGCCGGACACCGTATAAAGTGTGCGGGACCCAAATGGGTGTGCGCAGAACGCCGTAGTAATTGTGTGGGACCCAAATGAGAGTGCGCCGAACGCCGTAGAAAGTGTGCGGGACCCAAATGGGTGTGCGCAGAACGCCGTAGAAAGTGTGCGGGACCCAAGTGGGAGTGCGCCGGACGCCGTAGAAAGTGTGCGGGACCCACGTGGGAGTGCGCCGGACGCCGTATAAAGTGTGCGGGACCCAAATGGGTGTGCGCAGAACGCCGTAGTAATTGTGTAGGACCCAAATGAGAGTGCGCCGGACGCCGTAGAAAGTGTGCGGGACTCAAAAAGGGAGTGCGCCGGACGCCGTAGAAAGTGTGCGGGACCCAAATGAGACAGCGTCGTACGCCGTCGAAAGTGTGCGAGACCCAAGTGGGAGTGCGTCGTACGCCGTCGAAAGTGTGCGAGACCCAAGTGGGAGTGCGCCGGACGCCGTAGAAAGTGTGCGGGACTCAAAAAGGGAGTGCGCCGGACGCCGTAGAAAGTGTGCGGGACCCAAATGAAAGTGCGCCGGACGCCGTAAAAAGTGTGCGGGACCCAAATGAGAGTGCGCCGGACGCAGTAGAAAGTGTGCGGGACCCAAATGAGAGTGCGCCGGACGCCGTAGAAGGTGTGCGGGACCCACGTGGGAGTGCGCCGGACGCCGTATAAAGTGTGCGGGACCCAAATGGGTGTGCGCAGAACGCCGTAGTAATTGTGTGGGACCCAAATGAGAGTGCGCCGGACGCCGTAGAAATTGTGCGGGACCCAAATGAGAGTGCGCCTGACGCCGTAGAAAGTGTGCGGGACCCGAATGAGACAGCGTCGTACGCCGTCGAAAGTGCGCGAGACCCAAGTGGGAGTGCGCCGGACGCCGTAGAAAGTGTAAGGTGACAAAGTGAACGTGCGCAAGACGCCGTAGAAAGTGTGCGGGACCCAATTAGAAGCACGCCCATGCCGATCATTTTTTCCGCAGGGCTACCGTAACCATTCTTGAGCAACACATGATAACGAGCGATATTACACGCTCATAACATGCGGGGTATAAAAGGGCAGAGGAGCGGTATGCATTCATTCACACACCGTTCTCTTCGAGAAGCCGCCGGGAAGTGGCTGAGGAGGTCGAAATTGTGCAAACACGTTTGTTGGCTATTACGATGTGCTCATATCCAAGCTGACACTCAGAAAATTTTTGAAGGAGGGTTACGGTAGCCCTGCGGAAAAATGATCGGCATGAGCGTGCTTGTGACCCAAATGGGTGTGCGCAGAACGCCGTAGAAAGTGTGCAGGACATCCGTGTGAGTGTGCAAGATGTAACAGGATGTGCGCAGGACATTAGTGGGAGTGTGCAGGATGTTATAGAAAGTGTGCAGGACATCAGTGGGTTGTGTGCAGGACATTAGTGGGAGTGCGCAGGACGTCACAGAAGGGGGAGGGGACAGGACTAGACGAGAAATACCGTGCGGTACCGATTGCCACAGGGTCTTAAAATACTGTGCCATTTTCATTTGAGAGTTTGAGTCGGTCGATCTGATATAGCATTGCAACTGATATCATAAGTTCATGCCATTGTGGCAATGGGTACCGCACGGTATTTGGAGTTTACTGGGGGCAGGACATCAGTGGGTTTACTTCCATCTAACACCACCAGGCATAAATCATGTTAGAAAGGAAACCTTTAGGAAAAATAAATGAAATTCCTTAAAGTTTAGGTTCTGGCAAAAGTGAAGATTTGGCATAGCCATAGAAATATACTCAGTTAAAAAGGGAAAGTAATGAAAAATGAAAAAAAGGTTTTGAAATATTCCTGAGAACGATTCGGCGTAGAATAATTTGTTTTTCGGGAAATGAAGTGAAATAGTTGAAAGTATGATTTGGCAGAAGAGTTTGAACCAGCTATTGATAAGAGTTGTGCAAAACGAGAGATCGCCTTGTCTGTGCTTACCCGTAGAACATATCGAAGCGAAATCACGCGTGTTGATTTTACTTCACCTGATACGTGAAGACCGCCGGATTACAGCTCCCGAAAGTTTTGATGCTTCCCATTTCACGCGTGATTTCGCTTTGATATGTTCTACGGATAGGCACAGACAAGGCGATCTCTCGTTTTGCACAACTCTTATCAATAGCTGGTTCAAACTCGACTGCCAAATCATACTTTCAACTATTTCACTTCATTTCCCGAAAAACAAATCATTCTACGCCGAATCGTCCTCAGGAATATTTCAAAACCTTTTTTCATTTTTCATTATTTTCCCTTTTTAACTGAGTATATTTCTATGGCCATGCCAAATCTTCACTTTTGCCAGGAACCTAAACTTTCAGGAATCTATTTTTGCATCAGGCTATGTCACACATAGATTGCACTTGCTCCAGAGCTATATTAGATTTTACAAAATTTCTATGCTTTATTATCACGCCCGATCTCGTCAATACCGGTGAGCTCATCAAAGATACGTTAAAGTTCTTGTTTTTCTCCAAATCTTGTCACTTGTTGGTTTCATGATATTATTTGTTAATGCGTTCATGCTACAGTACGTAGGATTTGGTCAGAAAGCGAGCGAGGTCGGGTTTTTGCGTCTTTTTTGTATAACTCGCTTCAAAGTCAACTTTGAGCGAAACTAGGAGGATATTCATGATCCTGGCGTTCAGGGCTATTCAATGGTATAGCCATTATCGTGATTTATTAATGTTGTTTCAGGTTATAAAGTTTTTTTTATGAAGGATTTGGTTTCAAATGAAAGATTTACTTGTTTATTCAAGTAAAAACTACCTGTTAAAGTAAAATGCCTGTTCGAGGAATTATTTTGTTCCGATTTCCGAAGATTCCTATTGTGTTCCGTTTTCCGAAATATTATTTTGTTCCGAATTCCGATTTCCGAAATTTTATTTTTGTTTCGCTTTCCGATTTCCGAAATTCAGATTTTTCTTCCGCTCATCCCTGTTGCGGACTCTTCCTAACATCTCAGACTCTGCGGGGAGGGGCAAGCGCCGGGCAATAGAGCCCGGTTTCGACTTGGGGGAGCGACAGCGCAGGCCTCCACCGAGGGGGGCTTCAGGGGAGGCCCCTGCTCTCCTCCGGCGCTTGCCCCCCCCCCCCCCCCCCCCCGAGAGGAAGAGAGGGAAAAGATGGGAAGAAGTCGTAGAAGGTAGTTTACGACAACAGAGGCCAGAGAAGGCATAGTAGGCCGAACGCACGCATAGTCATTCACGTCGAGTTTTGTCCCGATTTGACGTGATTTCTCCTGTGATCTATCACGTGCTCGACCGGTATAAAAGGCGCCTCACCTCATGGAGAGCCGCATTCGGCCCAACAGGGCCGGCCCTGGACGGCGACTTCGAGTCACTGTCAGAAAGGGATCTTTTGGAGTTAAGCGGAGACGCTTTCCGGGGGAGGGCGACGTCACTGCTCCCAAGCCGTGACGTCATAGCTCCGGGGCAGTGACGGGGGCTTCAAGGCAGTGACAGGGAGGCTTCAGGGAGGCAGTGACAGGGGGCTTCAAGGCAGTCACAGGGGGGCTTCAGGGCAGTGACGGGGGGCTCCGATCGAGCCAAATTGTCACTCCGGCGGTAGCCCCCCCCCGATTGGGGGGGGGCAAGCGCCGGTGCCCGGAGGGTTGTCCCCTGAAGAGCTGCGCTAGCCCCCTCCAGTGTATGAGATACTGTAGTCTGATTGTGTTATCACTCATTTTTCTGAATAAATGAAATTGGTCGGTGAGTTTTCATTTCTATCTCACATTTTCACCTGTTTTCATTGCTTCCACAGATGTAATCATATCGGTGAAAACACAGACTCACCGATCTATCACAGCTGCTTCGAAAAAATGAGTGATACCACTAACAAACTACCGTATGTTAGGACGAGTCCGCAACCTCACCAGGTCCTACTCCCTTTGCTGTAGACTATAAATGATTCCTTATGCTGTTCACCTTTGCACTTGTCAAGACATATTATTTACACTAGTAACCTCTACGTAAGACAACATAGGAAATAAGTCCGATAACTTCATAACGCTCCTTTTGTTGAGAATTTGCATCCGCGATTTTTCGCGATCCTTCAATCACAAAGTATTGAGAATTCTTCTCTAGGAAATCTTGTGATATCAACATGAAACATATCAACGAATACATATTCTCAAAATTCAGCTAGTCGTGCGTTTGAAGCCTTGTTTATACTACGTCGCTGCTGTTTTTCATCGCAGCGCCCTGAACATTACCTGCTGTAGCGCACCCGCCACGACGGTGTGTCGCGATGAACTATGTAAAAGTAAGGCACGAGAGGATTACCTAGACGCGTTATCTCCAACATTCTGAGGAAACTGACTAGTCTTATTATTGCAATTTGATAGGGTATTGCACATCGCGTTAAATTCTCCTTATCAAAGATTCTCCTTATCAAGGGGAGTTCAAAAATATCCACAGAAATAAATTTTTTGCCAACTTGGATTCCCAATAAAAGTTTCGAATCTCACAGTCAGTGAGATTTGGTGTTCTGATCACAACAGTTTTTTGTCTTTTAGTCCTCGAAGGAAGAAACGTCGACTCTTTGGCCAATTTTTGTGGGCAGAAGAAAAGGCCCGTGGCTGAAGAGGATTCATTCCCTATTCAGAAGAGTGATCATAGTTATATCAAATACGAAGGAAAATATGCATTGTTTGACGAATTACATGGTGTTCCAACGTCAGGCGAAGAAAAGGGTGGATCGAATTTGAAACAATGGGGAGAAGGAATAGTGTCCTTGCTCCGAAAAACCACGACGGGTCTCTGAAAGAAATTCAATTCGTTTATGACGAAGGAAGTCTCGTAGCACGTTTCAATGTTTTTATTGTCTTTTTTCTGCTTGATTACGATGTAGCCCTTTCGCAATTTCCAGATGGAGTGGGTTGATCAGGCTTTCTGTCGCACGCAATACGTTGCAGAAAACAAGTTTTTATTGAGGAGATACTATGTTCACTTCGTGCGATGGGCTTCAGGAGGTCTTCTTGCGGGCGCCCTAAGTTTCTAAGGCCCCGGTCATAGTTGGATGAGCCGACGTATCCAGCCCGGTCGATACACACAGAAAGCATTGGAAATGAGATGCAAAAATCACTCGGTGTATCCCTCCAACACCCGCCGACACCAGCCCGGTCGATACGTATGAACAATGTGGTGGGGTAAGGTTGAGAAAATCACTCGGTGTATCCCTCCAACACCCACCAACACCCCCCAACCCGGTCGATACGTATGATTGAAATGATGGAGTGAGGTTGAAAAATCACTCGGTGTATCCGACGCGGTCGATATCCATACAATACGTGGATGACGGCGGATGAGAAAATCAGCGGGTGGGCGGGCCGATGATAAAACATTGCGTATCACTAGAACGCTAACCTTTCTGGTACCTCCGTTACTTCACCATACTCTCCTTCACTATTTCTCTGAACAGGTGCAATCCTGTTGGCCACGTAATCATCGTCATATCTAGTTGGATACACCAAGTGATTTTCTCAACCTCACTCCATCATTCTAATCATACGTATCGACCGGGTGGGTGTCGGGAGGTGTTGGGGGGTGCTGGGGGCAGTCGGTGGGTTACAGATGCAAATAGCACCAACTCTGACCGGGGCCTAAGAAGCTGTCCTGATGGACCGATCACCTAGTTCATCAGTTTGAAAATGGCTCTAGTTGGCTTATTTCACCAATTCTCGTCTTTCTACTGAACGGAATTATAGGTAGATCTGATTCGGCAACATGCTCGTACTGCTTCAAGCATCATCAACATGGAGCCGAGTGCCGCTTTAGTGTTGAACAGTGAGTAAATCCCACTGAAATTCTTCCCATCCTGGAATTAACTTCACCAATTTTTCAGCATCCAGTCAGCCAGGTGATGACGCTCGAGAGCGGCAAGAAGAGGTGAGGTTGGAAGAATTTCTATCAGGGAAAAAGCCGGCATATGTTGATTAACCGGTAATTTTGGGCTCCTGATCAGAGAATTTGGGTAATATATATTTCTGTTCATTGCTTTATTTTAACATTGAAAATAGATGTGAGTAATTAGGCAACCGTTGTATATAAGGACTTCAATATCAGTGACAACACATGCTAACTTCTTTCTGTAATCATATATTGACATTGTTATTATAATTTATTATCATTTAGGCCCCCGTCATAGTCGGCCGAAAGCGGCCGTCCTAGTCCCACCCGGTCGATAGGTATGAGAAGCACGCAAAACGGATAGAAATGAAATTATAAAAATCATCCTCGAACGATAAAAGTCGCCTTATGATGTAACAAAATTTGACTCCAACTGATAAAAACCGTCTGGAATGATAAAACCCACCTGATACGACCAAGGACGACAGAGAAGGCGGAATTTCATCAGTTGAGGATGATTTTTATTTCTTCATTTTTCCAGTTCCGCGTGCATCTCGTAGATATCGACCGGGTGGGACTAGGACAGCCGGTTTTCGGCCGACTATGAGGGGGGCCTTAGAGTTGTTGTTTCGTTTGCGAAAACTGAGCTTGTTCTCCATACTTTTCTATACATACGTATATTTATCATTTTCATTTTGAGTAATAAGGTGACGAATTGTCATGGATCATGTGAATCACTATGCGTATTGTATGGTTTTGTGATAATCTTTTCAAGTCTTGCTCGGAATGAAATCTAGTCATAACATTTTTCTCCGGTTTTTTTTTCTCCATTGGACCCCCACAAGTGTGGAAGAGCGTTTTTACCCCACCATAAGAGCATGAAGAGGAACGTCATGTGACAAGGAAAAGGGGACAAGGTAAACCATTCTAGCTTAGTTCGAAGTGAGCAAAATGGAGTACCTTGTGGGGACTACCATGGGGCCAGAAGTGGAAACTGTGGCCGTCTTGAGCCTAGTTCTAAACTAAAAATACAGGCTGGAAACGGTATGTACACCCCAATTTTTTTACTTCTTTGCCCAAACCATCCAAAGTGGATATCTGGGGTGCTGAGCACAAGCATGAGGATCGTTTCCGGATTTTCGGACGGCTACGATGGGTTAAGGTGGGTGTAATGCCGCCTTTCTGTGTATACGGGGGTGTGTATTCAAGTCTGTTGGTACCTGCTCGTTGGTGCGCCTGCTTCTACTGAACCTAGCAGACGTTTGAGTGTACACAGGAACGTTCGAGCAATATAGCGTGCACAACTATATCGCGAAAGTATCCCATACATTGCATAGAGGTGTCGCCGTCCGGCACACTAAGGCCTCTGGTCCATAACACCTTAGGATCCGTACCTGAGGAGTTCATGGAGTCTTTGGCCACAAGCCACAGTTTCGCCACCCTGAACTGTCGATCGCTGTCGAGTGATATTCAAAACACTGCGCTATCCAGACTTCTGAGCTATTTCCATGCACCGCTTGCTGCTTTGCAGGAAACCCGCCCCAAGGATAGCCCCGTCATCAGCGTCGGAGAGTACACCATCTAATGCGGTCACGCTGACGATAGGAGAGTGGGAGGCTGTGCTATAGCTGTAAGGAAGAATTTCAATGGTATGGCCACGGAGTCTGGCTCAACGTCGTGCCGGAATGCATTCGTACGACTGCGGGATCACTGAGGATTCAATCTGTGGATAGTATACATTGGATCCGAATCAAAAAATTGGGATACTCGGATTTCGGATAACTCAAAAATCAAAGGTCGCGGATATCCGACTCAAACGGATAGATTCAAAATAGCAAGATCGGATAATACGGGTCAATCGGATAGGGAGGCGAAACGGATAGTCGGATCTCGGATCAATCCGAAAATTACGTTTTTTCGGTGATTCGGATTTTGGATCACTCGGATTTTGACCTTTTTTCGGTGAGTCGGAATCCGAGTATCCGAGTCGGATATCCGGTCGGATACAAGATGGTATAATTCAAAAAGTGTATCGAAAATTGACAGTCTGGTGAAAATCGTCAAAAAAAAGAGATTTTTCCACCTTACTATGATAAACGAACTCATTGATAATCATCTTTGTCGCGAAATATTTGCAAACCAAACAGATGTGATCACCTTTCACAATCTCTTCAAAGTGAGAGCAATGTTAAAGCATTAGTCTAAAAGAGTATCAATCCTTCACATCGAATTCGTAAATACCCGTGAGTTACTGTCTAATTCACTAAAAAAAGTTTGCCCGTTCGATCAATACACATGGTTTTTGGTAGGCAATCGAACCCTCAATGCGCCATAAGGGGTATGGTATATTTTTGCGACAAACTGTCGCGTCGCTCTGCACAGCGACAGCGACCGCCGGTCGCGGAGCTTCTACCCTTTTAACTTGTCGCTATCGCAGTGTGTTTGAAGCTTCGGCCGCGACAGGGACAGTGGCAGCGACAGGCTTCAGCCCATTCGCAGTATGTCGGCCCTCCGCGTCACGTCGCTGCGACAGACGCGCGATAATCGTGCCTGCGACGACCGATGCCGTTGTTACGATGCAGGTCCCGCAGTGCTAGATTGCATGCATGTCGGTCATGACAGCGGCAAAATATACCATACCCCTACGAGCCTTTCAGAGTGGCGTCGCAGCAAAACTCGCTGTCGCGGTGACGGTGTGAGTGATGTGGGGTGAGGGGTGCTACGCAGCGCAAACTGTGTCGTCCGAGGGAGGCGACCGCGCTTTCAGAGTGCGCGAGCTAGCAGCGACGACAGCAACGTCGCGCGGTGGAAATGATTTGGACCATTTTTGTCTCTGCCGTCCCGCCTCAGTTTCTTTCTATTTGTTGATGTTACTTTGTTACTACCTGTCCATAAACTCTCTATAAAAATAATTATTTCTCCTTTTTCACTGTTTTCTCCAATCGAACAAACGGCGGCAAAGAGGTAAGAGACGTAGAGACAGAAATATGATTCGGTGACCAGTCATGGTCACGCCCACTTTCTCTCGCTCTGGAGAGCGACGTCACAAATTTCGCAGCGGCGCCACTCTGAAAGGCCCTATAGTCGCACAGACAACTCAAAACAAGAGAATCAAAGCCAATTATGCGCAGAATCTGCGCTGATGATGCGCAGAAAATGCGGCGTAAATTTTACGATGCGCGCCAATTGGATGTCTGCAGTGTACAGGCTATAAAAGGGCGAAATTCACTTGGTTCCTACGCGTGCTGGTGTGGAGCGGAGGGCAAAGACAGTGAGAGAGCGTAGGGCAGACGGAGGCCGAGGCGTCTCGCTCGCCGCTCGCGACTCGAATGATGTGAATTACGACGTTCTATAGAGGCTAACTACGCACCTGTATGGCTACTGTAGAATGGAATGTCGAGTCGTGGCATAAGATACGCTTGATTGAGTCACAGGACATTCCGAATCTACCAATATCCGACTCATTATCCGATCCGGATCATGACATTTTTTCGGATATTCGGTATCCGAATCATTATCCGACTCATGGCACATTTCGGTGATTCAGCGTTTGAATCAAACGGATTTTGGCGTTTTTTCGGTGAATCGGATTTTGGATCATCCGGATTTTGACGTTTTTCGGTTAATCGGATTCTGGATCATTCGGATTTTGACGTTTTTTTCGGTGAATCGGATTTTGAATCATGAAAATTTCGGTTCATTCGGATGGATATCCGAAAATGAGTGAGTCGGATCTAATGTATAGTGGATAGTGAGTGCTCATGCGCCCACTGAAACCGCCGAAGACAATTCGAAGGATGCGTTCTATGAGGAACTCAATACTCTGCTGGCCAGGATACCTTGTCAACATGCTGTTGTCGTGGGAATTGACGCAAATGCGAAGATGGGACTTGATCAGGAATCCGAAGTATTCGGTAAATGGTTCTACCCAGTGGAGCAAACATCGGACAATGGCTACCGCCTTGTCGACTTTTGTGAACGCAGTGGTCTGATTATTGCATCGACATTCAAGAGGAATCATCGCCGCCATCAGCTTACCTGGCAGGGACCAACCCAGTATACATTCCATCCGATGGCCAAAATCGCGTCGGATCGGATTTTCGGATATTGCCGATTTTGCAAAACCGACTCGTCGGATAAAACGGATACTGGTCCAAACGACAATTTCGGATAACGGATCCTATCCGAAACGAGAATTTTCGACCGGATCGGCTATCGGATATCTGATCGGATAAAATCGGATCCACCGGACATTTCGGATGAAAAACCTGATAAGAAATTTTTTCAGTGGTACCGAGGGTTGAACTCCATGTATTCGAGAAAATTGCATTCTAAAACTGCGTGTAATCTTCACACATCATTCGTAAAAACAAACAAATCAACAGTTTTAGGAAGCCTTAGAGCTAGGGTTGACGTAAGCAGTTGGACCGGAACTAATTAATCAGATAAAAAAAGGCAAATTGGCAGCAAATTAATGCTGAAAAAATATTTGGATGCTACGGCATCAGGTGGAGCCACTATCTCACTCAGTAACGCCCATTCTTCTGCTCCGCGACGACTAATGTTTGGGGATTGAAAGTAAACCCATGGTTGGCGAACCTATTCCGGCGCGGCGCGGAAAATGGGCGTGTGCAAGCGCCATACTATAGTGCCCCCATGAACTTGCAGCTGAC
Organism: Aplectana chamaeleonis; assembly: GCA_029168955.1. Classification (NCBI taxonomy): domain Eukaryota; kingdom Metazoa; phylum Nematoda; class Chromadorea; order Rhabditida; family Cosmocercidae; genus Aplectana; species Aplectana chamaeleonis. The sequence continues at coordinate 23,692 of JAPDOI010000617.1, read as the reverse complement.
CGTCATAGTGGCTGCGGGGAAGAACATATATTTTGATTGAAGTCCATCGCGCGTCTCGCCCTATTGAGACCGAAAACCCTGACGTGGGAGGAGGGAATGGGTGCTGAATCGGGGGGCGGAATGAATGGCTGCTCGAATTTTCTCGCTTGTTGAAGAGTAGAGATTCCGCGTTTTCAGGGTTGCTACAAACAGCGATCGGAGCATAGTATCAAATTTAACCCACGAGCTTGGGCTGTGCCTTTAAGCCGTTGGTACACTTTACGATTTAGTTAAAGGCAGTGTTCACGATGGAAAAAGTTACCTTTTTTGGCGGAAACGCAAGCTTTGGGTCCCTCCAACGAATAGTAAGAACGAAGGTACGACAAAAACGGCCACGAAGTGGTGAAAATGTCGTGGACCAGTCAATCCATTGGATCACCCCTCCCACGTCATCTAACAGTTGTCTTGCGTTCGCTTCACCAACAGGCACCGATATTTTTATATTCTTTATCAGGCTCTAACAATCCAGCATGTGCATTGGCCCATCATACTTTTAGAGTTGTCGGCACAATAAACACAAAAGAAAATCATTAACCTAATATTTTTGAAGCTGGGCAAACCATTTCCGACGTTAGGTTTGAAGTTTTGTCTGCAGTCTCCCAAAGAACACCAACATACAAATTGAATTTTTCAGAGATTTTTTCGTCAGTTTTTCGGCGGTATGTGATGATTCTGTTGAGACTTTTCCCTATTAGCCTTTACTTACCTACTCAAAAACATCGAAATTAAGAGTACGGCTTTTTATCGTGGATGCTGTCTTTGAGAACTCCATACACCGAGAATAACGCGCGGGGTTGGGTTTTTCGATTTTTTAAGTGGTTTGAGTTCATTCATTCTAGTTTTGGCCAAATACTATCGTTATTGATGTCTTTGTCGGCCGCTCATATGCACCTACGGCTTAATACGGCAAATCAGATGAGAATACAAAAAAACTGGCGATTTATGCTTTAATTTACCGCTACTCGCAGTTCTCTGCATAAATATCATGGAAGTGATGTGGTCATCACTTTATTCTCATAGCTGGGGTCTTCACAAACTAGTCGCTCCGCATCTACGATAGTGATAAAACGACTACGAGGAATGAGGAAATGGAGGCACGTACTCGTTGCCTACAACAGATGTTGATTTGAGTGTGTTGTAAGCTCACAAAAGTCATAAACACATATAGCAAAAAAACTTTCGGTGACTTACAGTAGAAGAGGGAGCCTTCTGGAAAAATGCTGTCAAAATTTCACGTTTTGCGCCGACAATGCGTCAATGTAAACGTGCGCGCGTGAGTCACATGCGCACACCATCAAAATGCACCAGTTCTATCCGATTTATCCGAGTTTTATACGGTTCTCATCCAAAATTATCCGATTTTCATGCGATTTACATCCGATTGATTATCCGTTTTTTTATCCAATTATCCGGTTTTCCGATCGGATCCTTCGAATTTCACTTTTCCGGATAACGGATATTTCGGATATCGTGTTTTTTCGTCTGATCGGATTTCGGATCAATCCGAAATTGCCATTTTGACGTCGGATCAGATTTCGGGTAATTATCCGATCGGATTATCCGACCCGGATATCCGAAACCGACTCTGTCGGATGGAATGTATACAACCCAGCTATCTCCAGAAGAGCAGCGGAAGCGGAAGATGACAACTTTGAAACTACAGCTTTACTATGTCTTGACGAGGAATATTCCAGTATCGGAGACATTCGAAGATCTAGAGCTGTGTGGGATGTCGCATTCATTCGGATCACCGTTCTGTTCTGTTGAACTTCACTGCGAGGATTCATAAGAGGAAGCGAGGGGCTCGGCCTCTCCAGAGGATTGACATGACAAGTCTTAGAGGTGAAGAGTGCAGAAGGAATTCTCGACAACCCGTTTCTATTCACATCGGAGTACGGACTAAGATGAAACTTTGCGACGCGGATTCTTTTGTCAAGTGCATCCAGGACGCTTCGAAAGAGGCACTCCCGGTCGTACAGCCTGAGAAGAAGCTCGCCTACATCTCAGAGGAAACAACATCTACCTACAACAGAGTATGTGCTCTTCGAACTGCAGGAAACTTCGTGGAGGAGAAGCGTCTGAGGAGGAAGTTGCGTCGGCAGCTTCAAAGTGACCGCGAACGAGAACGGACGTGTAGAGCTAAGGAGTTTGAGGAGGCTTGGGAGGAGAAGAAGATACACAATTCGTGGAGACATGCGATCATTGTACCACTTCACAAGGAGCTATCCGTCACGGTTCCTAAGAACTACAGAGGAATTTCTCTAATTCAAGCGGCCAAAAATCTGTCTAAAGGTGAGCCTGTCCAAAAGCTGGCGTCAATCTGTCGTACAATGGATCGAAATCTATGCAGAAGCGGCTCAAAACCTATCTCAAAACGATCGAAAATTTGACCAAAATCTAACCCAAAGCCACGCAGAAGCGGCCAAAAATCTGTCTAAAGGTGAGCCAAAAGCTGTCTAAAACTAATAGCAAATCTGTACAATCTGAATAGATCTTCACATTTCCAATCGTATTTATTCTTTTACACCTGTACAAATCAAAACAGACTGGGTTACAACAACAAACGAAATGCATTGAAGGTTCGGCAAAGCCTACTTCGCTCAGCGTTGAACAACACAATAGAGAAGACCTATGAGGGCCGAGGTAGAGTAGAAGTAACCGCAATAAAATTTAAAACTGGGCTTCTGACACAGAAATAACATTGGACAAACTTATGGATTGAAAACAGCAGAGTAAAATTACAAAAAAATCCGGCTGCGTAATACTATCAGAAAGGCCGATTGACCCGAATCTCAAAAATTACTGCCACCTGTAAACAATGGAGTCTGACACCAATCTTGCACTAACATTCAGCACACACACAATAAAAATGGACGTTGCGCGAGTGAAACAGTCGAGGCTAAGGCCGTAATGGGCACTATTCGATCCCCTCAACACTACAAATTATCACAACCTCGCTGGACTCTGGGCCCGTAGCAAACCCCCCGCCGCCACCACATAAAGATGGCAGCCGACCTGAGGTACATCGCGCCCAGATGCCACCTATTGTCGCCAACCCGCAGCGACCTTTTCCGACAGGATAAATCTATTTGCAAAAATCAGCCACATGATGGAGTCGAGCCACGCACGTTGGTCGCATGGACAGCGCGCACAACAACTGCACAACGCGATCACATCGGAGGCGGCATTCTAGGTAGTAGGAAAGGTGTGGGATGAACAAAACAATCAACAGGAATGGATCTAATCTATGCAAATCTTTCCTATTCTTTTAGGTCTGCAGTCCATCCTAATCTGCTAAGTTCATTGCAAACTATTCACGGCTATTCCTGCTTACACGTTTTCAGCAGTTGCACAAGTACAAATTTTCGAATTTGCAAAAAATTCATAGTTTCTGTTATTTTTTTGGAAAAGGCCGGAGATTACTCGGGACTTTATCAGAGTGATTTTTGAAAAATATCCCCTATCTAACGTGTTATACTTACCTTTTTTGAAACTAAGCAGTTGATGCTCTAGCTCCAAAATTATACCTATGCTTACAGGGCTAATGATTTTTCTTTCAAAAACCGTGTCTGTAACACGATCACGCTGCTATTCGCTTAATGACTTAAAATGGGGTTGGGAATAGAAGCAAATCTTGATGTTTTTAAATATTTAATGTTTTCGAGTGTAATGCCCTTTTTAGAGGCACAGAAACCGCTCAGAAATTATTGCGAGAATTTCGTCTGTACCCAAGAACTGTTAATAACTCAGCCACCTTTAAAAACTCCGTGGTGTAGGCCTGTTTTTAATTGTTCCCAGGGCAAAAAAAGTGAAAAGAAAATTTTTCGATAATAATCGGAGTTTCTCAGACTTTTGGAATTTTTTTCGAGACGATCGTCCGAATTTTTATCTGATGGGAGCTCATAATATTAAATTTCTTGTGCTTGTTTTCTCTCCAGAATATCTATCATCAACTTTAATTCTGCTGCTGTGCTTGACCACTGCTTCCATTTCTCCTTCCCTTGCTGTTAAGGTTTTTTTTCTCCACCTCTTTTCATAAGCGCTGCACGCACTGTGTCGGTATGTTGGTATGTGTGTGAGGTTTTTTTTTTGGGGGGGGGGAGTATAGTTGTACAATTTCGAAAAAAATGTCGAACGAACGAAAATTGAAAAATTTTCGTTCGTCGACATTTCGAACGAACGAAATTAGAAAAAAATTCGTTCGACGAAATTTCGAACGAACGGAATCTGAAAAAAATTCGTGCGACGAAATTTCGAAAGAACGGAATCTGAAAAAAAATTCGCTCGACAAAATTTCGAAGGAACGAAAACGAACAAAAAAAATTCAAAAAATCTTTCGAAAATTTTTCCAAAATTTCGTTCGTGTACAACTGTAGGGGAGAGGAAGGAGTTAATCGAATGCGCATTTCAGATAGCTTCTGTGTTGAGAAAAGGTGTCGCACAACAGCACCATTTCGATCGAAATGAACAGAGCCACATAGAGATATGGTTAACTGAAACACGATCTCGAACTTTTCATCGCGACAAATTTGTAAAAATATCTCTTAGTGGAGAACCCAGAAACCATCCGGAAAATTAACAAGCTCTCTGGAGAAAATACATCGATGGATTCGATTTCAAATTATTTTCGTGAATTCGCGAAGGGAACTCACGAAATGGAACGTACAGTATAGACACTTGGTAAGTACAGCCTCTTATGAGAAAAATTGAGTCAGCCTGAGGGTTTACAAACAGCAATATTAATGAGAAATCAGAGCGAAATCAGCGCCAGCAAAAAATTAACAGCTGATGAGGAGCGATTGATTATTCCGTCTTGAAAGATGGCCAGCATCAATGCAGCAATAATCGGCACTCATTGAGACGTTTTCCGTTGTTGTAGGCTTCATAATGATTTCTCCAAGATCCATATTACAAGTTAGCGGAGGCTATCATTCTCATGCCCAATTGACAGCCATTGCGGGGAACGTTTGCATGATCACCACAAAACTCAGAATATTACTTGAACCTCAACGGAGATGGTCAAACGTCGTCAGAACGGTCAAAGGATCGTGTTCTCCTCCCCGCGCCGCCACCACCTCGGTCATGCACGACCCATGACTTGGCTCCCTCCCTACGCGTCTCTGCAAAATGCGCGCTATTTCCACTTTCCACTCGCAGCTCCTGGCTCCCTTTCAGACCTCAGGTCCATGGCTGCATGCCGAGGTGGGTGACATTCGGCTGCGAGCGAAGTCACCACCTCAGCACACACACGTGCATTAGGATAGGGCGGCCACCACCTATTCCGCTTGCGATGTGAGCCACGACCTCACGCCGGGGAGGCAGCTATGAGCTCCCACCTTTCGGTGGGATTGCTACGGGCCCTGACAACGGGGCTGGACTGCTTCTCACAATCTTTCCATGTCGGCATTGACTCTGAAACAACAGTTTCTTTCAAGTATCGCATCTACGACACTGACTTTCGTCCAGTGACCTCTCGAAGGACCTCAAACTTCTATGACGCACGACCCCTGCTTTCGGCCGTCACAAAGTTTGGTTTAAGCCTCGCAGACACAGCGCACATGGGACATGGCGTCGAATGTATGACGTGGTGTGCGCCCACGGACGCGACACACCGAATTTTACGCGCAAATCGTTAATTTACTGCAATAACATGTATAACCTGAAATGTTCACAGTATCCAGAGGAACTATCTAAGCTTTTGATTGAATGGCCGAATTCGTTCTCAGAACCATATACTCCTGCAGTTCATTCGAAAGGTGATCCCGGAAATAGCGAACACGCTCGCTCATGTTCGAAACTTCAGAATAGAGGGAATTTTTCTGGCCAAACGCGACTTTTAACGCTTTCGATAATGCCCCACCGTCCTGAATAACCCCCAGTTGGAAGTTTGGAGCCGAATCCGAAAAATTTCATTCTGAACATCCCAAATATTCCCCGATGGATACCCTTATGTACCTTTTTGTGAAGCAATGAAAATGCCATTTTTTGGAATCTCCGCAGCCATTTAGGAAATTTCAAGCACGGATCGTTTATTTACTGTCACAGACCTACAGCATCGATAACATGGTTTTCCAAATCTCAATGGGGTGGGCAAACCAGCCCCTAGTTAGAGCGGTACTCTATCTTCTCAACTCGATTAAAGGCACTGTTCGCGATAAACTTCATCCTCGAATTTTTCATGACAAACGCTTCTCGTGGCTCTCAGAAGCAGAACAGGTTCGAAAAAACGGGACGAATAGCTACCCAGGAGCCACAAAACGGCTTAGAAAAGTGGGAAAACCCCGCCACTGTGGGCAAGTCCCGCGTCTTCCCGCCCCTCGACGTGAACAAATGAATGCTCGAGATTGTGAGATGAGCGATGGTTTTTGATCAATAGCCCCGTTCTTCCCTTCATTCTCAACTTCTCTCTTTACTCAGGTCAGCTCGCATACATTGACTGCATAAGACGAATGTTACAAGCCTCGGACAACTCGTCCACCATTTTCCCTAGCTCAATTTTCGAGGGACCATAACTCCATTACCAGAAGGTCTCGTACGATTCCAGAAGCATCATTGGAATCAGATTGGGACCGGTCTAAAGATAGGCAAAGGAACAGAAAAGCGATTCTTATCGCGAACAGTGCCTTTAAGTTGAAGTCAATAGAGGTGCTCGAGAGTGCAGCGGGATTTCACGCGTAGGGTACTTATTAGTGCCAGTGGCTTCAATTACGCTAGAAGTCTCGGTCATTTAGGCAGAAACGCCATGCTAGGGATCATGACTTCAGTGGAGAGAAAGTTTGATTTGATAATGCTGTATAAAATTTTCCATTTTGAGACCAAGTTCAAGTAACATTAGTTGATGTTTCAAATTAAAACTACAACTTCAAGTTGAAAAATACCGAACCAAGGGCCTCAAACAAGGGCGAGGCAGGTTATTCTCTGCACAACGCGGAAAAATTATAGAAACTTCTTTTGAAATTCCTCAACACTCCGCGAAATCTCAAAAAATCTTCATGCAGCACAGGTTCGGAGGAAAATTTGATTTGTCCTTGAAATTCGGCGTGTCGCGTCCGTGGGTGCACATCAGGTCATATATTCGACCCCATGTCCCATGTGCGCTGTGTCTGCGAGGCTTAAGCCCAAAGTTTGGTTTAAGCACATATAAGGAGACTCAATGTATACAATGTATATAGTACCCACCAGTTTAAAATCCTTATATGTAACAAGTCTAATAGCATGAACATCCGCAGCTTCTTCGACAGTGTTCAATTTGAGCTGAAAAGCAGACACAATATATTGCATAGTAGCTTCAACTACAAAGCATTCCAAAATAGGTTGCCAATAAAAAATTACCTCCTTTCTAGGATTGAAAAATGGGAAATACGTGCGAAAATTGGATTCCAATGTACTCAACTGCCAATATTAAAAAATACTATCTTCACCACCATAATAAACACGAACCGAATCTCCTAAAATTTTTTGCAACTACATGTAGCAGGACACTAAAATTCTAACACGGGAAGAATACTTTAACAAAGTGTCCAATCCTAACAGAATACGAGAATAGGTTCTAAAAGGTTAATTTACGGCAACAATGGACATTTGTCCCGAATATCATTCCAGTGTAAAAAAACAAATCTCTAAATTACTGCCCGACAGTCGATAACGGGAATTTAATTTCATCTTAGCCATATGCGTGAATAGTTGAGTTTTGCTGGACAATTTAACTATATATATATATATATATATATATATATATATATATATATATATATATATATATATATATATATATATATATATATATATATATATATATATATATATATATATATATATATATATATATATATATATATATATATATATATATATATATATATATATATATATATATATATATATATATATATATATATATATATATATATATATATATATATATATATATATATATATATATATATATATATATATATATATATATATATATATATATATATATATATATATATATATATATATATATATAAATAAATAAATACGGCTCTATGCTGCGCCGATGCTGGAGACCCTACCGTTCACCTTGTGGTACACCACTCATTCTACCTTTCGTCACAGATTCTTTCGCAAAGGACGTGAACCAAGTTGTGAAGCAGTCAGGACTCCCCATAGTTCTGGTGTTTCGACCACCACCGTCGCTGCGACGACTACTAACAACATCCCGTCTATATGAGGGCCGATGTGAAAGACTAAACTGTACAATTTGTAGTGGTGAAAACAAGGTGTGCCAGATGAGGTGCGTGGTTTATAAGGTGGAGTGTCTCTCATGTCAAGAGTTTTACATCGGAGAGACAGCCAGACCACTCTACCTGAGAATGGAGGAACATCTTAGGGCTTTACGTAGCCCTCACGTCTACCCAGACAACCCATTCTCAAGGCACCGCACCCTCCGGCATCCACTACAACATCCGCCACAACTTCACGTTTCCGTTCTTCACAGAAATCTGAGGGATACGGTCGAGAGGAAAATAAAGGAAGCGCTGGAGATAAAGAACTGGAAACCACCGATAAATATCAAGGAGGAAATGAAGTCGGCGATGAGGCTTATCACTATATGAGGACGAATGATCAAGAAAATCGCGACATATAAGACACAGTCGCCAATCATCCCTAATAAGAAGACCCTCTAAGTCCGTCCCACTTCATTTTTGTCTACTGCTCCATCGTGACCGCTCCCCTCCCTTCCCCTTCGGTGTTTCCAGTATAGTGTCAGGTCGGCGTTAGCACCCTGCTATGTTGCTGTGTAGTGGTGATGCACATTGTTTTGCAATTTTTCAGCGTACCTGAAAAAGGGCTTAGGCCCGAAACGTCGTGTCAATAAAGTTGTAAGAAGTTGAGCGTTCATATACAGTCATATCAAGAATCATGAATGAAGCTCAGGGAACGTACCATTTTGATATATATATATATATATATATATATATATATATATATATATATATATATATATATATATATATATATATATATATATATATATATATATATATATATATATATATATATATATATATATATATATATATATATATATATATATATATATATATATATATATATATATATATATATATATATATATATATATATATATATATATATATATATATATATATATAGTTGTACAGCCTATCTTCCAGTGTGAACTTGTCCAGACAAATATCGAAAGAGTTTCAATGGCGATTTTAGTGTGGCTGAAGTCTGGAAATAAATGAAACAGCATACATCGAAATCGTATGGTAAATGATATGAATTTAATAATTCACATTAAGTTCTAGTCGCCTATCAACGCGGAAAAGTCTTTTATGCGGGTAGTGTTTACTGGTTTCTGCTGAGTAGAAGAGAAATTTCTTCGAAACGAAACCAAAGAAGGAATGTAAGCACGTGCTTGAACGAAAAATGTTTTAGAACTCCGAAAATCAATATCACGACGATTCCCTGTATATAGGGCGCGGATGGCTGCAACGGCCGAAGAGCGCTCAGGCATTCGGGGGTGCTGAGACGCGCCCCGAACACCCGCCGGTGGCTCCCCACCGCGCGTCTGGGTGCGACGAGGTGCGCTCACCGTCGGCAGTGTTCCGAGACGCGCACCATCACTGAAATTTTGCCGTGAGCGCACCATCACACAAATTTTTCGGCATGGGACGCTCCCCATCAGGGATGTGCGGAAATTTTTTTTAAAAAATTCAGAAAACGGAAAATAGAAAATCGAGTTTGTCAGAAAACAGAAAGGCCGAAACCCCCAGAAAACAGAAATCAGAAAACAGAAAAGTTTCAGTAAAAATACTCATTGTATTTTAATTTTTTTCAAGTGAAGAGAGGATGTAATTCTGAGAGGATGTAATTCTAAATACCTTTGTCATACTTGTAATATAATATCTATGGAACTGCACAGATGAACTATAAGGCATTGATAGTAGCAATGACGCGTCAATGACGGATACAACATCATTAAAGACACGCTGATACTGTGCTTATCTGGGCCAAATTCCGGTCCGCAATTGCGTCGCGACACGCTTTGCGGCCGCACGCGCTGGAGTCAGTCGAGTTTCCAGCGCCAAAGCCGACTCGATATGGCTTTTTTATACAGTTTTCTCCAATTTTGTTGACTTTCCAGTTTCTAAAACCCACCTAGAGTCAACAGATCGGCGGCTGCGGCGCTGGAAACTCTTTTGACTCGAAAGCGCGCGGCCGCAAAGCGTGTCGAGACGCAATTGCGGACCGGAATTTGGCCCAGAGAAGCACAGTAGTCTTGACCGAGAAAAAGCCCACCAGGCTCAACAACTGGCCCTGTCGAGCTGTTTCTCGAGTATTTCTTGATTATATCTTGGCTGCTAGGTGGCTGCGACCATGTTGTCCGCGAAATAACCGAAGAATAACCGAGAAAACATGGGTAGTTGAACCGACGGCGGTGTTGACGTCCAAATCTGCCTCAACAATGCGCCTTACACTCCCCTTTAAGAGCATTCTCTCGCGGCTGTTTCTCGACGACCATTTTTTGACGCCTACTTCGCGGCAACCAGCTATGTTCCGAACACGACCTTGTTCTCGGCTATTACGCGAAAATTAGGCATTTTGTGGCTACATATTTATCGGCTATTGCTCGGCCAAAACTCTCAGAGCACTCACCCGTATGGTAGTACGTCAGCACCATAAGGGTTGCATCTTAGGACAGACAACGGGTTCAACCCCTCGCTGTCAGCAGCTGCTGCTCGAACAACTAACTGCAGCAGCTGCTGACAAGGGGAGCTTGAATTCGTGCTCTGCCATGGGATCCTACCCATATTGTGCCAAAGTACTACCTTACGAGTGCGTTAGCAGGGTTCGCAGTAAAAACGATTGTTAAAATTTCTTTATAAGAATGCAGGTCTGGTCATCACAAAAGTGAAAATAAGGGAGAAGCTGCATAAAAACGCACAAAAACAAGTCAGAACGGCTAATTGGTGTGTGTACGCACACCCCCAACCAACAGGTTTTTTGATAAATGCGTATTTTCCGACTTCTATTTCGTAGCTAAAAAATTTAGTAGTCTCTCGGTGTCCAGCAACTACTTTAAATGCAGAATAAAAGACGACAAAAAAAGCAATTGTAGAAATCCAATGAATTGGGGCCTGAGACCCACCAATAGCTTGTTTTTAAGCATTTTTTCCCCGACTTGCCTTTTTTTTTCACTTTTGTGATGTCCGGGCCTACCTTCTCAATAAGATATCAAAATAAACTTTTGCATCGCGAAACCTGCCCTTAAAGGTAGTGTTCACGATAGAAGTCGTTTTTCTGTTTTTCCGCCTGTCTTGAAAACGGTTCCATGCTGGTTCCAATGATGTCCCTGGAATAGTACACGACCCCCTGGAAACGGACTTATGGCCCTTCGAAATTCAGCAAGGGAAAATTGTGGACGAGTTGTCCGAGGCTTGTAACTCCCGTTTTTTGCAGCCGATATGTGCGAGCTAACCTGAGTAAAGAGAGACGTTGAGAATGAAGGGAAGAACGGGGCTTTTGATCGGAAACCATCGCTCATTTAACCACAAATTCAGGGGAACTGTTATAGGACGTGGGCGGAGTGGCCCAATGGGTCGGCTGGCCCACGAGATTTTCACCCACTTACCGGTCGTTTTTCGTCGCACTTTCGTTCTTAATCTTCTTATAGGGACCCAAAGCTTACGTTTTAGCCAAAAAAAGAGGGAACTTCTCCTTGGTGAACACTGCCTTTACCAGCAATCGCGCCATTGAACACAAATCGTACCTCGAAAAGGACTAGATAAGCTGCGCTGTTCCACAGATCCGGTTTTTGTTGTTTTTTTTCTGATTTTTTTTTCTGTTTTTGGAGATTTTTTCAGAAAACAGAAATCAGAAAACAGAATTTTCCGCACACCCCTGCTCCCCATACTCGTAAATTTGCCCTATATGCATTTATCCATGATTATTCTTCATTCCCTTGTCGTTTATTGATACCTAAACAAATAGAATGCTGCTTTTGTTAGGTTTACTATTTTGAATGTTTCTTTATGAGATTTATTAATGCACTTCAATTGAGAATAGGAGTATTGGAATTAACGAGCATTGAGAAAAACGCTATCGATAGTTCTTCAGAACAAAAAACCATAATCGGTACTAAGAATATAACAACCAAGATAGTTATTCAGAGCGAAGTTTACTGACTAAACAAAATACGTTTGTCTATGACCATTAAAATATATGAGCAAATGAGTGGATGTTTTACAATGTTATCTAATAATATTGCACTCAATCTACCCTCACACAACCGTAGGATGTATTCGAGACCGGTAATGACCCAGGAATAAAAAAACACGCATTCTGGAGGCACAAAAATGAGATGAGAATGGAACTTTGGTTAACTGACAACCCGCAGGAAGAGATAAGCCCCGCAAACTAACAAGTTCAACACCAATAAAAAATAGCAAACTAACAAAGTTCAATACCAATATAAATAACTAGGCAAAAAACACTTCAAAACATTTCCGCAAAAAAATGTTGATAGCAATCGCATCAGACAACTCAAGCCGATGCCAAGAACTGATTCTGGTCTTTTTCTACAAGTTTCTTAAACGTGTGTGATTGGAAAAAATAGAACGTTTTTCAAAAGCGGTTCGGTCTGAGCAATGCTCACACCTCAGCAGATTACAGATTCTCCAGGTCCAGAAATGGACCAGACTCAATCCTCTTCATCGCTTGAGTATGCTGCGACCAACTGGTGGGCGTAGGTTGCGTCCTCGCATACATCTCCATGGTCCACACAGTCATCTCCATGGTTCACACGGGTCCGCTTTCCGTGGAGCTAAAAGAAAGATTTATTCATTTCATATTCAACTTGGAAATCAATACAACTATTCAACTATTGGCTTCAGTAGAGAGCTATTAACTTACTGCGTTCGGTACCCAAGCGTACGTACTCTCATCGAACTTTTATCCCCGCACGTCCTTCCTTAAAAGAAAAAAAAAACACTCGGCGGTTCCAAACTCTGTTACACTCCACAAGAAATATTTCACTGACAATGCGCGTTGTAAAGCTTTTTGAAGCTCTCCTGTCCTGTTGAAACGCTGATCTACCATCTCCTCGAATCTATCGGACCGCTCTGCATCAGTGGCTCCAAGAGATTGGAAGAATCTGCAAAAAATGACGATTGGCAATGCGCAGTCGTGTAACCAAGAAAGATCTACCTCGAGTTCTTCCTCGATATCACAGCTCCCTTTCTCAGCTCATCTCGACCCAGTCCCATGAGGTCTAAGCAAAATTCTAAAAGGAAAGCGTAATTTGCACTTGAACTGAAGTGTAGTTGAATGCTATGATGGCTACCTATCAGCAAATTTTCCACTTGGTCTGAGAAATTCTTCAAGTCCTTATTACGGGCATTTTTTCCATTAAAACTAACCGCGAACATTTGGATGGATGGGGGTGGAAACGTGATCTAAAACAGCAGGGCAGCTAGGAGGGTGATTTTAGGCTTAAGGGAAAAAACTCACTCCCTGGAATATGAATCTGTACAAAGCGACGCATTGCATGAAAATGTGGTCCGATTTTCTCAATGTGCATCTCGTGAACAGATCAATGAGATTAACCTGGACGATACTGATAAAGCAAGTAAAATATTGAGACGAGATGAAGCCTTCGAACCCTGACCTCAACGAACGGAGGGCAAACCTCTATCGCCCATTCCTTCGTGCAGCTCGGAATTGCCAGCCCCGCGCAAGGTTGTGGCTGAAGGGCAGTCTGAGAAGCGAGCGACATACGCTCTAAGAAGGCATATTTCGATGTCGCGATGTCAGCCCGTGAAGCATATTTACAGGCTTGGGATGATATGCTAGAGTTCAAAACGTAGGATTCCTCAATGCTTACCTTCAACTGTAGAGCAATCAAGACCTTCAAGATTAGATTCTTCCAATCCACTACAATCCAGTTTGTTGATGTGTGCCGAACCCACAGTAGTAACGAACTCCTATAAATGACATTTTCCAAATACGTCCATTATTACGGAATATTAACCCTAACCTGGTAGCATGTCTCGTTGAACGTTCCTCGTTCCTTCCTGTTTACTATGAACAGCGCCGCAGCTCCTACGTCGACAACGCCTCTTGCCCAACAAACAGCTAGAGATGTTGGGGTTTTCGGCACGGGTGGTTGAGGGGGAGCCTTGTTGAATTGAAACTCCCGTCTTGGGACACCCACGCGACCTGTAACGCTCATACACTCAAGGTTGATTCTTTTAATTGAAGAAACTAAACGAACCCTCCGGAATTTCCTCTTCTCTTTCCCAGAATGGTACATCATCGGCTCCACGGGCATCGATAGGGACACAATTGGTTGCCTGGTTTCTGCGAGACAAGGGAGTAGTAACATTACTGGCGACAGGAGCAGGGTTGACCACTCTATGAGCCTGCCTTGTGTTTGTCGCTGCGTATGGAGTATACCTCCTCCAATTACTTACAACTGCTTACCTTTCGGTGTGGAATACATCCTGTAACATTGCTTAGAATCGTAAGTGAAATTTAGTAAACAGTGCAATATGAGTGCGACACAGACGCAGCGATGAACATGAGACAGCACTCAAAAGATGACACATTTAATGAACTCAATACACGAAAGTTACATTTATAAAATACCACACAAAATAATCAAAGGGTGGTTACGTAAGATATTCCCCCGTAAGAGGTGAGAGCGAATGGTCCCCGGATATGATTACATGGTAAAACCCGCATGGAGTTACCAACTACCTTCTTAAATTCAGTGTTCACGATGAAAATCGTTTTTCTGTTTTTCCGCCTATCTTGAAAATGGCCCCATGCTGATTCCAATGGTGTCTCTGAAATCATACAAGACCTTCTGTGAACGCAGGTATGGTCCCTCAAAGATTGAGCTATGGAAACATGGTGGACGAGTTGTCCAAGGCTTGTAACTTGCATCTTTTGCAGCCGATCTATGCGAGCTGACCTGAGTAAAGAGAGAAGCTGAGAATGAAGGGAAGAACGGGCTAACGATTGAAAATCATCGCTCATCTCACGATCTCGAGCATTCATTGCTTCACGTCGGTGGGCGTGTGATGCGCTTTTGGGGTTTTCAATGCGTTCGAAGTTGCAACTTCGGGCTCTTTTGGGGCTCTTCCTGGCTCGTTTTCATGCGTGATTTCGACGTTAACGTTACAGAGTGTCCCTCCACTACCCAATCTTAGTGGAATTTCGAAAACTTTTTTCATCGTGAACACTGCCTTTAAAGAACGCATTGTTCATTTTGACAAGATTCAAAAGCCGCATAGCATCTCCTCAAAACGGGTGAGGCCTGTGATGAACTTCGTTTTCGAGTTCTTCGAACGGATTTGATACGACGTACTCATCAACATTTTATTTTTGCAGTGTCCAAAATTTCTACGACCCCAATGTGCTGAGTCGCAACCCTGCTTGACCCTGTGTCCCGCCGAGGTCCAATGCATCGTTTACCCTTAGGCCAGGATCAAACCTCCCGAGACGCCCGACAGCGATAGTGTTGCAGATCAAGATTATCGATTTTCGGTCGACATTAATGGTAAACAATGCATCGCGTCGCCGGAAGTATGATCCCGGCCTTACCCAGCATGAGTAAACTCTAACATTGAATTGCTAAGCGCCTTCACCATTGAGGCACGGGGCCTACCGTGTAGCGAAATAAACCAAATCAAAGCAAACCAAATCATTGCAATGTAAATCGGAACGTGGTGCTCTGTGGGATGGGAAGGGGCACTGTGGCGCGGTGCACTAGGCCAGGCCCATTTCAAGGTGCCACACTAAATTTGCGCATCTACCAGGAGTTTCCTTTCCCTGCCAAAATCAGGAGAGTCATTCTGGCACGGAAAATGGGCGTGGCCAAGTGCGATACACAATGGCCCCATCCCTTATAGCGCTCGGAACGTTTACTAACAATGGACGGGAGTCGTGAAAAAAAATTTCGCTTTAGCGTCACATTATCGCCCTTTCCTGAGAGTTATATGAGATGTAGCGTGAATTCGAAACGATCACTGATTTTTTCCAACTGAATTCGATCACCTGCGTGAACGAAATTCAGAAGTGAATGAAATTTTTCTCCCCCTTATGCAAAATGGAGCCTGCAGATCACGGGTAAAAAAAATTATAGAATTGGGTTTCTCAAGGACCGCGCTATTTTTGAGACACCGTGTTTCATGACCCACCGGTGAGCGTCGGTGGATTGAATGGGACGCCGGCAAAAATCTTTTTGCGTGCGACGTTTGACTAATCCAGTATGAAAAACCGAAACAAAAAATATAAAACGAAATAATGAAGTTTGTAAAAGTTTTGCGCACCCGCCACCGGCTCGACCGCTTCCATCTCGGGATCCATCGGCTCGTCCGCTTCCGCAATCTCGTGTTGCACATCTGGATCTTCGTGCTGGCCAGCTCGCAGTTGAGCGATGTGGAACCGTTCTTCTCGCCGCAGCCGCAACTTTTCGTCGATGATCTCTGAAAATGCAACATTATGAAGGAAAACCAATATTGCTGGAAAAAAACTTCAGAGGCATATAAAGAACACAACAATGCAAACTTACGTCCATACTCACGGCCACTTAGATCCTTTCTTTCGACACGTCTGCTAGGCTCCCATCTGAAAATAGTTTTTGAATAGATCAGATACCAGTTTATCCAGTTTTAATATACAAATAATGTTACATTGCTCGGTTCTGACGTGGAGATACCATCAAACCGAACACTATGCACTTCTTCACCTGTAAAACAATCTGTAGAAACCCGAAAAACCTGGCCGAATCAGAGCAGAAAGCGGAAAAGATGGTACTTTTTAGATTAGACGACCCACTTTTGTGGTAAATATGATTTTCCCATGCAGCAACAGACTTAACTTTCATCCTTATGAACATGTGGAAGCAGAGAGCAACATGCAAATTCATGCAAAAATCATCCACAAAAGTCTTTAAAAACAACATCGTGTGAGGCTCGCCTGATCAAAAGAGTACCGAAAGGACAATTCTTGAGATTAATATCATATGAAAGGAAAGATAGACATGAAAGCCAACTGTTGTTGACGTTGAAATGGTTAAAAGAGCCGTGGTTAACATTTCGTATTTATTTCGTACCTAAAAATGATGATTTGTGTACCCTCAGACCATGATTTATAATACACGCCTGAAGATCAATATGCGCCATTGGATAGTTCATTGGCGCCTTTCTGGTTTCGGTCCGCGTCTGAGAGGACTAGTTTGTGCTGAATGCTAGGTGAGCGACCGAGACGCACCGCTCGCTCCGCCCTCTTTGGGGCCAACCGGTGGTGATACCGTAGAGATTCGCGTCTCAGCACCCCCGACGAGGTCGACGCGTCGCGGTCGAGAATCTGCGTCGCGGTCGAGAACGGGCGCGGATGGCCGAATGACTCGCTCAAGGTAAGCGGATCGCCGACTCGGCCTCAAAGGTTGTGGCGGGCCGTCCCCCCGAGTGCCTGAGGAGTTAAATAAAAATTATTTTGCGTTAAATATAAGGTATTGTGTAAATTGCACACCCCATACACAATTCTTTTTTTTTGAAATTTCGCGATTTTACACGTACGCTGCATCTGCAAAAATGGGTGGGTGCTCAAGTGGCGCCCGCACTCACTATCAGACACTTGCAGTAGTGTTAATAATAATAATAATTCATTACGCCGTTTAAGACAGTCGTGATATAATACACAAGAACCTCAAAAAATACATCAAATAAATTCACACCGATGATTATTGCTCACAGAAAAGATAGTGAAATACCTTAGTATGGACGTATTGTGTTAGAAGCCATCCGTTTAAAAACCCTAAAGTTAGTCGGTATAGGATCAATGGTGCTCCTCAACTCAATATAAGCCGAGCCAGCACGCGCAGTGAATGCATGCAATCTAATTCCACTCCTAGGTATGGGATATGTGATTTTGATGCTTCCTCCACGCGTTCGCGATCAGGGATGTGCGGCAATTGCCGTTTGCCGGTTGCCGATTGCCGTTTGCCGGCCGTTTTTGGACGATTTTTGTCGATTGTCGTTTGCCGTTTTCCTCTCCACTTTTCGACAAAATTCGGCAAAAAGTGCGCAATAGATAACAAACGCCGCGATTAGGACGCGCATGGTAAATCCCATAAGCCTTGCAGCGACCGGCTCGAAAATAGGGAGACAGGCTATACGTACTTCAAAACTTCAAGCCAGTTGATGTTATCCACCGTGCAGTCATGTCAAAGCAATTGCTAGTATTGTAGTGTCATGCTCGTGTGGGTCCTCTTGTCTCGAAGAGTACCGAGTTCACCACACTCTCCTTGCTGAGGCTTGATCCAATAAATGTTGGGTTCATCGGGACCAAGAAATAACACCCCAAACGTTTTCAGGAGAGGGCACAAAGTGTTCAGAGCTCAATTTCTTTCAGATATTTTTTCAAAAGCGTCGTGTGGAGGACGTTGGACTTCGCTGGCAGTTTGTGGGGTTATGCACTTTGCCATCTCCTATTATGCTCACAATTACGCTGAAAAACATGCTACCAAGTTGAAAGTTGGAGTTCTGAGTTGAAAGGGTGGGGGAGGATGTTCACGTTGAGGGAACATTCGTTTAGGTAAAATTCGCTGCCTGACTATAAACTGGATTTACGGAGTCGACGGTGTTCGGATTAAGGGGTGGCGTACAGTTTGGGAAGGAGGTGGTTCGAGCAAACCGCGGTTTTTTAGAAGTCGTATTGGTGGAGAGCTTGAAAAACTACCCCATTCAATGTATTTGAGTTATTAGCGCGCAGTTCAGAAGAAATTTAAAAGGTCGCAAGGAGATGCCGAATATTGAGCCGTTTCTCAGCTACGTTTCCCATGCTGTTCGGAAACGTGTGTTCTAGTTGTACTCTGTCACGTGATTATCTTTGATCTAAATTCCGGTTAAACAGTTAACACACCGTGAGGCACGAAACGAGTACGCCGCGAACTCTGAGAAAGTTTCCTAATCAGATAAAGGACCTAACAACCGTAGGTGCACATTTCTGTTCGTAGGCCCCGCCCAGTTGTAGTATGGCTCATGTTTAATTTTATATGAGTTACTCTCAGTTGGTGCTATTTTTGTAAAGGCGCAGCCACCCATCGCGGTGCCGCAGCGGCACTTTCGCGGAGCCGCTCTGGTACCTTTTGCGGAGCCGGTATGGCTTTATCGCGGAGTCGCAGCGGCGATTTCCGCAAGAGAAGGGCTGCCACGCTCGTTAAGAAATAATCAAGTCAAGTAGGGACACACTGGCCTCTTCCTTTTTTTTTAAACTACTTTCGAATGCTCATCCCCTTAAATTGGATTGCGCGATACTCTGAATTTCGTGCGATAAATTTGAAACACGAAGCAATTGCATGACTACTACATATTTCGAAAAGGGTTGAAATTAGAGAACCTCGGAAAATTACTATCCTTTCACCGCAACATTCCCATTACCAGTGTTCAATAGAATGCCCATTTCGGTGCTGCTTTTTATATCAGGTATTGTACCAAAGTAAGAGGTTAAATTTCTTGTGGTATTATTGAAAAACCTCGTGGTGTTATTGAACTAGAACAAAATGCCGAGGTTCAAGGACAGTCGGCCATACACTATTCAGAAACCATTTCTTATCTGGCTATCGATATACGATTTGTGCATGAGAAAGAAGTATTTTTACTGCTGCTTTTAGAACATTTGCATCGTTTTTGTACGATATTTTTTTATTTTGCCGTTTGTCGATTGCCGATTGCCGTTTGCCGGCCATTTTTGGACAAAATTTGTCGATTTCCGTTTGCCGATTTTTCAAAATCGTTTGCCGCACATCCCTGTTCGCGATGCAGTGAGTCGGTAAAACGAGGACCGCTCTACACTAGCTAACCCAGAAATTATCTTAAAAACCATACAGACATCTCTGAGTCTCCTCCTAGACTGCAACGAGTGTACTCCTAGAAAATTGCTCCTTATTTTTGACTTCGGAAAACGAGAGTATAAGAATCCTCCATATCTATAATAATTACAACCTTGCGGGTATAGTTATTTTGTATTTTTCGATAGCTTGAATGTCCTTCACCTTGTGTGGTGCAAACACTGTGGTCCCGCATTCTACCAAAGGTCTAACATACAATATCGCTCGTAGGATTTGGTCAAATCAGGCGAAGTCGGGTTTCGCGTCTTTTCGTCTTTTTTTTGTATAACTCACTTCAAAGTCAACTTTGAGCGAAACTAGGGAGATATAATAAATAAATAAATATTCGTGATCCTCGCGTTGAGGGCTACCCAATGGTACAGGCTTTGTGGTGATTACGTTGAGAACTACAGAAGTTTCTGTAATCACCCAGGTTTGTGATTACGGTACCGTGATGGATGGTGCGCTACCGTCTCCGCCTGCGTTTCCCTGTGTCTACCGTATATAGAGAGCTGGTTGATTGCGAAATTTCCATGGTTCTGAACGAAATCCTTACAATAGCTTCACCATTGGGTAGCCCTCCTCGCCTGGATTATGAATATCTCCCTAGTTTCGCTCAAATTTGACTTTGAAGCGAGTTATACAAAAGACGAAAAAGAGGCGAAAACCCGACCTCGCTCGATTTCTGACCAAATCCTATGAGCGGTATTGTACGTTACGAAAGCCTTCATTAGGACACTTTTGTTTTTTGTAGCCAACCCTTTCAGTAACTGGTAGCTGCGAGCGTTTGCCTTTCTGCAAATTGTTCTATAGTGTTCAGTGAATCAAGTTTCTTGTCATAGGAGAACCCCAGGTTCTGGCAGACCGCTGTTGTTTGTGCATGTCTCGGGCTAACTGTGAGTTTTAGCCGGGAAATAACCGCGAAATACCTGCTTGCCGCGTAATAGCCGTGAAGTAGCCGCCAAATGCATCTTCTCGCCAATTGAAATGGTCGATAAATAATGCTGGCCGCGAATCAGCCGAGAAATATGTGATGATCTGCCGCGAATGTAGCCGCAAATTAGCCGCCAAATATGTGGTCTGCTATGTGCCCGTAGTTCAGTTTAGTTTAGTTGAGCTTAGCAGAGTTATGTGCGGTCTATGCGATGGCGAACTTCCTAGTGCTGCTGAGCCGTGTCCAACTCTGAGAAAATTTGCCCCGGCGGCAGACCAACCCTGCCTTGAATGCTCCCTAATCGGTGCCTGCAGGGTGCAGTGTCTATCCAGAATCCTCTCCACCAGCTATGCCATGGCATCAATCCCGCATCGGTGCCTCAACCAGGACGCCGACTGGTTTCCCCAAACCCGGTCCGGGTGGTACTTCAATCCTACCGCGACGGTGCGCTGAATCTGGCTGCAGACGGTGCCCGATCTCCGGGCCGCGACGGTCCCTGGAACCGGCTACCCGGTCCCGGCCCGCTAAAGGGCGTAACCTTTCGGCGAGGTCTGCGGTGAAAAACCACCCTCTCTGCACACTCCGGCGAAAACCGCCCCACCCCAGCACGTGAGGATCCCCTATCCCCAGCGGTCAAAATTAAAGGCTGTGTTCACACCATGATTTTCATTCCCGCGTTTTCCACTCCAAAACAAAGCGTTGGTCACCGAGCAAGTGTTACATGAAATTACGAAAGAAACGGCGAGAAACGCACTAAACCATCTTATTTCAGTGGAGATTACGTATTCTCTGGTCTGATGACTCAGTTGTCCAGTTGCGCTATGAACATGTTCTACGGTTGGTTGCCACCGGTGAAAATGGGATCAGTCGAAAACGGAAAGAATATTTCAGGCTAAAAAGTACTAGTTAGACCAGGTCCGAAGGAAATAACGGAGCAACCAGATGAGTAGCTGAGAATTGCAAAAACACGGGCCACAAAAAGATTTCATTGTCATAGCATACAGGTTCCAGTGAGAGTAGAGAGACGTGAGGTGAGAGTAAAGGATTTCGTGCTCCTTCTGGGGGCAGTTTTTCTCGACCTATTCTTCGTCATTTCAGTTCTATCCGGAGTGCCAAACAATCAGATTTAGCTTATTAATCTCTCAAAATCGAAGATTATCGTGAACTTATTGCCTTTAAAGGCACAGTCCAAGCTCAGGGCGAAATCTGAGATTTCAACATAATTGTGAAGTATAGACCCACCCCATATAACACCTGCACCACCAGTGCGAGCTCTCCAATTCCTTCTGAACAAGTGTTGGAAGATATAGGAGGAAGCCACACCTGGGGCTCCTACACACCAGGAAGCCATACTTTTTGGCACGCCCTTTACGATCTTTCCCAAGACTAAACAGTGGCGAGATGAGCGATGATTTCCGGATCGAATAGCCTCTGTTCTTTCCTTTTCCTGTCATTCCCAGCCTCTCTATCCATTCAGGTCGGATCGCATACATCGGCTGCAAAATGACGGAAGTTACAAGCCACGGAACACTCGCGGTGCTACCTTGCTTCCGTAGCTCAGACTTTTTGAGGGCCTATATGTTCGTTCCCAGAGGGTCTGACATGATTTCAGAGACTTTATTGGAATCAGCGATGGGGCCGTTTTGAATATCTGAAAGACAGAAAAAACGGATTTCGAGGTTGGACTGTGCCTTTAAGCTGGCCTTCCGGAGAGGGACTCAGCGTCACCTCCCAGGGCCTGGCATCAGAATGCCGAATGGGGACTCGAGGTAGAGATGAGGCACCTTTACACCGGCTGTGCTCATGGTAAACACATTAACACGTGATCATTCAGCTTTACACCATGTTTTTCATGTCTGCCACTGCAGCCGTGCCTGCGGTCAGAAGTCGGGTTCCGCAGCCCTCTCTGACTCATCCCAGCCTGCTTTGACTAGTGTATGCAGGGGCGTCGCAAAGTAGGCATCGCGATTCGCGAAGCCGACCCGAAACTGTATGGCGAGGCCCACGCTTCACTTATCGCGGCACCGTTCATGATTATGGCGTACTGCTATTGCGGACAAGAAGAAATCTTCCAAGATTCCGGAGCCGTTTAATTAAATCGGCCCGGCACGGTCTCGGATTGCGCCAGCGCCGTAATCTCTTCCTTTACGATTGTCAATGCTAAAATTTTCTCAGAGTACTCCGGAATGTTTCACAAAGGTAAAATCGAGTTTCTTTGATCACCAATTATTGCTGCATCTGCTTTTCATGAACGCATCTCCAGTAGACATACTGGGCGATGATCAACCATGGCAGAACGGAGCTTTGTAGTCACATACTGTAATCGATACAAAATAATGGGATTTCCTTTGAAGCTTATCACGAATCTATTCACAACGGGACAACTCATTGAGCTCCAGGATGATATGTTAGCAAGGACATTCTTCTTATTCTCTCCTCTTACTACCAGAATGCTACATCTCAACGGGATCATGGGAGATCATCAGCCAATTCGGCATATATTGAAGACTCAAGCCTTGTAAATTTTAATGGCTTCACATTAAATTCCCCAGACAAGATACGGAGTGAGTAGTTTCCACAATTACTTCCTACATCTTTGTCATCTTCAGAATCTAATCTGTTGGCCTGGATCAATAGTCTTGATGGACATAAGCCCTGCCTTGCGATTCAACATGAAAAATGTCTACAGTGTTTGGCTTGATTCGTTGGTTTGAGGAAACCGATGCAAAGAGACCTCAATATTGATTTGGACTTCTTCTGGAACACACGACAATAGTTACTTTATATGATTTACGATATGGCTGTCT